>JAODJW010000001.1:46680983-46696328 GCA_026777045.1 Hyperopisus bebe | reverse complement strand
TAACGCTTCAGTCTCAGCCTCGCATTCGCTGTGATAGCATCGTGCATGTTTACACTAGCTGAATACATATATTTAGATAGTAAAAATACATTGACCATGATAGACAGTAACAGTAAATATTATTATATAATAAAATACATTTAAAAATAAAGATTTCGTATTAATTATTTTAATTTTAATAATAACCCATTAATACATTTAATAATAATAATATTGTCGTGCCCAGCGGGGACAGAACGGAGACAAAGACGCAGACATCAGGGTATCGAGGAATACGGGGTTTAATTACAGGTAAGGTAGGCAAAACGCAGACGGACAATACAATGACCGGACTGTGGAAACAAACTGAAACGCGGACGAAATACAGAGGACTAATGACAACAACCAGAAACAGCTGATGACACAGGGATTCCACACGGGGTTAACGAGGGGGCGTGGCACACGGAAGAATCGAGCGGACGATCGGGGCATGACATATTGTTTGGATACATTTATTTTCTTACTTTAAAAATTACTGTTTTGATAAATGTACTTAGATGTCTTTGGTACAGTATATGCTTTTCTTGTTTTGACCGGTTGATTTTGTGTTTAAATGCTAAAAAAAAAAAAAAAAAACATATTTCGGTGTAATTTTTGGGGACTAGGAACCAATTAATTGGTTTTCCATTATTTCTTATGGGGAAAATTCAATCAGAACTCGAACTTTTTAGGATTCGGTCCGGAGTTCCGAAGGGATTAATATCGAGTTCTGTTCTGAAGGGATTAATTTCGAGTTCTGAGGTACCGCTGTTTTTATATGTTTCCAGAGTGTTTTTGTGTGTGTATATCTGTGCATGTATATCCATACATATGCTGAATACACCCACCACACATGGCACAAGGACAGTATATTCATTCACTGTCCTCCTGATGCACATATTTACATTCACATTAAATTCTGTCATTAGACTGTATAATCGCCATTATATGTTACCTAAGTTAAACTATAATTATGGTGTATGTCATATACTATCAGGGCCAATTCATCAAGTTCAGTACGTAAAGCCAGCTGTAATTATCTTTATGTTCTTTGCTATGTAATTTGAATTGATTTGTTTTTTCGTATTATGACATTGGCATAGACCAAGAGATATAGTACATAAATTTATTTTGTATTTACTAAAATCTGGCCTTTGGATCTAGTTTCTAACATTTACAGTAACAGTGTAAACATCACACTGTCAAGCCATATGGGTGGAATTAAAACATTAATCTGTCATTGACTGACCTTTTTACAATTTATATGCCTTATACAACTGTGAATGAAATTCCAGATGGATATAAAGGTAAATGTCAATTAGCATAAGTGAGGTAATGTTCTCCATTTAAGTGTTCTAATGTGTAAATCTGTTATCAGTTAGATTACATTAATGGACTTAAAGGAATCTGTAACTTCTTCAATGAATACTTCTATTCTTGCCCCTATTTACTTTTCAAATCACACACTTGCCATAGATCTCAAACACGGTTCACCGGCCGCCTACAAGTAATATGTAGTTATACCAGATTTGTGTCTTGTACCTTTAACTACACCTCTTCTCACATCCCAGAATGAAAGGATGATGCACAGAATGAGTTGCCTGATACATGGAGGACAAATTGCTTTTGTTCAAGAAAAACTGGGCTGCACTGCAAATCGCACTTTATTCCTTCTCATCGTTTGCATTTTTGCACAAGAGAAAATTACGTAATCTTTTGTATAAAATTATTTCATTATCATTCACAACAAAGGATAAAAATTAGTGCTCACTTGTAATAAGGATGTTATTATATTAGAAAAGAATTAATGGCTGCTAAGCTCTACAGAAAGGACAGACCCACTGAAGCATATTAAAATATACTCAGTATCACAAAACTGCAGGATACAGATTTAAATGTACCTAAGGAAGGGGTAGGTTTAATCAATTAATTAAGTTTTTTTTTAATGAGAATTTTAACGTACTCCTTGAGTTTATTTCAGCTTTGTATCATCATTTGTATTTGATGATAATGTCGTTTTTTGTTTAGTTATTCTGAAAGCTATGACAATAATTACTTTCACATGAACTCGAGATCACATATATTATGATACACTTTAAATATCTTTAATTTTAAGTAGGAGACATGATTCATTTGGTCTAGCGAGTAACGTAAGGCCACAACCTTTTGATCAATGTCGTGGAGGTGCAAAATTGTGCATATATGACAAAAAAAGCCTGAAATTTGAAATTACAGCCAAATTGGACTGAGAACTTGCTTTAAGGAGGATATATTTATCAGTATGTTTTAATCAGTCTTGCATGCTTGCAATTCATGGTCTACCCATAATGTAAGCGATTAAGTAACGAGATGATAAACTTCCTGTTTCGCCCCCTGTCACCTGGGAATTAATTAAAACAGGAACTGCCAGACTCAGTACATACTTAGCGGTAACTTACGCTCTGGGCTCATTCTGGCTGCTCCCAAAACACACGCCTTTGTGTTTGTATGTCCTACATCAGTCTGTATAGTTGTGGTTACATGTCTTAGTTTCCTTCTGGCTCAACCAACCATCTGTACCCAAGTCCTTCTCCTGCACAGAATGTTCCTTCCTGAATACTTGGTGATATGGGTGGGACAGTCCAGTTTGGGCTGGTTTGGGCCTGCATCTGGTCCAGTCTTTCAGCAGACTTTGATTCCACCTCTTAACACTCGTGTTCGGCTTGCGATGCGTCTTGTCGCATTCTCTGGTGCAGGTCCTGATGTGCCATTTCGATTCATGCGAAACGCATGATGAATGGATGTCTTCTGGGGATCCTTGATGGGCTTCATACATCACGCTAGTCTATCAGCCCTCAACGAGCCTATTTTTAAATTAAAAGAGCATAAGACCCCTCCATCACAGTCTAATGGGTAACAGAATATTTTCACCAACACACTTGTCACGTTTTTTGAAACATGCCGCATGTGTGTGTTATTTATTTTCACCGCTGATAGCAAAGCCGCTTACAAATGTGGTGTGTATCTATAACAATTTGGTTTCACCCAAAAAAAGGCTACTGTATAGCTATGGGAAATGCTAGAAGAATGAGTTTCAGATTGCATGGTAAAGAAATGATGGTAGGACCTGGTAAGCATTCTTCTAATTTAATATGCAATAATGCACAAAGTCTAACACTTCGCCTCAAGGTAGGTTTTCTGCATTAAAAAATGCGAAATGTATTTTTATCTAGTCATTTTTTTGTGAAATATAACACTGCTCATTTTTTAAGTGTTTGTTTCCCAGTATAAAGAATCATATGATCAGAGAGTTTATTCAGATGGGGTTGTGACAGCCCGTCTTGTCACCGGTTTTTGTCAGCGGATTACCATAATTACACATTTCCTTACACCATATGTGATTACTTACTACATAACAGAGTCGAGTCACTGTCACACAGGCTGGCTGTGATGTTGCCCTGAGTGGAATCATGGGAAATAAGAGGCTCTTTTTTAGACTCCATGTTGTTCCTCATTCCCTTAGGCTGATCTGATGCCAAAGATATGAACTCTCCCAAAATAGAGACTTTAGAATAATCCACTTCAACGCAAAACTTGTAAGAACTGCCCAATAAACAAAAACAAATTATATATACATATATGTATTGACTTTAAGTTGCTTTAGACAGAGTCAGTCACCACGAGTCAAAAATGCATTGACACTAACATTTAATTTTATTGACATTTCTCTATGGGAAACATAAAGCACATTGTAGTTACTGCTACAGAGGTGATATACTAAGTGACCTTCGTTGTCTCTATATTCATTATGGCTTATTTGGTTTTGTTTGTTTAAAGTGTCTTTCTCAGTTTATCCACGCAGCCTCGACTCTGCAAGCCGAAAGACACAATGAAAATCTGTGTGTCAAATTTTGAGCGAAGGGTTCAAAATTTGCCTTTACAGTTCACATACGTTACTATTATGGCGAGCTATTTTATTACTAACGAGGACTGTGATGTTCATTAATTAGGGAGATGTTTTCTTTTATGTGTGTCTATCCATCCAAGGGACTTGGCATACAATTACATAATGAGGGAGGTGCCCAGTCCCTCCAGTGCAGAGAGCTGTTTCTCTAAAACCTGAGTCCATGAGAATGTAAGTAATTTAGTGCATGTGGGATCCGGTGGCCTTTGTTTGCGTGACAACACAGCATCATCTTTTGCAAGGAGAGTCTCTGAGCCTCTTGTGTCCTGAAAACATGTCTGGGTCTAGGGATGGATATGGAGCTTAGCTCTGTCTGCAAGGGCCCTGCTTTTACTCTAAGAGCTACTGAGAAGATATTTGAGCAACATACAAGAAGGTGCTGAAGAAGTCTAACACTCACTCTGAGGAGGAAAAAAGTCACCCTTCAGTGTCGGTGTTGCAACTTGAAGATAATGAAACACATTTCTGCTAACATCTAATATGTGGCGCAGGTCCTGACGATTGTTTGACACACACACACACACACACACACACACACACACACACACACACACACACACACACCATATTTTCAAGGGGTTCTGCTTTCAGCAGTGAATTTGAATAACTGCTGGGGGGGGGGGCATGTATCCCCAATATTTAATTTTGTTTAATTTGTCAATCCCTAATAAATAGACCTCTGCATGTAAATTATTTTGTGCCCCACCAATTTAGGAAGTACTTAACAAATTATCTTAAGCTATCATGCATCCAAGGATTAATGGACAGTACTGGCCTTCGGTGTCGGTTACCAAAGTCAGCTTATCCATTCAGAGAGGTACAAGATCACATGACCAATGCACCATTAGTGTCAGGGTCTGTACTGTCTGACCTTACCCTTTGTGTCTCTTCTCCATTTTTGGTTTACCCAGCCTGTGTCTTGTTTTATGTTGGCAAACTCTGTGGTTCTTAATTATTTCTAATATTACCTTTCAGTGTTGGTGTTAAGTGTTTGGAGTTGTCCTGTTTCTGTGATTAGTTAATTGTAATTCACCCCACCTTTTTCTAGTTAATCATGTTCCTCTTGATTACAGTAAGTTGATTACAAGTTACACCTGTCCTTTGTTTGCCCTTATGCCTTGTGTGTATTTCAGTGCCTGTCTGTGCTGCTCCTCACTCTGCCCTTATTTATGTTGCTGTGTGTTTGGTCCTCTGTTCTTCTGTGGTCTAGTTCCTATGTTTTTGTTTAGTTGTGCATTATTTCATGGTTTTAGTTTATTCGGTATTTTTTTTCTGTTTTCTCATCCCTCGTGGTCTTTTTGTTTTGTTGTTTTACTCTGTGTGCTCAGTTTCTATAACAAACCCATTTTTGTCCTGGAGCCGCTCGTGGATTGTCACCCTTTTTCCCGGCTGCATCATGCCGCGCCGTATAACAATTAGTCAGAATCTTACCATCAATGACTGTTACAACGTAACCATAACGTCTGGTAAAACGACCACAGCATTTGTCCTCAGCCTATAAAGAAATACTAGGTAGGAAAGGCAGTCTATAGCCTTTTCCTGCTTGCTATTTGCACCAGAGTTGCTTGTTTTCTTATGTCTAGAAAGTGCAGAGACGAATGCTAAAGGCTGCAAAACTAATTGTATCTTTTTAAAAGCACGAGTAGTTAATGGAACCCCTGAGATAAAACTTACAAAATAACATAAAAAGAACCCCCAATGTTAGACAATACAGCACAATATCTGTACTATATATGGCTACTTTGAGAATTATTTGAAATATATTCAAAATGACACTTTCAGTGTTTGTCGCACGCTAAAAAGTGATCTTCGAAACGTTTTAATTCGTGTTTCTATTTACATCATCCATGACGATTGTGTCATTTCTCTGCATTAAATCATTTTAAGTCAGTCGATTAAACTGAATTTTCTAAGTATTTATCCATTGGTATAGGCTGTCCTTAAATAATTGCACAATCCGGAGGATTTTTTTTTTGTAAATGCGCATCCCACCCCCTTTCAGACGCGGAAAAAGGGAGCTTGGTCCTCTGTAGGTACCGCTGGGGTAGGCGTTGTAAGGCATCTCAGCAGTGCGCAGAAGCCGTATAGGGAAAGCGGAGCCGCGCTCCGCACGCCTCCCTCACCTGAAAACGGAGGTTGCCGATGATTCACATATAACAAAGAAACGAAGGCGCAAACGGCAACTGCTCCCAAAAAGGCGAGGGAAGTTGGCCAAACTGGACAGCAGATCCAGACCCGACACCATCCCGTCCGATCTCCACTTCAGTACTTAATGTCTTCTATTCATAACGGGGGAAGGAAAGCGAAGGTTTGGGGACCGATGGGTCGCGTAAAATCTGATCCCTCATGGCAGATATACTGAACTGTTTTATGAAAACCATTTTCATGTCGTTGGTAAACAGCGTGGTTTTATGCCGTCTCGTTTACGGGAGAGAGGCTTTGATGAAGCCCTGGAGCCATTTCTAACTTCGGACTTGAGGTGCGGACTTCCAGATGAGACGAAGCGACCTGCATGTTTCCGGGCTTGGAAAGAGCCGATGAGTAATTTTCAGCGCAACACACAACATGCAGCTTGAAGCTTGAAACTGCGGATCCCCTCCTAAATCTAACGCTTTCAAACAAAACGTTTGACACATGGCATTGGCATATTTATTTTAGTGCTGCAACATCCATGCGCATGCATGTTATTCTGATTTTGATCAGACTGGAATTCCTCAATAGTTAAGAGGAATTATTTTTTTTTAACTGGCTGCAATAAAGCTACTTTATAATTGCCTTATTTTGGATATCGAGAGAGCGCTAAAGAAGCGCTTCGCAGGGAAACGTCACGCAAGAGAAACTGCAGCAGGTAAAAGAAAAAGTAAATAGGGAAGAAGACGGGAAAATTGAAGGAGAATCTCTTTAACTGTTGTTGTCGTATTATGTCTGCACTTAGAAAGAAATTTGGGGACGATTATCAGGTAGTGACCACTTCATCCAGTGGCTCTGGATTCAGTCAGCCGGTGCCAGAGAAGAAGAAAAAAAGGCAGCGCTTCGTGGACAAGAACGGGCGATGCAATGTCCAGCATGGAAACCTGGGCGGTGAAACCAGCAGATATCTTTCAGACTTATTCACCACTTTGGTAGATCTGAAATGGCGCTGGAATTTATTCATTTTCATCCTGACTTACACGGTGGCATGGCTTTTTATGGCCTCGATGTGGTGGGTCATAGCATACATTAGAGGAGATTTAAATAGGGCTCACGATGACAAGTATACGCCGTGCGTTGCCAATGTGTATAACTTTCCCTCCGCATTTTTATTCTTCATCGAGACCGAAGCTACTATAGGTTATGGCTATAGGTACATTACAGACAAATGTCCGGAGGGAATAATCCTGTTTCTTTTCCAGTCCATTCTTGGATCTATAGTAGATGCATTTTTAATAGGATGTATGTTCATAAAGATGTCTCAGCCCAAGAAGAGGGCAGAGACGCTCATGTTCAGTGAACACGCAGCTATTTCAATGCGAGACGGGAAACTGACCCTCATGTTTAGGGTCGGTAACCTGCGGAACAGCCATATGGTCTCGGCACAGATCCGCTGCAAATTGCTCAAAGTAAGTGCTGCTCCTCACTGTCAGCAAACTCTTTGTTTTTCTCTAAAGAATTTATGTTCAAGATATATCTGTAATTAAAGATGTAATCGTTAAGGTAAGTTTTCTTAATTTGCTAAGACTATTTTATTTGCTTAGCCTATGTAAGCAAGTTGTTAAAACACAGCTGTAAATCAATCATTAATCATTCTATATTTTGTACATAAGTTGTTTTAATAAATCACTAATAAAAGTTATATGTGATTAGTTCTGATTCATTAGTAATTATCGAACTATAATTAAAACGCCCAAACCTGAAGGTAACATTTACTCATTTTGTATACCATCTGCCAAGTCTTTTTCTGGTACAGTCCATATAAATCATGTAGCCTAAGTAATTAGCCTTTTGTCCAAAGCAAAGCAAATTATTATGAATTATTAGGCCTACATGTAAAATTGTTAAGCCTATCATATGAATGCATGTGTGGTTTTGGGTAAACAGAAATGGATTCTTTGTTTTCTGTGATTGATGGTTGTGATTGCGGACGAAACGGGGCAGCACGGCTCCTGTAATTGAAGAGGTCACGCTGGCTGTCTCTCGTCTCTCCCTCACCCCACTGCATGCTTTATTTAGTCTCGGCAGACGCCGGAGGGCGAGTTTCTGCCCCTGGATCAGCTGGAGCTGGACGTGGGCTTCCGAACCGGGGCGGACCAGCTCTTCCTCGTGTCTCCGCTCACTATCTGTCACGTGATCGACAGTCGGAGCCCCTTCTACGAGCTGTCCGCGCGCTCCATGCAGACCGAGCAGTTCGAGATCGTCGTCATACTTGAGGGGATAGTGGAGACCACTGGTGAGTCCCATGTAACTCCATTACTCCATTTTCGTTTATTAAAAAGTTCATGAATGCGATGAGAGCCATCAAACTTCTGTGATGCAATGCGTATTAATATATACATACATTTTACTGTTTATAAAACACTATATGTTTAATGTGGATAAAATTACATTAGTTGCCAGGAAGGTTTGCAGCAATAGGATGTTGCTCCATCCTGGCTTGTTCCCTGCTTTGCGCCCTTGGCTTCTGGGATGGGTTCCGGACCCCGGCGACCCTAAGAAGGACAAGCGGGTACAGAAAATAGATGGATAGAGGCAGGACCATAGCCAAGATTTTTAAAATACACAGGTCAAAAGTTTTCACCCATCCTAGGTGTGCCTTGTAGTGAATTGTGGTTATTGGAGTTAAAAAAAAATACTGAGGACTTCACCTCAGTGTCCTCAGTAGTAGATCCAGGCATGGATGGATGGAGGGATAGATGGATGGAACGTTGCCAGGAAGAATGTTGAATATGCATAGTAACCAGAATCTGCTTATGATATATCTGAAGCTCTTGTTCTTATTTTAACTGTTTCAGCATATAGACACTCCTTGGGTGAGATTTATTGTTGGTCACTTTTCCTAATTAGCGATGAATAATAGAGTCTTTGAGGTCAAGTCTGTAACTGTTTTTGAAATGGTCATTTTGTTTAAGTAATGATTTTTTGCTTCACATCTGCTTTTAGACATAAGCAATAATATATAAGAAATACAGTTTCATTCAGCAATTTATTGTACAGAACCAGGCTCCCACAAAATAGCATTTAACGACCACCAATTCATCTTTTGGCCTGGAATGAAATAAGTTTAAGCACAGGAGCACATTATAAAGTAATATGTGTGCACAGCCTTTGTGTTTTGAGGGAAAAAGAGTCATATTTGTCACAGATTTTTTTTAAAACTGGTACGTGTCTCGGATATTTATATTTGTTTTTTTTTTTGATGAGCAAAGAACATAGAAAAGTAAATTTCAGTTCTTGATGGTTAACTGCTGTAATTAAAATAGAACAGTGGGCAAGTTCTTAGAATGGAGGTATGATCTATATTCTTCTATTGGAGTTCATTCCCAGAGCCGTGGTCCAGATACAGGCAAAAGGTTGATAACCAGGTTGAAGCAAAGAAAGGCAAACAAATCCAAACTGTAATGCAAAGACACAGGCCAATAATGGATTACAGGGCAAGTAACCAAACCTGAAATGCTAGGCAAAGAACAGACAAAGGTCGTGCATATAATGTCAATCATGGCACAAACACTCATTTTAGTGAAACACACAAAATCTCTGAAACCAGGTGCTTTTATTCTGAACCTAGTTGATCCAGTTGATGAGTAAAGGTTGGTCAAGTATTCAGGGGAGGAAGAGGAACTAGCATGGTGCGGATGGATGCTTGTCTAGGTGCAGACGTGATGTTGGTGTATGGTTTGCAGTAAAGAAACTAGTTCCTGAAGAATGACAGTCTGGAAGTTTATTTTTCATGATTATTGAGGCAGGGTGAAAAAGGGTTAAACTTTGAAAGGGTGACGCAGGAATTCAGGAGCCACTAAATGCCCCAGTGAGGAGACGTGATAGACAGGTGATGCTGTCGAGGACAGAATTGATGCTCTAAACTTCACCTGCATTGCGACTGACAGCCGGTGGAGGCTGATGATTTGGAGATTGAGGCCTGCACTGTAAGTGAGGTAGAAGAACATTTCAGCATAGATTGCTGTGGTCCAGCCAACTGGAAGGGAATTATAAAGTGCGGAACAACAACTGTGGTAAGAGCAGAAGGTCAGGGGGAAGAGACAGAATCTTTGAGCACAGGAAATGAATAACCTTTTACATTCACAAATTACTTTTGCAAATCTGTGTGGCGGGGGGGGGGGGGGGGGGGGAATTGGTTTCCTGGGAAACGGCCTACTAGCTAGTCAGTTTGAAAGTTAAAACGACCATTTAACTGTTTAAGCAGGAAAGTCTCGGAGAACGTACATTCAAGGTTACCAAAAGGCGCACTCCAAGATTGTCATGTAGGGCCTGTTTAAAACACATGAACGAAATACTGTGTGTGAAAAATGCTTTTCTGAGGTCTGTCTTAAGTGTTTTTGGCACCTTATATTAAATAAATGAATAGATTATAGAATATAAATGCCAAACAGGTTGTGAAGTCATTATAAAAATACATTACAAATGTTTGTTAGATATACTAATTATATTTCTGGAAAGCATACCATAATATCCCACTCTCTTAGCAAAAAAACAGAAGGGAACTTGCTCAAATTTTTTGTTCCTGTGAAGAAGGAAAACAAATAGTCAAATCTGAAGTAGTATTCATTTTTTGCATTTTTTTATATTGGTTTAGTCAGCGTGTTATTTTTGTTCATTTGTAAGCAGATTTTAAGAAAGTAATCGTCCTAGTTAGAAAATCAGGCATTTACTGCTAATTTAGCTCAGAAGGCATTGATTCAAGTGTGGAGGTTGCAATATACACACACAATGTATATTAACATGGCTGGTGTGGATGTGTTATTTACAGAAAGGTGTGTAGCTGAGTATTTAAACTGCAAACAATGCACAAGGCTTCATCACACTCCTTTCATTAAAAATATTTAAAAATTTACCATTATATCTTTTAAAAGTGATACATTCCTCTTGAGAAGGAATCCGAGAAAGTCATTTCAGAAGTGGGTAATGTTGAATCTATGTTGATTGTTTGACAGATTTAACTCTTTATGGTTTTTATATTTATGTCCGTGGTACACAAAAATTCATGGCACTTTTATTCTGCACATGAAAAATTTGCCTGTAGGAAAACAATCTATTTGGCCACAAGGTACTTTATGTTTCTTGGATGGTCACTGCGACGAGAGGAAGAAAAAAAATCATTATGTAACACGTGTGAAATTAAATTGAACCCATCTTTGGTGCATGCCCTGCACTTCATTCTCTTTGAACTGTACAGAGGAATTGTGCTTCACGCCTGTCAGGTCGTAATCTCCTTCAGCAACACCTCCGGGAATAGCCTAAAACAGGCTTGTTTTGAATACAAGACCTCATTTTTCCAGCACAATGCTGAACTTCAGGATTAAATTTGAATTGCATTTAAGCATGCAAACACCTAAAGGGTCATTCATTGGCCTATGAATAGAAAGCGCTTAAAGGATTTGAATACTGTGCATATTGCTGTTCCCTTTGCTTTGATTAATAATAAAGATTAAGTATTGTGACAGTTCCCCTGAAGTAAAAAAAAAAAAAATATTGCTTGATATAAAGATGAATGTGCTTCCTGTTGGAGGCATGGTGGATGAGTAAGTGACACTGTTATCTCACATTTGCGGAGTGGGGGCCTAAAATCTCACCCCCTGCTTTGTGTGCATGTATTGGAGACTCCAGCAGTCCATCGTCAGCTGGTTTGCTGAATAGTCACCTCTAAACTGCCTATTGTGTTTGTGCTCTGCAGTGACTGAGTGGTGCTCCATAGCCTTGTAATGAATGGACTTTGGAAGATGGATATAATTACCATTTCATGCACCTTCACTGAGCATCTGTGTACCTTGTACAATAAGTGAATGCATGCAGTAAGCAGTGTTAGCTTATAGCACAGGAAAATAGTAATATATGCTATGGCAGAACAATATTTTCAATCCATTAGTAATAAGCAGCTATAAAAGTTCTGTTATATATTGTACATCAAGACATGAGTGTATGATGGTGGTCCTTCCATCTGAAGACAGAATGACAGAATGTGCACTGTAACCGATGACTCCTTATTCGCTCTGCAGTTGCATGTATTTTTAAAACCCTTCTCTGGGCAAACATGGACCAGAAGATAAACAGTGTGATAAGCCCCCACCAACTGTGAAATTTCAGGAGCACGATATTCGGGCAGGATTGCTGAATGGCTGATGCTAAATTGTAATTGTTTTCTTGCTCATTTTCCACGTGAAATAACTCCGACTCTGGTCTCATTAGAATATTCGGTTTAAATCCCCATACCAATTATGTACAACTAACATGTAATTTCTTACTTAAATCCCTGCTTCACCCAGTCCCTCCCTCAAAGTAACAGGGAGTGTTTTCTTTTTATAAATCCAGGAGAAATCGACTAAAATGAGTTCAGTTTCAAAGCAGATTCTTCTCTCAGAATAAAAAAACATAGCAATTTGCCTTTGAAACAGGCGCAAGGTTTCTAGATGTTTTCTGCCCCTCTCTATTTCTCTATCGCACCCTCAGCATGTTAGAAGCTTCTGATATGCTCACTGAAACTTTGCTCTTTAATGCCTAAACCCTGAGTGAGTCCTATTATTTCGTACTTTGTCATTTGTAGTGTGCATACTAGGCATTTAGGTTTCATCAGATACCTCTCAGGGGGTTATATATGTGATCTTTTAACACTATTTCCTAAGATAATTTTGGCATTTTGGCTGCAGTGCTGACCGACTTGCAGGAAATTGACTGGTTAGTGTCATGGAAGAACCTTTTCCATCAAACTGCACTCGTCCTCTTCTGCATGTGTGGCGTTTAAGAATTGCAACAACGCTGCATGTGACCTGGGTTGGTATGCATAGTTTCCTCTGGCTTTTGAGGAACACATGCGTTAGGTGTGTGCCAGTGAAAAGACTCTCCATAAATAACCGCTGAAAGGTTGAAGTGATTTATTGATCATTAGGTTTATATGAGTTTTATAAAGGCTGCATTCATTCTATGTATGCAGTCTATTAGGATGCTGTCACAAAATTTCCACCATGCAATCAGAAGACTGAGAAGCAATTTTTAGATAATTATATCCATCCATCCATAATGTTTATCTTTGAGAGGACTGGCCTAGAGCCTGTGTCGAAAAGCAGAGGGTCTCAGGCAGCGGACACCCTGGATGGGTTGTCATATATTTTTATGTATAATTAATCAATAACCAGATTCATGGTAGTACTTTTTGGGGTGTTATATAACGTCCGTCTGTAGTAAGGTGCTTTAGAAAACGTCTGCTATTTATATGTGCAAAGAAATGAGTATTTGTGATTTTATCTCACCTTTCTGATTCATGTACACTGAAAAGTCGATACCATTGTGTTAATAATTATAAGAACAATCACCTTTTCATAGTACATAGAGGCTGAGGCACCTGTTACCGCCATAAATTGGTGAATACATGGTGAAGGTCTGGGTCATTGTGCTGGTACAATATGCACATCTCCTGTTTATGGTACACGTTGGATGAGGAATCTGTTACCTACATGAAGTGGTAAATAGAAAACGGAAGGCTTACCGTCTCTCTGATCTGATCTTTAAAAAGAGATGAGCCACATCTAATGACATCACGCAATATGGTTTGGGATTTTCCCGATGCAGTTATCCTGGCTTATGGGGCTGGAGAGCTCCCTACTCTCAAATAAACTTACGGCTTTTCAAAATGCATGCAAACTGTTTGCTGAATCATGCAGAAAAAACACTTGGAGAAGAGCTGTATGTTTGGAGAATTATATCCCATGTGCCCGAAACTGTAATGGAAAAATTAATCTTAAAAATTAAGCTTCTGTATCCCCATGGTTTCCGTATCGGAATTAGATTCATTCTGATTTTGTATTTGGCCTTTTTAATTACACACAAAGCTTTAAAATTACAATTAGCTGTCCTACAGTTTAAAATACTACTTTATTGTACATGGGACTTCTTTAATAAAGTGAATTCTGAAGTATAATCTTTCTCCATGTGCTATAGATAGTTGTGATCTAATTCTTAGTTTTATACATCATAAAGGGCTTTTTATAGATATGAGAATCACTCTGATTCTAAAGGGCTTTTTAGCTTAACAATATCAAGCCTCAATAAATGAATTTTAAGTAAAAGATTCTGTTATTAATAATATAGTTAGACTGCTATGGCCTTTAAATGCATCTCAGACTTATTGCCGTTTTTAAAGTTTTGTTCAGAAGTTCTTTGATTATTGAAAAGCATTACTGCATAACATTACAGAATTTTTGTTGCATTTTGCCACCATGATTGTATATTTATGTATATATGCATTTATTAAGGGGGGAGGCCCTGACCTGTTCCTATTTCTGCTTGTGAAAAAAGTTATCCTAAGACATTCTGTCAATATAGTTAATTTTTTCCAATAACTAATTTTTCCAGTAATGTTTTTCACAGTTCGTCCTGTTTCCCGCCAAATCAGCATGGACATACAAGGGTTGCAGCCTCCTGCTAAACTACTGTGGAGTGCATCTGGCTCTGCCCTGTGTGGAAAACCACACGGGCATCTGTAATTGATTCCTCACACATCCGCGCACTCCGTTATGCATGACCTCCCCACACTGTGCTCTGAGAACTCAAACATGCGGTTTGAGATTTTACCGTTGGCTTGTCTGTGCAAATCTGGGACTCAGGTGAATGCGGGTGCCTCTAATTAAAGGTTCATCACCCTTGGGCTGGCAGGAGGAGATAGCTGGAGCCTGAACAACTGCCAGGCCTCTGAGAGAAATGCCCAGAGGTCAGTGGACTTCCACTGCCAATAAGCAGAATTTAATGCTGCTTGCGATACAAACAGGTAGAAAATTTGCCACCCATTTAATGCTTTTGTTTGTGTTTTTGTAAACAAACAAAGGCATTAATGTTTTGCAAACATATATCCACAGAGCTTTTTATATTTCGCATGGATTTACTGCAGTAAATTTTGTATAGCTGGGTATTGTTATTGAATAAAATTTCAGTTAGGTGCCTTCGGAAAGTGCACTGAGTCTAGGCCTACTTTTGCACCATTTGCATCATTTTTGTGTATATTTGCTGTGGCACACAAAACAATAACCTTTCTTGGGGTGTTATATCGAAAAAGTTTTTTTTTTTTTGCTCTTTTTTTGAAACAACAATCAGCTGTTTACCCCTGAGTGTGCTTAACAACTATGCAATCAAGAGTATCAGCTGGGTGTTAAAAGATGGGGCATGATGTGAATGTCCTCTTACCT
>JAODJW010000001.1:46664577-46680970 GCA_026777045.1 Hyperopisus bebe | reverse complement strand
ACCCCATCATCACAGTGCACAGGTGCAGACAGCGTTGCACAGTTTTGAGCTAAGCCGTCCAGCAGAGGTGCAAAAAGATGTTGTGTGGCAACAAATCCATTTGCACACTGCTATTCTCTTAAAGTAACGTCACACTGTTAACTGATTGGCTACTCCACTAACACTGAGCTTGCTTTATGTCCCTATTCTCTAACCTGCTGATTAGCTACTGCACTGAAGGAGATATTCCATTAAAGCAATTGTATAGACAAGCGTGTAATTACATACACTTTAACCATTGTATGTAAATGTAAATTGTATGCAAATGTTACATTTAGTTTGTTTGAAATTTTGCATGGGTAGGTAATATACTTGACAAATACTATGTTTTAATTTCTGTACAAAATACCAGTTTGAGTCAGCATGATAAAGATACCTTGCCTTGATAACTGGTCAACAGTTAGTTAGCATCTATAATACAAAATTATCCTACTGTTATGTATAAGCCTCTTGTGTTTGTCTCAGTGATTAGTCAGTGATTAGTCAGTCATTTTTCAGTATTTCTTCCAGTATTTTATTGCATTTTATGTGTTTAGATATCAAGCTGCAGTTGTTATGACAACACAGTTGTTTCTTGTGATATAAATTAGCCGTGGTTTCACCACTATAATAGACATCTAGTTGTATCTTATAGATTATTATTGTGACAAATGATCACACAGCCTAGTTTCTCAGCCATCAAAGAGGCACTCTGGGCTGTGTTATATAAACAGGCTATTTATGCTTTTTCCAGAACTGTAATAGTCTAATACCATGACTAACATAAGTGCTGTATATCAGAATTATATCGGGGTGAAAAAGCAGTAGGTATGGCCACCAGTCAGGTGATTAAGGCTATTTTTTTGCCAGTGATTTAAGTTTTCTGTTTTGTTTTGCATGCTCTTAACTCCGACCAGAGAGCCAGACAAGCTACAAGCATATATATATAGTGTTCTTTTCTCCTTGCTTTAAAATTTCCCAGACAATCTTGTGTCGTCCACTCCATCAATTTCCTGGCGGTCCCCAACGAGGCGAATCCCAAAATAAACATCTGATCTGGTAAATCCCCATGTCACGTGGTTCTGTTTACTGTATCATGAAGGCTTGCCACCAATCCGAATATTGTTCCAAAAGGATACTTCGGTTACATCAATTTCTAGCGAAGTTTATCCGCCATTTGCCTGGAAGCCAAAGTACTATGGAGATGGAACACTGTAATTTTGTGTTGTCACGGTGATTGACCACTAGCCGAGTGGCGACTGTCATCTCAGTAAACGAAGCCCAACTGGCCCTGATTAAATTTATTATTTTAAAATAGGCTTGCTGGGTAGAATCAAGGCTACTGGCACTTGGATCCTGTGATTCCACTTCTGGGTGTGTTTTTTGCTTTGGAAGCCCTTATTGGTTCAGTTAATTTGAAGAGCCATCTACTACCATGTAAAAACCTGTCATGAAAGTCTATCTTGACATAGTGTCTGCAATTGTAAATAGTCTGGCTCTTAATAGCATAGCTCTCTATTACCATGACCTGACATTAGCTTAAGCTAGGTCATTATTCTTCCAAATTGTTAGCATGTTACTCATATCAGGACATGGCTTTTTTGAAAATGCACTCTTCGACTGGCTACTGTGAGACAGATATAACTTAGAAACATGGGACCATATAATTGACATTTATTCAGGATTTTTTTTTTAGCTGGAGATGAATAAAATGTAGTCTCCTCCACAGAATCATCTCAGAAAAAACAAAAAAGGCATTTTTAAATTTAATATCTATTTTATTGATGAGAGCTTAATAATCAAAGGGTTTGTCAAAGTGTTTTTAGTGGGAAAATTAGTTTCCCTTGAGCGTCTTCACGTTTGGGACTTTTAGTAACTCACGGCCACAATGTAAATTTTATAGTGAAACTCATTATGTGTAAATTAAAGGAAACAAATGAAAGTTAATCCAGTGTGTTGGTAAAAATACACAAGACACTTTTGCTGTTGTTGTCGTTTCAAAACCTAACACAGGTTTTTGTGCTAATTATATATTTTCACTTTATAAGTCAACCGTGTTGTTTTACTGGCGTCGCCCTTGTCACTGCTGGGAGCACAGAGCAATCGACCAAGGGAAATTTATAACTACAGTTTTTATGTTTTCCTCCTAAATACTAGGCTGCTTTGTGCTATTGTTGAAGGTTATCAGGCCTGCCTTAGAACCACCTGCAAGACACTATGGTTAATTCAATGTTGTCTTTCTTCTGTGCAAAGAAGTTGGATTTGGGGGGGAAATTAAGGTTGTTTTGAGAACTTAGCCCAAAGCGGCAGGCTTTGCGTCGGGCACTAAATCAGTTAATAACATTGCCCATCAGTTAATAACATTGCCCATCAGTTAATAACATTGCCCATCAGTCCACAATCTTGCGTGGAATAAATGTGAAGGGGCGTAATTTACACCCACAGAAAGGTAAAAAAAAAAGCACCACGATTTCATTTTTATTTCGGCAAGGCTATATTTGGAATTCCTTTTTCAGACACATTAGCTTTTCCGCGTGTGTCAGATGTGAACGTTCTGAAAGCACCGGGAAAGACACACAGAAATGTTCAGAAATTACTCCTGATTCTCGTTAATGAAACCTATTACTGAACTAAAGCAGCTAAAATAGCTGCTCCATGCAAGGACGCAATGCAGCAAAAAAAAATATCATGTTTTACACAATAGTGAATGAAAACTATCGCTTCTAACCTGCAGGGGTGCCTGGGGTTTTGCAGTGTGCCCCTGCTTTTGTGTTGTACCCCTTCTGTATACATTATATATTTTGGTGAAATCGCCGTCAGACTTTTCTTTGCTCAATGAGAGGCGCCTGCATTAGTCTTTGATGATTTGTACGGATGCTACTTAGGCGCTGATACTTGTTGGTAATCCCCAAGTGAATCGCTCTGTGATCTCCTGTTAGTGTTTTGGTTACTGTTGCTATTGATTGATGCTGTCTAGATGGCTCTGCATTAATCGATTTGGGTTTAAACAGCCTGCCACTTGAACATTTTGTTCTTTCAAGTCCCCGATTCTCTGTGATGTCCGCTGCTATTTTCGTCCCACCGAGGTGGTGTGGCTTATCAGACTCATGCATAAACAGTCATCAGGAAATGTTTGCCTAGGTCTATTGACATGCAAAAGTGTTGCTTTCTATGGCAGTAATACAGAAACATTTGCCGGTTTTGGGGTTTTGTGGTATTGGCTGTCATTGCTTATCGTGGTTGTTCTGTAGTTGAGTTGTAAACATATTTTTCCCCTTGCCCTGAGGTAATTTGTTTTTTTATTTTGAATTCCACTGATACATACCTTAACATCTTCCGCAAAAACAAATGCAGTCCTCCTGACCTACACTTGATTCCACGTAATTTATGCATTCACACCGGCTGACAGTGTGCTTTTGGCTTAGTGTGTGACACTGTAGGCTCACACCTCCTGGGTTATAGGGTTTGATCTGCTCTCATGTGTCCCTGTGTAGAGTTTGCATGTGTTTCTGCTTGTTTGAGTAGTTTTTTCTTTGGGAACTCTGGTTTCCTCTTGCACTCCAAAACCATGTAAGGTAAACTGTGTTCTCTTAATTTCCCACATGTATGTATGTGTGTACCCTGCCTCATGCCCTGTCCTTCCTGAGTTAGGCTCCAGACTCTCATGCATAAGTGGTTAGGCATAATGAATGGACAGTTTTGCGGTTAGAATTTGAGTAGGAATTCCTTTCATGTTAAGTCTAAATTATTGGTGTTTTTTTTTTTTTTTTTTTTTCTTTTCTTGCTTTCTTGTGTTTACTTAAGTCATCTCAACAAATCTCCTGGAACTTTAACTTTCTTAATTTATGGATTACTCAATTTATTAAAAAAAATAAAATAAAAATCTGAAATGTTTTTCGGAGCACAGTTGTGTTTGGTCTGTAGAGAATAATGGAGGAAAAAACAGGTCACAAAGAGCAAAACTGTATTTTCCATTCCTAACACTTGATGATGGTCACCATAGAAACAGATTATCCCTCTTGGAGATACGAATTGTGCCCATAATTGTCATATACAGAGCAAAGTAACTTTATTCTTTTTAGTGCAAACTACAGGAATACTGTATTGCATTTTTCAGAAAAAAAAACATTGTTCTAAATAAATATCGACTATAAGTACTAAGTGCTTTATGTACAGAATTACGCTACATTTTTTCAGATTGTCGCTTTTAAGATTAAGATTATTTCAATGATTTCAGTTTTATTTAGGTGATGAATTATTATAGTACTTGTCCATTTGGTGCTGTCCTTGAGTTCTTTATATTAATGAGACTGGGATACTCCTTTTTTTACATGTAAAGGTTTTTATCAGTAAAGGCTGAAATGAATGCTAAAAATAAATAGTTTACATAACACGATGGTGTTTTCTGCATTTTTTTTTACTAAATTGAAATGCTTGGCATTTAACTGTAGTGGCTGGTCGTCAGAGTGCTTCATCTGGAAATTTGAATATTTATGCCTCAGAGCGTCATTCTTGTGACTGGGATTTTTCTCCCTTTGGTTTATGATGGAAATCTGTTTTGTAATCATTGCTGATTAGAAACCGTCCAGCCAGTTCCACCCACAGTTCTGTGACCCACTGCTCTGTCTCATCAACATGCAATATATGAAGCTTGTGTATTTTTTTGTGAAAGTCTCACCATGATCCAGATCTGTGATAGCTCAGATGTAAAATCTGTCTAAATAGGAAAGACGATGATTTTTTTAAAATCTGGAATGGTGATTGAGTTGTGCAATAATTTGTTGACTGATAAAGAGGGAAGGAAAATAGTTCTAGCTACTGCAAGTGAAAAAGACAAACATGAACACAATCCCTAACCCAACTGATAACATAGACTGCAGATTTACAGTGCAAAGACTGCGGTGCTTTTACAACGATCACTCTGGTCTGGTTTCAGTCACTTTTTTTGAATTGTAATTCTCTCAGTTGCATGCCTCTGCGTGTGTGCATGAATATTCAGGTTATTATTACTGAGGTCACAATTGCACACAGACTACAATACAAATCAGACAGTGTAATTTTAATTGTGCCAAGTACAAGTTTTTTGTTTTACTAAATGTGTCTCAGTTGTTTGTATTCGAATCATTAGAGTATAAATTCGTTGTTATATATTGGGGCATCGATATTACTCGTTTTAATCGATGGACAGTGTCTGTGCTTAGACTAATGGATGTTGGCACAGTTTTATTGATGCTAAGCACCCAAAAGGAAGGACTGACAGTGAGTGGGGATGTCAAGATCGAAGCTTAAATTGCATTTAATTGTAGAATAAAAATGGAAGTTAGCTTTGGCTGAAGCTCACTGTGCTTTTTCCACTGGCTACAGTTTCTGACAAATCAAATGTGAGTTGGCCTCAAAATGAAATCAGAGGATATTGGGGTTGTACTGAATATTTAGCAGCCCTGGTGACAGTGCCATGTGATGCATGTGCATTACATGCATCGGCGTTTGTCTAAGAAGTAACACAAAGCAGCAGTAAAATAATAATATACATACTTAAATAATAAGTACATACTAAAATTATCAGTCTTGTCCCAGCTGCACATTTCATGTACAGTATGCAACCATGCTTCAGACTTTTTTTTTTGCATAGTAGCCAATGGGTCACAAGAAATTAAATATTTCTAGGTATCCCATTATAATGAGGTTGAAATGTGGTGAGCACTCAGCTTCAGCTTCATGCGGGGCCAGCAGATTCTCGCTAACACGGCGGCTAGATATGACAGCAAGGAAAACAAAAAAATCCATATGAAAAGATCTGTGTTTTTCATTATGTAGGCAGGTGCCGCTAAATGATATGGCAATGGAGTCAATCAACGTCATTTTCATCATCATCATCATCATCATCATCATCATCCTAATCACTCTATGACAACTATTGTGTAGTTTACCATATGTGACATACTTACTAGTATTTACAATTACTGTATGCAGTGTACTTAGTGGTATCCTCTTCCCTTCTGCAGTTCAAAGACCTGATGTAGGTGCAACATTGACTCAAACTTGCCTATAATGTATGAGTATGTGTGCCATACTCAACTGGCATCCTGTCCACGGTTTACCCATGCTCACTGCCTGAGATAGTCACCTTGCCAATCCTGGGACCCTGCACACAATGGATAGATTGATAGATGGAAACAAAAATGCAAATGTAATAGCTGTGGGAGGCAGTATTTTTATAAAATACAGGGTATTGCCTGTATGAGTTTTTTGTGTTTACAAATGAGCTTGATGATAATCGATGTATGCTGCTACTTAACATCTAATGCAATTTATTTTTAGGATTCATCAAGTAAACAAGTGCATTAACTATAACTGATGTATGCTGCTATTTAATCTAATGTAATTTACTTTATTTTAAGAAACATCAGGCAAACAATGGCATTAACTTAAGCCTTTGCTTTATTTTATACGGTAGTATGTGGTGACATATTTTGTTTGCAAAAAAACAAGCACTATATAATTTCAATGTGTGTGTATAAATATATATAGATTGTGTATAATTTAAATAATAACAGATTATAAAAAGCTGAAACACACACATTTATTTTTGTCTTTCATTGCTGTCTTCATTACATTTCTGTTCATCTGCCTAAAAATCTTTATTTTCCTTTAATTGAGCTTAATATTGCAAATTGAAAGACATAAAGGAAAACTCAATACATATTTGAGGACATTTGCAAATTTGAAGCAATGACAGTTTCACCTAAATGGTGAGGAAAGGCTTATCAAAATAATTTATGTTATGCAGCCAATGATCTTGTGCTGGGAAACATAGAGGGGTGAGAACATGAATTTCACACTTTGGCAGTTCACTGCCTGACATGTCTCGCTGTATTTAAAAAAAAATGGCAGTTTTCAAAATTGTGACAATACACTAATCCTTCTGGTTCAGGATATGAAAAGAGGAGACTGACAGAACAAAGAATTGCCTGGCAAGGCCTTTGTCCTTTTCAAAAATTACAGTAATTAAATTATTGCCATTTGATACGTGTCCCCAGTTTAGGATACACAGCTCATGAAATTAGGCAAGAAAACTTTCTCATTCTGTAAGGTAAAGGTTACAATGCAGCATGCCGCATTCTCTGTTGTTTCATGGCAGACAGTAAACTAGAATCCTGCACAGTCAATGCCAGCAACAACAATAATAACAATAATATTTATTTTTAAATATGACGACAAAAACAACGTGAATGATGTGTGAAGTATTTTGCCTTCACATTCATTTTCCACAAAAGGCTGTGATATCTTTAAAGTGGCGCATCCTTGCTGTTCTTGTGGAACATTCCGGTAAATGGTATTCTGGTACATGCGCTTTCCTGCGTTTACCTCCAAATGGCTTTTTTTTCGGTCACTGGCCCCCATGCATTTTGTCCTCTCCAGGAACCTGAGTGTGTTCCCGTGGGATGAGGGAACTATGAACAAGTAAAGGAAATAATTATCTACTCAACTCGCCAAGGGGACCCAGCGTTCAGTCGCTCACATCTGCCATTTTGCTAAATGTTTTGTTATTGTTGGTATTGTGTTGTGAAGTTGGAAAAGGCAAGAGGCAGGGAACACCCTGCACAAGTTCATCACAGGGCACATCCATTATATACTTGTCAAACCAAATTGACTTTACATATTAGTATATGTCTGAAAAACGAGTAACTGAATTAGCAGAATTTTATATGTAAATTAAAACCTTTCCCTGAGAGTACCCTGTTAGTATCCCCACAGTACAGTACCCCAAAAGAACTCCAACAGCGCCCTTTACACTACCCTGATAGAACCCCGACAGTATAGTAACTCTTAATTACCATGTACCCTGACAGTATTCTGACAGTACCCTGTCGGTACCTTGACAGAGCCCCTGACAGTACCCTGTTGGTACCTTGACAGTCCCCCTACAGTACCCTGACAGTATTCTGACAGTACCCTGTTGGTATCTTGACAGAGCCCCTGACAGTACCCCAGCAGTACCCCAGCAGGTTGTATGTTCATCAGCTGTTTTTTGTCACCCCTGGAATTACACTCCACACGGCAAAGAGGCCCAGCAACGCTGTGTTCTCTCATTAATGAGACCTAAACGTCCATCTGCTACACTCGCTTTGAAACCCTGCTGCTCTGACTGGAGTCCTGACTTCAGAGGACTCAAATCCAGCTCTGTGACATACATTCGTAAGAAAATAGGCACATCCATATATTCACAGTCATTTTTATTAAGGACATGCATTCCTAACTGGAAGATTGTTGGTTTGAGTCATAATACGTCACCGCAAGTAGTTTCCTTGAAACTGGAACTGAAAGCTGGTAGGTCTGCTGTACTTGTGATGAGACGTTTTTGCACCAATTAGTAAAAGTATTTTGGCTGGGAGAAAAATCATTGGATCTAGTTACCTTTGCTGAAATAACTGTTTCTAATGAAGTCAAACTTTAAGTTAAATGTTCAATAATTGAAAAATATATTAAAATCAGTATGGCACAACTTCAGTTATTAGCATATGGTCACAATCTGCTGTTGCCAGGATTTACAAGGTATTAACAAATGGCCTTTTATCATACTGCTTACAGTGAGAACTCCTCTTGAATTTATTGCACATTAATTGGTTTAGTGCATTGAGCCTGCAAATGCACTGTCTTAAAACAATTACTGTTACTTCTGTTTCTTGTATTTGGGGGTAGTGTGTGGCTCAGTGGGCTAAGCCTATGTGCCTGTAATCACAAGGTTGTCAGTTCAAACCCAGCTTCAACACATCTGCAGGTCCTTGAACAAGACCCTTAACCCCTGGGTGCCCCAACAGATGCCTGTCCTTTACAAACAGTTTACTGTACAAAGATCAAGTTGAGGGAGGCAAAAAGATAATTTCATCAGGATCAATAAAGTATCAGTTACTATTATGTAGCATTTTTCTTTTAATTTTATTAATGGCTAGAAAGGAATGCATGTGCAATATGGTAGTGTAGTATATTATGAGTTGTCAATACATATTTGACAGTTTTCTCCTTGATAAATTAAACTGTTGGATCAGGCATGGATTCCTTAACCACATAATGGGTAATATTTAAAGGTGAAATGTTTAACACAGTTTGCTCAGGCCGCTTTAGAATTAAGGGGTAAATGGAAGTATCACATAGATCTGAACCGTGAACTTCATTAGAGAATATAATTTAGGACGGTATAGAGCGAGAACCCAAGATTCTAATCATATCTCAGTAAATTTCTATAAATAATTACACTGAGACAGCTGGACTGGATTTTCACATCACTCTGGGTTGATTATGTCAGCAAATGAAGTAAATGTACAGTGTAGCTGACTTAGCAGTTATCGGTTTGCTTTTAGCAGTGGAGTTATGATGGGAATATGCAAAAGGAAATTTGTTATTTCCCCATGGCTGGCGTGTGCTTGAGTCTGCCCGTCTCCTTACAGTTAAACCCTTCACTGGGGAATATTTGGACCTCAGAAATACAGACTCAGTTCTTCTCTTTTACTTAGAAACCCAAATTGCAGGACTGAGTGCATCTTAAGTGGCTGACCGCTTTTAGCACCCGTTTTAGTCAGAACGCAATTAGGGAAAATGAGCACATTATTTTTTCTAACTATCCCAAGAAAAAGACGGAATAAATAAATACCATTACTTTTTCGTTGTAAAGGAAAGTTAGGGAATTAGGTGCAGCCACAGAGATGGAAGCTGCTAAGGTAAAGAGCAGCAGAGTTTGAGAATTTATCATCGAGATGAAGTCTACGATATGAAATTTTTTTAATGTAACGCTTTTAGGTAAACTACCTGCTTCCACAGAGTTGTGTTTTGCTGTGTTCTGCAGGCATGACTTGTCAGGCACGGACTTCTTATACTGAGGACGAGGTTCTTTGGGGACACCGTTTCTTTCCGGTCATTTCCCTGGAGGAAGGCTTCTTCAAGGTGGACTATTCGCAGTTCCACGGCACCTTCGAGGTGCCGACGCCACCCTACAGCGCCAAGGAGCAGGAGGAGGCCCTGCTCATCTCCTCCCCGCTGATGGCGCCCTCGTTGAGCAACAGCGGCGAGAAGGACAACTCGCTGGACTGCTTGGAGAAGCTGGAGGACGCAGAGGTGGCTGCCAAGCTGCCGGCCAAGCTGCAGAAGATGACGGGCCGCGAGGGTCTGCCACGGAAGCTGCTGAGAATGAGCTCCACTGCCTCGGAGATGACCTACAGCCTGGGCGAGCTGCCCATCAAGCTGCAGCGCATCAGCTCCGTGCCCGGCGTCTCGGAGGAGAAGGGGGGCTCCAAGGTCACCAAGGTCAGCGCGGAACCCATCAGCAAGTCGGTCGCCGATCTGCCTCCAAAGCTGCAGAAGTTGGCTGGAGGAGGAGGCGGTGGGCGCATGGATGGACACCTTCCTCCCAAACTCCGAAAAATGAATTCAGACAGGTTTACGTAAAAATCAAAAAGACAAGCTATGTAACGACTACTGCTCCCCTCCGATTTTATTTCTCTCACGTCTGCCATTCTGCACAGCTAATAAGGACAATATCATATTATATTCAAGATATACATCTAATGTTTTCGTATATAGATTTATGGGTGTAAATATACATGCTTTGATATGGGACCTTTGATAGTCAGGACGCTGTATCACTGCTAAGACTTACTGGCATGCACAGCTAAGCATGTAAAACAGCATTTCCATGCAGCATGGCACTTACAGACAGCTGTCCGTTCACGGGAACCATCAAGATAAATAAATTTCACCAGAGAAGCTTGGGAGTCAGGCTTGGATGTTTTCGCCCTCTTTAGGTCATGATCACCCTTTAGCAGAAGTTTGAGACACTCGGAGATGGCCTCTTTTAATAATCTGACACAGGGAAATTCAGCCCTTTTTTAAGCCCAGATGAAAACAGACCGAAGGTAGAGACCCTCTACCAATAATGAGTGATCACAGTAAATAAGTCGCTAAGAACTCGTTAGCTAAGAAGATTAATATTTCTGGCTCCTTCCCCCTGGATATGTTTTTGCACAGGTTGAAAACCCCTGATCTAACATAAAATGGCATTTCTAACTGTTAACTTTGAATGCATGTCACTCTTAGGAAGAGTTTAGAAGCAGACACTGGGGGAAGGAGGATAAGCCTTTCTAATGTCATCACTTTATTTTACTCTCCATTCAGAGCTGTATTTTTGCTATTTACATGATAAAGTGATATTTATATGTTAAACTGAATATTTTTTATTTTGAATAAAGTACATGGCCTTTGTAATGGTTTAGGCAAAAGCAATGAATGGCTGAATGATAACTGAATGTCAGTGGTGTGTGGTTTACATCAAATTTAAGTTTTATTTTGGGAAAAAAACACGCAGACAGTGTTTGCCATTTGCCTTTCCCTAACATAAATAAGCTCATTCGATTGGTGAGTCTATATATATATATAAGTATGTGTGCGTGTGTGTGTGTGTGTGTATACACACACATATATACATACACACACACACCAAGGGCATAATGGCATAAATGTTTTGCATTAACTGCACCTTCATAGTATAAGGAGCATGGGCAACTATGTTTATTAAGCGTTATGGATCCTATATGAAGCTGTCATCTATAATGCACTATGAGTACCTTCATGATGCATTATAATGGTCAGCATAAGCCATTGTAATGCATTATGAAGGTAAATATTGTACATTATGTTATATATGTAACATAAGGTGCTCTTTACATGTTCCTTATGTATGTTCTATGAATGCATTATAAATGCATTATGGAGGTGCACTGAATGTGTTATGAGGGTGCTGTTAATGTAAAACGTTATCTTGTTCAAATTATACTGGATAACTCTATATTCATAAATGTAGAGTTCATAATAATTTCTAATTTAACCTCTTGCTAATTTTTTTATATTCTCAGAGAGCTACATGGTTTAAGATAGCAAGATACTTGGTTTTATACGCTTATTAATTTATTACATTCAATATTGATTTATTACATCAATTAAATATCTTTTCTAGCATGGTCTATGGTCATTTTAAAGCATTTTTATAATGGACCTACAAGCACTGTAGCTATATTTAAATACATAAATGTATAAATATATAATTATAACTTTTATTAGGTTATGTCCAGTTGACGTTGACCCCTGACGACCATATAGGCAGCATTTCACAAGAATATTCGGTCTTCTTTCTGGTTCTCCAGACTTCCCTGTGGCATGTTCTTATATATTGTTAGAGAGAAGTTAATTAAAAAGTAAGAGAGCTATGTACCCAGAGAATATTTTTTGATGGAGCTAAAAATTAGTTGCTGAAGAATTTTAGATACTAGTAGCTTGGAAACAGGCCTGATTCAAAATGCATCGATAGTTACTGTGCAGTCGGCTGGTGTCTTGTACTATTCCACCTATAAAAATGCCCAATTCCCCAAAAGAAGATGCTGAGATTTAGCCTTCGGATCCCTTCATCTTCTGCTGTTGTGAAGAACAGTAAATCCAGATAAAGACGCTGGGTCCCCCTGAGACAGTGCTGCTTCCTCTTCATCATTACGGTGATGAATCTGTGTAATACCGTCTGTGAATGTCCCCTGTCCCTGGAGGGGGACAAGCAGTGCCCATGAGGCGTTCTAGGGTCCCTACAGACCAACGCTTTCTGCTCTAAAGCTTTTCAAATGACTGCAGTTGAATGCAAGCTCAGATGACGCACAATCTCTAATTTCCTGTAAACATAAACTATGGGATGCGTTATTTTAATATAAAAACCTTTTTTATGTATTCCAATTACCAGCCTTGGTTTCCTCAGCCTTCCCTTTATAGGGCAAAATACATTTGTTGTTCGATTTTAATTTCTATGCTTGTTGTCTCAAATTTATAGACACAGCAGGTCTGTGTTTTATAGAACTCGAGACTGGGTAATTCTTTTCCAGAAATGGAAATGCCTATCTTAAACAGTTATTTGGGCATGAGAAATGTGACGATATATTTATTGTACAATCCACACAGGTAGGAAGTGGACTTGTATGTATTAGTACTGTTTAACCTGTATTAAACTTTGACAACTTGACTGAGTTTAGGTTTGGTTTTCACAAGCTCGCATTATACTTTGTGTTTCTTGTCTTTTCTTAGTAGCCACTTCTTTAAGCACCCCAACATACTAGCAGATAGAACCCAGATAGGTCTCAAGAACCACGTCAGGAGATGACGAGTCATGCATTGATAGATGTCCTTCCGTACACCAGTGTTGCACTGAGCTTTTGTCTTGGTCCTCTGATTAGTTTTAATGAGTCTGGTCGTTCCCCTCTGACCTTCTCTCATTAACAGGATGTTTTTTTGCCCACAGGACTGCTGCTGACTGCATGTTTTTTGGTTTATCTCACCATTTCCCTGTAAACTCTAGATAATGTACTGTGTGAAAATCGCAGGAGCTGTTTCTGAGACGCAAGAACCACCACGCCTGGCGAGGCCATTCACACCATATAAAAATGACTTAGATCAGACGTTTCATGCATGGTAACTTTGCCGGTCTCATGCATGGTGACTGACACTATTCAGTCGCATCCTTAGGAGTTTCACATTAACCACCAGATAATTAAGTGGCCGCAGAATGTCTGTAATTTTTTGGGTAACTCTTAGGTTTGGGTGGCATTCTTCATAACCTGGCTGTACACCATAGACAAGATACCACAGAGCTCACACACAGTCAGCAGTTTAGATCAACAGCATTGCCTTTTGAACTGGGACAAAACTGCTGGATGCAGACATTGGTGCATTCAGACTTCGGAGCTGTAAAGTGACAGCACCTCCTGCCGTCTCCCCTTTTTTTCAGACTTTATTGCACAGTGTCAGTTTGGAGGAAAGTTGCTACACAATCAAGACCCACAAATCTGGTCATGTAAAGCCCAATGTGAAACTGTCTAGATCTGGAAACCAGACTGGGCATGGATGGTGCACGCAAAATTCAAAAAAACCACCAATCACATTTGATTTTAGACACGTCTGCCAGGTGATCTCGGGAAGACAGGCTAATATCAAAGTTCACATGTATTACAGTTTGTAGTTGTTGATATAAAGAAACCATTTTTGTAGCGGAGGGAGGGGCATGTCCAGGTAACGGCCTAGAAGTGGTAGGGCACTTAGCGCCCCATTACCACACACTTTTTTAAGGAAAAATGATTCTAGAAGAGGTACATTTTCAAAAATCAGCTGCAGTGCATATTATTTCTTCAGGATCTCATGATCCAAGTTGTGTGCATGTATATACAGAGAATATATAAAATTAACCAGGAGTAAGTTCTCTCAAACTTTAAAGACTTGATTTGGTCACTTTTGTTGCAGACGTCGTTTTTTTCTTGGCAATTCAAACACCTCGTCTAAATGTGACATGTCATCGAGTTGTGTGGGGGTATTTTGATTTCAGTGCCTTTTTTCAAACCGTAAAAAGAAAATCTATATTTTAATCGCTAGGTTTCTTCTTTCAGCTTTTTAAACCTTCAGACAGCCTTGGTGCGGGTCTTCGGAAGGTGCGAATCGATACGGAAGAGCGGAAGCTACCTGTGATGTCGAGCAATGTGAATTCATCACACACCTCCGGCAATGCATTGCCTTTCCTCGGATTCCAGCATCCAGCGGCACACCCCAGAGAGCCGTCGGCTCTGTCGCATTTCCCTCGCCAGCCCCGCGATCAATACAGCGGCCAGCCAGAAAATGGCATGAGTTGCGACGTGGCTGTAAATAACTTGTGTTTCAAATTAAGCCCTACCTCGCTGGCTCCAGACTGAAACAGTTATCAAGTTTTGTTTTATTGTGAAGTGTATACATCAACAGCTATTTTAGCTACATAGATTATAATGCCTTAATAAACTCCTAATCTGTAATTAATTATATTCATTAAGTGTTGTTTTACTGCAAAGTGTATACATGACGATTTTTGCTACATACAGCTCTGGGAAAAAACCACTCCATATTTTTCAAGAATCTGCATTGTTAAATGCTTCCAGGTTCAAAATTTCCAAGACAGCACGAGAATAAGATGAAGCAGGAGACAAAGGGAATGACCAAAAACCAGCTGGGTAGACAGCAGAAGAACTTTCTAATGCTAGAGATGACCATCAACTTGTCCGGCGGTGCCTCATAAATCGGAGGATGACATCAAGCGACCTTCAAAAAGAATGGGAAACATTAAGTGGTGTGAAGTGCACTTCTGCTAGGACAGCTCATATCAGGCTCTTAGAAGCAGGACTGAAGACCCATAAAGCAAGGAAGAAGCCCTACATTAATGTGTAGCAGGGAAGAGCCAGGCTGGAGTTTGCAAAAAAATGTATATTTACAAAGATCCATACCTAAAAACTGAAGAATAAGTGAAACTATAAATGTTGCTGTGGTCTCTTATTTTTTCTAGAGCCTTTATGCATTCCATTTCAGTAATTAACTCTTTAAGTTTTCCAGTAACAAATTACAAAATTCTTGCATCCTGTACATAGTATCTCCTGCCCTGAGCTTCCTGTTAGAGGTTCCAGTCTTATTGTGACGCGGTGCTGGACAAGCAATTATGGGAAATGGGAATTTTCACTTATTCTAATGATAAATCAGTAATTCATAGTGAAGCTACACTAGTAGGTTTGCGGCTGTAGGGGCAAGAAGACCTCTGATGGGCAGCAGAATGATTCCTGTCCACTCCCTTTGCTCTGCACTAACCCGCAGAGCGTGGAGGCTGACTTGAAGGAAGGCGACAGTTGTTATCTGATGATTAAACAAATAAATTACATTTAGAGGTAGAAAACGGCCTTCTCCAATTGCACAAGGCTGAGAGATAATCAATCTAATGTTAGCATCATGCAACTATCTTACAGGATAAAACACGATGTTCCTCTCACCTCTCTATTTGCTGAAGGGTACAAATGTGTCTCTGCAAATAATTTCAAATTACATCTCCATACAATTCAATCCAAAACAAATATAATCAGTTTTCACGCCACCAGATTGAATACTAAATTTAAATTATTCTGTGGTTTGTTCACCACTTAAAAAAAGTTTTACAGCAAGACATTACTTGAGCTTCCGACTGGATGTTCTGAATTACTTTCACGCTTAAATCATTGTTGGTAAATTTCAACAAAGCGGATTTTAATTGCCCTTCTGTTTTCATGCTGAGGTCATCAGGATGTTTTGAAAAGTCGTTTTAGGCCCCGTTTTCTTGTTTGTAAACAGTGATGATGTGATTTATGGGCGGAGCAAAACTGGTGGCAGAAAGTGCCGGTTCTGCAGTAGTAGTGTCAGGTGTGAGCTCCAAACTCAAATTTACAATATGGGAATATCAGAGGCGGACATTTCAGGTCCAGAAAGTAAAAGTCCAAACCAGGATTTTGTTTCAACCATCCAGTTGAATATA
>JAODJW010000001.1:46647261-46658742 GCA_026777045.1 Hyperopisus bebe | reverse complement strand
TCTCAATATGCCCCCCCCCTCCCTTTAACCCCCCCCCCCTCCCATTGTCACGGTCCATTATCATCTCCACAATACAATAAGTCTGTAATCTAAATGAAGGTCATGCTTACAGCATATATTTGGATCATGTGCATATAATGTCCGAATCAGTCCCCTCGTTGGCCTTTCCCAGAATGCACTGTTTGGACAGCATGTGCATTTTTGAGGACAGATAATATATGTAAGCTTTGTGAAACTTCATTGGCCTGTATGGGTCCATATGGTGTTAGGGTTAGGGTTAGTTTTAAGGTTAGCAGTGTCTAACACCTGCTGATGGTGCCTGGCTTTGGTCTGCTGGCCTGTCCTTTTGCCCGCAGCACTGAGTGAGTGAATCACTGTGATGGTCTGCCGGCCTTGTCTGCGTTTGTCTTGTTTTGTGTCTGTCCTTGCAGGTGCAGCCGCAGCCCATTTGTGGAATTGGTGACACCAGGGCCCGGTGTCCTAATCTCCTTAAAACCACTTCTACCCCATTATCTGGGGGAGCTTTTCTTCTTTCTCCCATTTGCTTTCCTGCACGCTACATGCTTCACCCCTTTGGTTACTTATACTATTTTGGTTTCGTTTGTTTTTGTTGGTAATATTTAAGGTAGTAAATTATTTTGGCTTTCAACACTGCGTCCTTCGTTTTTGCCACGGCCTCTGAGCTGGGCCATAACAATCACACACGAGGAAATACCTCATGGAAATAAAATCTCAGCATTGAATACTAAAATGCAGGAAATCTTGCTTAACCTCTCTGTAAACCCCTTTGACTCCTGTAGTCATCTAAAAACTTTCTTGATGATACAATCAGGTAACATAATCCTTGTAAACCAGAAAAACATAACATCAAAGGGACCAGCTAACTGTACACCTTATGAGACGTCAGCTGGGCTAGGATGTAACTCCGTACAGACTAAAGAAGTTTCACGGCACCTACATATATTATCTGTCCACAAATTTCAAAGTACACACTTTCTTCAACATTGTTCTGAAGCATGTTGGCTAACAACCATTTGTGACATTGAATTCTTATTGCTTATCGCCAGGTTCTGCGCAGTTCTGTTATTGTATCTATCCTCTTTGAGCACTGAAAGCACCTTCACGAGCCGCAGCAAGACAACCTTAGTCTTGATCTTAGATCTAGAGTTTATACAGCAAACCATGGAACATAATCACTAACATGCTCTGGTATGGCATTTGCGGGAATATCTGTTTGGGTTCAGCAAGTCTACCTTTCGGACACAGTCTTCATAATTCATGAGTTTCAGAATGATGCTTTCCCTGCAAAATGCAGAGCCATAAGAGGAAGAAGTGAGTGGTCAGAGCAATTACCCTAATCAAGTCTGGGATCACTGAAGATGTCAGTTACCCAGCTCTCTGATACATGTGGTTCCTGCTCCTCACAAATACTCAGGTCTTCCCTGGTCTGTTATGAAATGAAACTTTATTTGCCTTTTGTATAAATAGAGGTACACTGGGAAGTGTTTTTTCACATATCTCACCTTGCTCTTCTTTTTTTTTTAAGACATACACACAGCTAGAGGTAAGAAGGCAGCCTGGGATCTGACATCCATCCAAAACCCCTGTAGCACTTTTCAAGAGGTGAAGGGTTTTTCTCAACAGCCCACTGACCATATGCTTACTCTGCCAAGCAGAGGATTCAAACCAGAGGCTTTCAGATCAGAGACACAGAGGCCTAACCTGCTGATCCACTGGCAAATGCAGAACGTTGCCCCATAATTCGTCCCCACCAGCTGGATCGGTCCATGCACTGTCAAACCAGTTGTGCCAGTGAGTATGAAGAGTTTACAGAACCAATGAAAATTCCACCCCTCCTCCACAAACATGATTGAATCTCTGGCTGCAGATGTACCTTTGCTCTCAAATGGCCTGTAGGCAGCGGAGTGCAAAACCTCCACTCCTATAGCCATGCAAGGCTGCTTCTGTAGAGGCTGCATTCTAATTTCCTTCACTCCTAAAATGCACTGCGAACCCAGCAGTTTAAATGCTCCCCCCGCACACACACACACACACACATTTCTTAAATCCTCTAACATCACTGCCTACCACCCAGCAACCAAGAACCCTGGTAGAATTATAGCTCTCCTGCCACGTGCCACCCGCCATCTGCTCGCTGCCAATGCTGGCCCATCAATCTATACCATGCACATATTACGCGCTGATGAGGACACTCACATCGCCCCCTATCTGAGGGCCACAATGGACTCCTAATTAAAACGTTGAGCTGCACCCCTCCCCCCACCTCCCGCCACTCGGGCTCCAGCTGCACCCACCACGTCATTCCTGGTTCGGGATTCTGGCTGCTCTGCAGGTGAACGGCATCTGCCTCGGCTGCCAGGCTGCAATCCCACCCAGCCTCCCCCTGGAACGGCCTCATCTCACCCCCCACATCATCTTCACTGATGCCCCACGGCCAACACAAGCGTGGGAACACGCCGAGACTCCAACATCGACACGGTATCACGCAGAGATCTCTCTGTACATCAAGCTCTCCACACAGAGAGGGTTGCTTCCTTCTAAAACTGCTTATTCCAGTAGCTGTACTAATTCACCTGGTGTTTACTTCCCCCAGGTAACCAGTCCGTCACTATACATATACATTATACATATACACTATAAATATACACTATACATATACAATATACATTGACCAATCTTTCCCAGCAGCTTTCCCCTTCCTGATGCCTGATGGGAAGTATGACCTCTCTTCTACCCCTGACTGTATCATTGTTGGAAAATGCAAAGTTGCATTCAAAGCCACATGCATATTGTCAATGTTTTTTGCCACAAAGGTCCTGTTTGCCTCAGGCGATCAGATCGCAAGTGGACACCCAAGACACATGGTCATCTGCACCTGTGTTTATCATGTGTCTCCTAGGTGACCAGCTGACTCCTTATGTTCAGATATCATTACTGCCTATGTCACTTCCACTGGAAGGTCAAACGGCCCTGCACACAGTTATGATGACATCCTTGCTGGCGACGCATCAGGATGCAGTAGCGTTTACACTACAAAAGATCAATGTGTCCCAAACACATTGAGTGATCGGATCACATTACATCTTGATTGTAGGTTATGCTTGTATGCTGCCCACTTGCCATCCGATTGCCCAGGATTCATTTTAAAACCAAGTGTAAACAGGGCCATAGGGTCATTAATGAGATGCTGTGACCTACTCAGGAACCACCATTGATGTTTTTCCACGCATTTACCCATCAGCTTTCCAGTTTATGATTGAGGTGATCCTGGATCGTATCCCAGGAAGCACAGGGCAGGAGGCAGGCGGATGCCCTGGATGGGATGGATTCATATTTTTATCCAGGTGAAGGTGTTTCCCATACAACACCCCAACACAATTTAACGCTAAAGCAAGATTATCTTATTTAATCAATAAAAATAGGATAAAATGCTTTTACATCTTACTTTTTCATGACTATTAAATCGGTGTCTAAGTTCTGCTAAGACACATGCATTTTTAGCCTTATTAATAAAAACTATGTATCTCAAATGAAAATTATCATATTATCCAGCATGCACTTTAATTACAACAAAGGATTAAATCAATTAGGCCATTAATTACTTCTTCCATAATCATGCACACTATGTTGTATTGACATTTATACATTGGCCAGGTTACCATGACAACATGCTAAAGCTATTTTAGGGTAGACATCAAACCCTGGTAGTTAAAACAGACTCTTGTTAATTCAGCCTTCAGTGTAAGTCTGGGGATGTTAGCAAGTTATCATCATAGGCTCTGATGAACATGATTTTTTTGCTGTTTTTGAGAGTTATGCCACATAAATTTGAACATACGTTGTACTACATTCATGGAACAGATATTGCTGAATACATCTGGGAACATTCAACTTTTTTGTGTCTTTATGCTTTTTTATGTTTTTTTAAGGTAATTATAATGAGGTTTGTTTGTATATGCAGAGGCTGAAAGGTACATTTATGAATATATTAACCTATGAATTGAAATAACAAGGCTTCAAACAAGGCTAAAAGCAAATGTGAACACTATATATAAATATTAATATGTATTTAATTTACATTAGCTTAGAAAAGCGCAGGGAAAATATGCAGAATTATTCCCTGAGTTTTAACATTTCAGTAGTGATTAGTTTCAGCAGCATATTAGAATTTCATAAAATATCGAGAAAGGACAATTTCTTAAAAATGGGAAATGCACTTTTGACAGTAAGTTGCATGAAACTGACTTGCAAGTCAAGAGTTTTATTGCACCCAGCATTTAACATCTGCATAGTTTATGGGCAGAACAGTGAGGTTATGAAAGGAAAAGAATATCCTAGAGAATAATTATACAAAAGAGGGTGATGTCAACAGCAGCCAGTCTGCTCTGTCTAATTGGAATAAGTACGAATGAAGATTCATTTAAGATTAAGTACTGTCTTCCCCCTTCTAAAACAAGAGAAAAAGGTGTTAAAATATATATTTTCCCCATAATTTTTTTGGGCAGCAGCATTTAATATATGTCCCCCTGTTTCCATTTTGCAGGTGAAGAATTATAGATTTCATAACCCACTGTGGCCAGAAAAATGAAAGAATGCTTACAATTAATATGAATATATTGTCAGTATCATTTTAAAGCAGTTATAGAAATTTAATCGTCAATGTGAGGATGAACTCCAGGTGACTCTACCTGACGTAAGAATTCTGAGTCAGCGCTGAGTCAATGTTTTTAAAAAGCTTCCCCACCAGAGGGGTTTATCCTGGTATTGAAAGGTAGCACCTTTGCTTTGACTCACTCCCCTGACACAACATGGGAGACTGACTTTGCAGTTTTCGGAACTGCTTTGAGTGCAGGGCCAATATCACCACTGGGATGGAATGAGGGCCCAGTATCAGACTGGGGGCTGCAGTTTCTGAGTCACCTGCTGCCTTGGCAAAGCAGACGCTATAATTCACCTGGAAAAACAAACCCACGTGCTAATAAAGAATAACAGCAGCGAAAGTAACAAATTCATCATTTTAGATGGTTAGACATTTAGAAGAAGAAAATATTTCTCTATTCTTCATGATGCCTCACATTGTCATTGAAATGGCTTTTATTTCACCAACTGTTGCTGGTTGTTAGTAAGATGTTAATCTGAATGTATTTCTTTAGTTAATGTCTCATGCAAGATGCTTGGTCATATTTTTGCATTAATACATGTGGACAGTACAAATTTTTATATCAGATATAAACAAAATCAGATCTACTGTAAATGAACCATTCCCCAATAGCTACACAAAGTTATGTACTACTATTAGGTGCAATTGTATGTGCCATTAATGTTTCTGGGAGCTAATTAGCAACTTGTTTAAATGAGAATTATATGTTCCCCTATTGCCCATATCAGAGAGCATGCAATTTGCATTCATCAGACAGTTCTACATAAGTCGCACATACGCTAGTACATGCGAGACAGACATTAAACTAGGAAATGAATCAATACAGGGACATAATCAGTAATCACCACACGTCCAGCACTCTTCAGATAGTGTCAGATATAAGAGGAAAAAGCATTAGTCTATAATGAGAAAACAGTTTATATTATAAAACAATAAAAAAGCGAGTAATATAATGTCTACAGAATAAAGACGTCGTATTAAAGTGACAGTCACTGAATGTAAAAGAACATAAAGACTGACTTTATAGGTTTAAACTCCAGGGCATAGGGTTATTGAACACAGTACTTTTTTTTGCACATTTGTTTAACAGTAACAGTGGTCACCAATTGGCGGACTGAAATACAACTGAATCCAAAGCATGCGACTGATCCCCAGGCCCTACAAATTTAATGACCCCTCCACCCCCACTGCCAAAGTCCCCAACTTTTTCTGGATGAAGTAGACTCTGCACTGCTGATGAAATTTGACCGTCTAGGAAAAATAGCGGGGAGGCCTTGATATTCACCACATATGCACTCGAAGTTCTGGTACATTCCACTCACCGTGGCGAAAGGAATGGAGGTGACAGCGATTGACGTCTCCCCCGGTGCTGGTAGGTCCTTTACTGAAAGCTGTGGGGAGACAGGGCACTATATAATAATATCAGAGAATGTGAGCTGAAGGGCCTGGGCTGCCGATGGCGATCTCTGATTGGGTCTCGGCACTCCGCATGCTCTCACCCCTCCAGCTATGAACAGCTTGCATAACAACATGTTTGTAAATCCACCACCGGAAATGATCTATTGGATCAGATGCATGGTATCTGTTACGATTCGGCCATTTTTAAGTTCAAATGTGCTGATAGAGTAACCTGCATTTTAACTATATACAGACTGTATAACTGTATACAGAATGTATATCGCATGCAGAGAGGGTCAATAAGTTGGGTTTCTTTGCAGCTAAGCATTTTAATGGCTACCAGTGATCTGAGCATTTCTGAACGTGGTTGTTGGTGCCAGACATGGGGCTTCCAGCGTCTCACAAACATCTTGTCTCCTGGGATTCTTATGGGTGACAAGTGTCTAGAGTTAACAGGGTAAAAAAAACAGTCAGGGGCAGTTCTGTCACTGAAACCACATTGTTAATGAGAGAGGTCAGACTTGTTAAAGCTGACAGAAAGGCCACAAATACAAAAATAACAGCACAGTACAACAGTAGCATGTAGAAAGTTTTCTTTGAAGCACAACTCGTCAACCCTTGATAATGGTTTGGGAGAAAAAGTAGCCATACTTCATCCGAAATAGGTGTACCTAATAAAATAGCTCTTAAGTGTAGATTTTTAAGTAGATCTGAGGGCTTTCAGGGTAACATGCATAGTTTATGAGATGTGTGAATTATGGTGACATGAATGTGTTTGAAACAAAGAATATTGCTTTATAGTAATTTTAAAAATAGAAACTGAGAAAAAATATATCTAATAATATCTGTAAGGAGAATAACAGACTTTAGCCAGGCAATTAAAGCTGGCTGGAGATGTTTCAGTCACATTGTCTGCCAGGAAAAATTATTCAGTGTGACTTTGCATAAAATGTGAGCCATCTGCTTCCTCTTATTCCCGATCTCCAAGCTCGCACTCGTATTTAATTTTACTCTGTGAATCACTCCAACTCACTACTGGCCATATTTACGCTGACAAGAAAAAAAAATGAAATCGACCACAGTGTACAGTGTCCCCCTTGTGTCAGCAGAGCGCTTTTGAACGCGCATGGTGTATCTCGAGCTGTCTCGTTAGCTAGCTGCTAACGCTATGAGCCTGTCGCTGACTTTTGCCAACGCTCTTCAGAACATTGCTGCCCTGCGCATTACTGAACAATACTCATGTAATACTGAACAATACCAACAAAAATCCGAGGCAAGGAGACTGATGCGGCTGTGTTTTTATGGAAACACGCTTTTTGTCGCATTCCACAGCCATACAAACATTTGCTCATTTGCGAATGTGCTTATGTTTCGATATCATGCTTCTGAGGTCTGTGAATAGCTAAACATGCAATTCAAAGGACAGGGATATATCTAATTGTGGTGCAACCAAATTCAGATTTAATAATCTTATCTTTACATAGCACAACACTTAGAAAAAATTGACATCAGAATTATAATATGTATACATCAATTGATTGTAATTGTAACTGTATTGTTGCATTGTAATATATGCAATTTAGCTGATGCTATTTGCTAGCTGTCATGCATAAATGTTTGTATATCTCTAAAATACAACTTATTGCCTTAATATTCTCTCATGTAGCTGCTATCCGAGTATTTTCATGAAATAATGCTTTTTGAAGCCTTGTTAATTTGTTAATTGAAACCTTTTTATTGATAATCGTTAGGGACAAAGACACTGGGAAAACAGCTCATAGCTTAAGACAACATTATGGTCGCAGTTAATTCATGCCACTGCACCTCTAATCGCGGCCCCACACGACTCCCACACGCTTGGCATGGATTCAGTCGAGGGTGTGGCAGCCGAGGCCTACGGAGGAGAGCTACAACTCCACACCGGAGCGCACATCTATACTGGTGCCCTCATTATTTTCGAGACGAGGTCTCTGAGGTTTGCCACATATACGGCTCGACTTTAAGGCCATTGGCTGACACACGACCGCATCACAAAGTCGATACAGGATGGAGTTTATTCATCTCATTAGGCAGGCTGCATTTTTGCTTGAAAGCACTGGCATAATTTATGGTTACCCATGATCTTATTTCACAGGAAATTCTGGTTGGGTACTAGGGGCCTGCTATACATTAGCCCTTGGGGTAACTTTGCTAAAGTACAGGAGCTAAATGCATGTGCTGAGGTTAAATTTAAAGTTAGCATCTGTTGAAAAAGTATATACTACTAATTATTTACATTTTGATCAAGAAAACACAGTAAATACAATTATTAAAAAGAACTTCTGTTGTCATTTATTATGGGAAAAAAAACTGTGAATTTTGTATCTGTTTCTTATTTGCTGTTTAGATCTTATTAGTGCAAAGTTAATGATCCATTCATGGGGGCTAATAGCACTGCTGCTGGGGGGGGGGGGGGTGCTGCATTCTGTGCAGAATATGACTGCTCTAATATGACTGGTCCGACTGAGTAAAAGTGGGTTGGGAATGTCGAGATGGAAGTGGATGTAGTCTGGAATGAGCATGCAGGCGGGTGTGTGTTTCTCAGGGTCGAGCAGATCCTGTGACCACGGTGACCTTGAAATTGGCAAAAAATGAAGCGGAAAAGCTGCCCAATGAAAAGCTAGCTGTTCTGCGAGGGAGATCGGTGTGGCTACACTGAGAGAGAATGTGGTGTGCGGCAGAAATTAAAGCATATCGCCCCGGCCTAAATGATTCATTTCTAGGCAGGATCTGCTTAAGTATTTAATTTGATGACCCTAGGCTGCTGTTTAATGCACTTGGTGCTCTACTTCTCTGCACTGATTCACAAATAAATATGCCAAATGAATACATGTAAATGTAAATGGAGGTAACTGTCAGTCACCTACAGCTGAAAATCCCAGTCCAGATGCACTCTCAAACACTGTGACTTTGATTATGATTGAGCATAACAGCTTATTAATGTCCCCGAGGCAAGAAAAGTTTGCCCTGTTGATAATCTTCAATTATCTGTACTGAAAAATTCTCCAGACCTAAGATAATTTCAGTAACAACAGAATGGGTCACCCTTCGGTATAATCATCCTTAAAGGATAAAAAAGATAATGCACTCCTTGAGGTGAAAGGTAAATGATGGGGGGGGGGGGGAATCACACGGTTAACAATCTGTGCCAATTAAAAGTGGTCTTATGGCACTTTCCAGCCGGTAAGCAAAGATCACTGGAGAAACAGTTTGCCGGGACATTTTCTTCTGCAAAGTAATTGGATTCCCTCTGACGTTCTCCTTGGGAAAAGAGAAGATCCACTGGCTGCATTGCTGTTGTCACCTCCACAGCCAAAGTAACGTCTGACTTCGGTAGTGATCACAGCCCCTGATAATGGAAAAAAAACAACCAGAAACTCCAGAATCCTTTCAGAACTCCCTCAACTACTTCAACACTCAACTTTGGTATGGAAACCTTTCAGTGGTGAGGCAGCACAGTTTTCACAGAATGGCAATTCATTCTTTGTGTTACACTCGGCTATTTTCAAGTTTAAAAAAAAATAAAAAATAGTATAGCCTACTATCTGTTAGTTTATGCTGGGTAATTTTTTGGTTACAGTCACAAATACACCATGTATGGGTCATGTAGAGATTTAAAAATAACACTTTAATTCAGATCCCATCCTATCTATGCACGTTGCACTTTGTTAGAACTGTGTTGCACATCTCTGACCTACTTATTTATTCTGCGGCATATCTTCTGCTTTTTATTTTTGCTTTCAGTGTAACTATTTATTTTTCAGTATGACTTTCAGTATAACTGTTTATTCTCATATCAGCACTTTAAATGTCTTTTTGCTGCTTATATGGCGGAGTGGACCACTTTACAATTCACTGCAGGTTATGATCTGACTGTATACCTTGCGTGTAACAAATGAAACCCTTGAATCAAAGTAATAGTATAATTACAAAGGATAACACAGTTTAATGTTTCCAACTCAATGTAAAGTATGTTGTGTAATTACACACCAAAGACAGTGAAGATTGTAGTGAACTTGAGAATGCATAAAATATAAAGAAAGGAAAAAAACTTGTTGTATATAGCCCAGTTGTGAAATGACTCATATATTTGTTAAGCGTGCAAATGTTTTTGTTTTTTTTTACTTGAATGTAGAAAATCCATTCTCCATAAACCCTAAACCAGTGCAACTTCCCGGGGAGCCTGGTGACCAACCCAGGAAGTTTCGGGGGCCTGGGAGACACCTGTCCATCAAAAGGCGCTCAGTAGGTACATGGGGTATTAGAGATGCAAGTTCCAACCCAGAAAGTGGTGCTATGCACTCAGCCATCGTGCAGCTCTGAATATGAATAATAATATACTTATCTATTATATTCGTCCATCTTCTAACAGATTGCCTAGTACAGGATTATGTGGGGGCCTGGAGGCTATCCCAGACTGCATAGGGCACAAGGCAGGGGACACCCTGGATGGGATCCATTGCTGGGCATACATTCACACGCTATTGGTCAGTTCATTTCAACTAAATGCATGTCTATAGATTATGGGAGGGAATCAGAAGACCCAGAGCAAACCTGTGAGAGCATAGAAATTCCACACATATAGAGGGCGTGGGATTCAAGCTGCCACCCTATCTATTTACATAACAAATGTAAATAAAATAGACAATTCCTTATGCAGTGATTGTTAGAAAAATGGCTTGGTGAAAGTAATGCATGAATTAGATTAAACTGACAATTTTATTTTATTTGAAGTATGAAACCTCACACATCCCAAGCCGTGACTGTCTACTTTCATATGCAGTTTTTGGAAACCTGAAAAACTACCCTATTCCTGCTTGTGTATAGCCTGATAGTACAAGCAAGCACTGGTAATCTACAAGCATAGATGTATTTTTTTAATAATCTATGAAAATGTCCTTGCTGTAAAGAAGGACGAACAAGATTAAATATATCAAAACGCGCACACCATGCATAAGGGATTTGTGGAATGACGGCAGATATACAGCCACCCAGCCAACATCCATTTTCCATAACCGCTTATCCAGCCTCAGGTCACGTGGGGTTTGAAGTCTATCCCAGGATGCACTGGGGCATGGGGCATCCTGGATGAGATTCCCAGTAATATATACAATAATCATGGAATACAAACCCGCTAATAAGCAGACGATACAGAGAGAGAAGCCCTGATGCACAGCTTACTACAAACAAAATCCTGCTGGAAATAAATGTATAGTGAAGGCGGGTTGCTGACTAACATGGCATTGCCCTTTAGGGCTTCCTCACTGCCTGTCGGGGGCACATACCTGTGGCATTGCCCCTTAGAGCTTCCTCGCTGCCGGTCGGGGGCACATACCTGTGGCATTTCCCCCTAGAGCGTCCTC
>JAODJW010000001.1:46599847-46625062 GCA_026777045.1 Hyperopisus bebe | reverse complement strand
ACCTGTAGGTCAGCTGTTCAAACCCAGGTGTGAGGACTCTTCAATCAGTCCTCTAATTAGTAATCTAATTGGGGATTTGCAGCGAAAACCCACATACACACCAGCCCCTTGTGGATAAGATTGCCCACCCCCGTGTTAAAGGATTTCAAAATTTTAATGGACCATGCATACTTCTTCATATACTGGATATGGTACAATATTTTCGTCTGCAATGACTGGACAGTGATTACTTCTAGATAGTGATGTGATGTCTAGCAAAATGTGCAGAACAGATAAAATGCAGTTATGAGAAGTCAGGCAAGATCGATCTGGTGTGACATTTTGCAATGTAACCGTTTAGATGTTTTGTTTAGAGCCTGCCCTCTGTGTTCGATGGGTGACTGACAAGTTTAATATTTAAAATTTAAATATAATTCAAAATCTAATTTTTAAATTGTAATTTAAACAAGCACTTAAAACGATTCAAACTTCTAAGTGGCAATTTAAATAATTTGAATAATTATTTAAATGGAATTCATTCATTGAATAAGACACCCTGCTTTGTAAGCACCCATCAGAGTACATTTCTATCCATTAGCAGAACCAGTGGGAGGGCCCATTAGTATTGGATCAGCTCCATGCCCCCCACCCCCCGACGGACAACAGTATTGGGACACCCAGCCATTACACCTACAGGAACTTTTGTGACATTTGTGAATCTACAGACATCAATATGGAATTGGTCTCCCTTTGCAGCTATACCAGCTGACACTCTTCTGGGAAGGCCATACACAAGATTTTGGAATGTTTCTGTGGGAATTTTTGCTCATTCATCCAGAAGAGCACTTGTGAGGTCAGGCGCTGATGTTCAATGTGAAGGCCTGGTTTGCAATCTTTGTTCTAATTCATCCCATAGGTGTTTGATGGGGTTGAGGTCAGGGCTCTGCGATCCAGTCAAGTTCTTCCACTTGAAACTCACCCAACGATGTCTTTATGGACCTTGCTTTGTGCACTGGGGCACAGTCATGCGGGAACAGAAAAGTGCATTCCCCAGTTGGAAGCATAGAATTGTCCAAAATGTCTTGGTATGTTGACGCATTAAGAGTTCTCTTCACTGGAACTACGGGACCTAGCCTACCCTCTGAAAAACAGCCCCATACCATTACCCCTCCTCCAAGAAACTTTACAATTAGCACAACGCAGTCAGGCAGGTAAAGTTCTCCTGGCATCCGCCAAACCCAGACTCGTCCATCAGACTGCCAAACAGAGAAGCGTGATTTGTTACTACACAAACCACATTTCCACTGCTCCAGGGTCCAGCGGCACCGTGCTTTACAGCACTCCATCTGACGCTTGGCATCGTGCTCAGTGATGTGAGGCTTGCATGCAGCTGCTCGGCCATGGAAGCCTATTCCATGAAGCTCCCCGCACAGTTTTGTGCTGGGGTTAATGCCAGAGGAAGTGGGACTCTGCAGATATTGAGTCAACAGAGTGTTGGCGATTTATGTACACTATGCACCTCAGCAATCACTTCTACTTTGCAATAATTCCACTTACGGTTGGCAGGAAAGAAATTTCACAAATTGACTTACTGCAAAAACGGCATCATATGACAATACCAAGCTTGAATTCACTGAGCTCTTTAGAACGACCCATTTCTTTCACAAAAGTCTGACTGCATGGCTAGGTGCTTGATTTTATAACCTGTAGCAATGTGTCTGAATGAAACACCTGAATTCAGTGATTAAGAGGTTAGTCCCAATACATTTGTCCATATAGTGTAGCTTCATATCACATCATATATATATTTATATATTCATTTCTTGTTTTACATAAATATTCTAAATTATGTTTATAATTTTGCAATAAATGTTTTCCATACAGATCACTTATTTCATATTCGCTTCACAAAGCAAGACCGAAGTAAACGTAAATACATGTCATGACGGATAATCTTTATGCTTACGTTTCATATCGAACATCATAAGTAACGAATGTCCCCAAACTAAGCAATGATTCACATGCTAAATGCCGGTATTCTGTCAAGTTGAGGTACTTTGTCGAGTTAGGCTACCGTAGTGCTAATCGATAGCCCTAACCCTAACACTAACCCAAACCTTTAAAACCTAACCCTAATCCCAAGACGGTGGTACTGCACATGCGCAAAAAGGCTCGATAGTACGTCTCGATAGGTAGCTCAACTCGTCAGAACACTGGTATCAATTAACGACAGAAGTTTAACCTTTCATAATTTGTTGAAGTTCGCTAACAATGTACATGAACAAATATGCAATGAAAATGAAAAATATCTATTTACCCAGGTAATTTCTACCCTCTTAATTAACTCAAATGTACCGAGTATGTGTCCGTTGTATGTGCATTTTCGAATCATAGTTATCATCAAACCATCATGTGCAGAGTTGCTCCCGTTTGAGAGTTTACCACTTTTTTGTGCTTTTCATTAAACTTAAGCGTACATCAGAACTCTCTTCAATGAATTTCACTGACCGCAGCGTGGCGCTGCACCGCTTCCAGCGAGAAATCGAGCGCTATCAGGTGTTTCTTAAGTCTCCAGAAAGTCTTTCGATTTCACCTGGAAGGCTGGAATTTAAAATACATTCGTAAATCAAGGGCGAATCGGTGAAGAATACGTGTTGATTTAAATAAGCCTATTAATACTAATAAGGACTAAATTTTTACCCCCTTCGTTTCTCTAATCTTAAATCTATAAATTGTACTGTAAATTTTGCTAAATTATTTTTTTATTGCAATATGGAATATCGTGAATAAATAAGTAAATAATAGCCACTTAGGAAACTGTACCATGCAGCGACGAGCTTTTCGGACTTGGATAATGAATCTTGGACAATTATCTTAAATTGCTGCCTGATATTTTATCTAATTTCATTAGAATATTTTATACTATACTACATATATAATAAAAATATTCAATTAATCTTTAGCGGGTTTAATATAATTTTATTTCTATTAGCATCAATTTTTATAAATGGTCTACCATTATTTTTTCATTTCCAGAACATTTAGATTTTAGATTATCATTCTGGTTTTAAAATGTACCTTTTTATGCTATGTGTGCCAAGATTTTCAATTTTAGCTGTTTTGTTTTCCATAATGCCCAAAAGAAGTATCGCTGAATAAAAGCGTCGGATATATTGTGCGGTCTCAGTCATGCATAGGTTTCAGTATGGTTTTAGCAAATACAATCGTTTAAATGCATTGTCATTTTAAAGGTTACGTGTCTCTAACTAAAATTAATGTTATAATTTTATACTTACGTGCCATATAACTGCTCAGCAAAACGAGTTATTATGGCAGGGCTGCGTCTCAGAAGAGCAGCACTAAACCTTAAAACATTAACAATGATAAAGTCAACGGCCAGTCAAGTGCGTATCAATTCTGAGAGCGGCTGCACTGAAAGTGGCGAAGGCTCCTGCTGATAATATTGCCCCCCATTCAAATGAAGCTTGACCCCGGTGCAGTCCCGTACCAACACACCAAAACGCCCTGAATCTGAATGATTAATCAGAGACAGGCATTCCCAGGGGTCCAAGCACAAGAAGTGTGTGTTTTTGTTCTAGATAATATTGATTAAGAAATGGTATTTAATTAATTCATTTGCATTGTCAGATATAGTAGCCATATATGTGCTTAAATATTGTTATTTAGTTACTTTTCCCCAGTAAATTTGCCTTAATAGCCTAATCTATTCCGTAACCATTAAATTCTATAGTCATCCTAATAAGGCTGAAGGGGAATTAAAATCTAATTTTTAAAAATAGTTAGATCACTCTTACATGCACGTTAGCCCGCCTCACTGGACAGTATAAACGTTTGGAAAACGGATGTATGTAAGTTAGATTCACTTGCAGTACGCATTAATTCCACCGCCAATACTTCAATACTTCGCAATCAATATACAAATATTAAAGCTTTTAATATCTCAAAGACATTTTCAGTCTGGATATTTTCCCAGATAGTGGTATTTTCAGTTGTGCTTTAGTTGGTGTGCTCTCCGTCTCATGAAAGTTCACACGTATCATTTGGAAACAACCACGTGAAACCAGCCTGAAACACAAACATATCCATGCAGGCTCATATCATAGGCCTATAACTTTACTTTGAAAAAAAAATGAATGAAAACCTTCCTGATTAAATGGTTAAATTATCAGTATAGAGGCAACAAAATTATATCAGCTATATATTTAAAGATAAATAGCTAGAAAAATAAAAACTTAATACAACATGCAATTCTGAAGATTTGCCCTATTAGAAAACGTACGCAAGTACCGAATGGCCATTCAGTTTGCAATTTCTATAGCTTTATAAAAGGTCCACAGGGGCCTGTTTGCCCTGATACGCAGTGAAACAAGCGTCCATTAGCACGGGACGCATCGGCCCGCGCGCGATAAGACGGGTCATTAGTGTGAGTAATCGAATTATGCAGATTCCTGGGTAGCCCGAGTTGCGGGGGGGTCTATCCAGCGGGCTGGAGTAGGGGGGGGCAGTGTATTCAAAGCGCGGTGTCTCAGCGCTTAAACACGCCCTTTTTCATCAGCTAGCGGCCCGAAAGAGAGAGAGAAGAGCAGCAGCAGCATCCCAGTGCTGTAGCACCAGTATCCAACCCGGCTTCGCTAGGAGCTGGACAGGCCGGCCGGGAAAGTGCACCACAATGTGGCAAGCACTACTTAACCTCCTTTTCCTATTAATTTCGTGTTCTCTTCGGTGCCATTCTCAAGGTAAGTTAATGTCTTTTGTTAAACAAATTGACATAGTCCACAGGACTAGTCTTTCATGTATAGGTTATCGCCCTTTCTGACCAACCACAAAACCATCTTCTCTGTCCGCTTAGATTTTTTTTAAACTGTGTAATACACTAAGCAAATATATGTACACCTTTTAATACTTATACACCGGAAAAACTTGTATACTAACATGTGTATGTTCCAAGATGCATTAACGATGAAAAAATGGATCAATGGTTAAAATGGATCACATTTGAAAGTCATTCGTAATTAAAGATTTACTGAATGGTTTATAATAATTTATTGAATGGAAATTGTACAATATGCTAGAATAGTTTACTAATTTATTGTCCGCTGTTTTCAAAACTAAATTGTATTTATAGTATATGATAACTGAAATTAAAAAAAAATGAAAGTCAAATTTCTTACTAATAATACATGCAGATACATATTTTTATTTTGTGGCCCGATGTAACTTGGCTTTTTTCTAGGCCTGCACAATTCAATAACGTTACTTTAATCTTGAACACAAAGCCTCCCTCAGACAGATTTGAAGTTCTCTTCGGGAACTTTTGCCTGAGCTTTGCCGTTGCTAGGTAACAGAGGAGAGCATGTGACTCGAGGACAATCCGCGAGCCGCTGGTACAGATCTAACACGTAGGAGCTGCACTGAGCTCCCGATGAACAAAAATGCAATATTCTCAGTGTTATTAAGCATCTGCCCGTAGAACAACATGCTTATTAATATCTCTTAGTGATCTCGATTGTGACGATTGTTACTGGTAGTCGAGGGAGACCCAGTCGCTCAAATTGTAATCTGCTTTCTTTTTACCCAACGCTTAGTACGTAAGCTCCTTAGTCTGAATCGAGCGACTAATTACGCTGGAGCTGCAGTTAAAAGACCATTTCTGCCAGAGAAACAACCATCGATCAGAGCACGTATTATAAAGAGAAGTCATGCATGTTTGAACATGAGAATTTCGTATATTATTAGTAACTATCCCCGTTATACAATGAAACGTAATTATCGAAAACGGTGGTAAAGCGTTGTGAAGATGTGAAGGACAGTTTTTATTGTTTTGGGTGCATTTGTAAAATGGAATCATTGAGGTGGGACAGAATAATTTGTTTAACGTTAATTTTTAACCCGTATCTCTGCAGTCCTTTTTGATTTTTTTTTGTAACTAATTCACTAATTCTGGTAAAAGGAAAAAAATCTTTAGCTGTGTCTGGAGGGTAAAACGTTAATTATCACCTTCCTCTGAGAGAAAACATCCTTTAACCTGTCATGAGGCATTCCCGAGTTGCTAAAAACTGAAGGCTTAATTAAGTTAATCTTCTCATCGTTGAGGAGGCAAAGTCCAGGCATTAAATCAAATGGCATGTTTTAGAGAATGTCTCCTGTAAATGAGAGTGCGGCTCATCCAAACTTAAGTCTGGTCCTCTTCAGTGTTCACATCCAGTTAAGGACAGGAGGGTTGGGGTTATCTTACATGTGCTGACCCACCTCAGAAATGTGAGCATGGAATCACCAATTTAATCCAGATTTCTTCTTCATGTCTTTGGGATGAAATAGCTGTGAAAGGGACCTTGGAGCAGGTGGACAGGTTACTGTCTCTAATCGGCTGAGCCTTGCTTCTGTTTGGTCCAGGGTGACAAAGTTCTCCCCAACCGCAGGATTTCGGCTTGATGATTAGTCATAATTGGTGACCCACTACAACGCACGACACACTGTCAGCAATCCCTGAGAGGGTTGGTTAAAAAGAGTTCAAAGAAGGTCTGAGCTAGCACAAAACAATGACCTAGAGGCAGACATGTAGTGTTAAAACATAATGTGGTTTTACTACTTGGGAATCCGCAGTTGTAATTGTTCATGTTGATAAATAACCAAAGTTATGGATAGTTGACTTTCTTATGTTAGTTGGAAAGTAATTGCCCCTCAGATCATGTTTTTGTAGTTTAAACTGTCAAAACTTTAGACTGGTGTTTTCATTTTTATAAACAATTACTAGCCTATCTTCTTTAGCTTGAGTAGGTTTTGCAAGAGTGTGTTAATAATCTCCTTGCTCATTTCAGCTGTTTTCGCGGTCAGGGCTGGTGCATCCTGGCACTGTGGACACAGATGAAGCCTTATTCTTTTGTTTCACACCTGGCATTTGCCATCAGTAGAAACTAAGTTGCTTGGTGGGACAAGTGATAACAATATCCTGAGTGTTTTTTCCAGAGAAGCACTAGGAAATGTAACTGCACACAAGGAAATACGACACTCAACAAAGTCCTAAAAGCTATTTTGACATTTGAAATCCCAGTCTATGTTAAGTGTGGAGTGAAAGCACAAAACTGAATCAGTTTCAGATCATAGAACCAAATGTATACTGACTAGCTGTGCAGTTAATTAGCTTTTTATATTCCTATATTTCAATTTACGAACTAACGCAGTGCAATGTAATCTGCATGGCTGTTACAACTCTGGAAATGGATTTGTCAATTAGGATGTTCTTGTCTATTGATCCCTCAGAAAGCGTTAACCTTGTCTTAGTGGGAAGCCTGGAGGTTGTATTGCAAGGCCTTATCTAGACCGCCAAGGATCAATATTATCTGGAAATGGAGAGCATTACTTAACAGGATTCACACTGACATTCCTGGAATGCGTGTGTATATGGAAATGCTCAAACTCCTTGAAGGATCCTTTTATCTTCAAATCTTCCATATCAGACAGAATACAACTAACATATATCTTCTTCTAATCCTATTTTCAACATAGATAGTATTGTGAGCTGGGAAACGTGGCAGTTAAATAGAAATAAAGCCTATTGTGCTTTGTATGGAAAGTCAAGCAAGTGTCAGGTCTATTAAACTTTTCATTGGTTGTTCTAGAATTTTTATAGTCATGTTTAATGAATTACCCCTTACCCATAGCTAGTTAATGTTTACAGATACAGAAAATTAGTGAAAAAAAAACAAACCACATATATATAAACGCCTGACTTCAGTTTTCCTTGCTCCCTCCTTTCTGATATTTAAACCTCAAAGCTAAAATCACATTGCAGCCCTTTCTGATGAAAAATCCTTAAGACTTACTTTGCAGCATTAATATCACCTATTAAGAGCACAATGTTTTTATATCATTAAAAAAAATATGTCAAAAGCCGTGATGCAAAATCTATTTTGTAAAATTACTTGAAATAAAGATTAATTGGTGCCAAAAAAAAAATCACAGCGAAGCCTTATATAGATGCAGTGCTTCTTCAGTTCGACTGTCTTTTAGTGACAGCATGTGAATGAGGGATTGAATAACGAACTGTAAGCATGTTGGTTAAGTCCTTTAGCGCATTCTTAGATTTGCCATTTTCCACCGCTGCCTGCCACATGCAGCCAGGACACGTTTTGCATGCGGCTCTCAGAGCCAAAGTCACTTGTTTGGCGATCAACTGCGTCCTGTCGCATTGATTTCCATATGAAACGGGCCGAGCCGCGGCCCACTTTGACGGCACGGCTGGGCCTGGGGCTCCACGCTGCCAGCCGTTTCCCCGAGGGGGGGGGGGCGCTGGCTAGGACACACCAAAACAAGGCGGCTTTGAATTAAGCAGAAGCTGCTCTCCCGCCAGCCTCTCACGAGTTGGGGGGAAAAAAGTTGTTTCTTGGGAGGTGACAAGTGCTGTTTTTTTTTTTTTTTTTTTTGTAGAGGTGGCATGGAGCCCCCCCTCCGTTCCACTTTCATTTTTCCCTTTTTCTTTGCAGGAAGTTGTACTGTATTCGGCATTCTGTCATCCATCTCCACAGTTCCTTTGGCGTGACACCTCCAGTTATGAGGGGGCTCTGCCCTGCTGGCCCCTCCATTGTGTCATTGTGATTTCACAGTGGGGCCAGAGCCTCCGGGAAGCTTCTTTCTAATGAAAATTCCTCCGCGGCCGCCCTTTGTTTGCCAGGGGTAGGGTGTCCTTATCATTCTCCCTGGATAGCTCTGGGTGCTCGCCTGCTGTGGGTTTAAGTTGGCTAATTAGAAAAGACATGGTTGGCGAGAGGAAAAGGGGGAAAGGAAAACACACAACAAAACAACCAAGGAAGACACCAATGGAAAAGTACCATGGGGCTCCGTCTCTGAAGAGTAGATCTACTTCTTTTTTTACTTTTATAAATTAAAGAAATTAAATAATTCACTGCTATGCCTTGCTATTGTGTTTACTTCTTAATCCAATCAATATATTCCCTTGTTGCTCATCAGCTTTTCAAACATAAGTAATATATTGCATCAGCCCTTGGTAGAGTTTTGTCACTTTTCCCAGAGCTTTGATGCTGTGGTTAAACACTGGCTTGATCTGAAGGCATTAACAGATTGGTTCTCTTGTTGGTTTGAGCTATTAACCGAATGCCTAGGATTTATGAATATCTTTAAGGTTGCTAGGAGGCTTTTGCAGTGTCCTTCTTTTGAACTTGCTCCCTGATGGGTGGCACTAATCATGCTCATTTCACCAAACTTAGAATATAGGTAGAATTTAAAAGCTGGGCATTTTTATATGATCAGAAGGAGGGCATTGTTGCTGCCTTGGATCTTCTGCAAAGTCATAATCTCATGAACAGACAGTGGGTTTTGAAAGTTGAGACATAAATTTGGGGTATTTTTCCCTGATTATCTACCTTTCCAGATAATTTGACAGGGTTATTTTTTTGCTTACAGGATAGATGGGACGTAATTGCGGCCCAATGGCATGTTCGAGCTGCTTGGCTTTTCGTTTGGATGCTGTGTGCTGCTTGTCTTACCTGAGTGTTACAGACGTGGCTACAGCCTCCGGAATCGTACCCCCATAACAAAGGCTGCCTTTGAGCTAATGGTGGGACAATTTTATCATTAGTAAGCTGATCAGGAAAGGGGTTTGCTCTCCGATTGGCTGCTGAAAGAGTTAAAAAGGAAGTCCATTTGGCTGGCACACTGCAAAAGCCAAAGGGTGGCATCGGCTAAGCCGAGGCAGACCCATTGATATGAGAGTCCTTCTTCGGGATTTTAGTTGAACAGCATGGTCAATGACCCCACAAGTATTATGGAAATGTTCCATTTTTAAAGTACATATCGTATGAAAGAGGTGATAAAACTGTTGACTTCCACACGATTGAATACTTGACCTGCACAACATTTATCAAATAGAGTGAAGGAAGATTTTGAAGCTCATTCATTACTTGTGTGATTAGTTGTGCCCATTGGGGCAGCAGTGCTGGATTTGATCAAGCCAGCTGCCTGATAGAATGTGTCCGAGTTGAAAATGTTTAACATTTTACTGTAAATATGGCCTCTCGGTCCCTTCTGCATTTCTGTTGCTCCGATGTCCCTGTCATGTTAAAAATGTAGATACTTCAATTAGACTAAAGTAAAATGGTTTTGTGTTTTTATTAGCAAACCTTGATGCGGGTTACTTTTCGCAGTCACTTGTCCTGCGACTTAAATTAATCATATAAAGATCAAAGGATGACATGGCAGAAATGTTCTGCGGAGCTTCTTAACTCCTTACGGTATTCATATGACCCATCTGTGGTTTTTCATTTCTCTGCACTAGTATCTGAATGGAATTTCACTGGTGCCTTTTAAGAGTTTTATTTAGTTCCTGGCTCGATAAGTTCACTTAATAAAATGTTCTAATGAAAATTCCAGCTGTCAAGCATCATTTGAAATCTGTTGTATCAGTGCAGTTTTGAATGGTTGAATCAAAACTTTGTTTCAATTGGCAGGTAAGCTGATGGATCCTTGTAAAGCTGATTATGTTTGACTGAAACAAAGTTACCCAAAATAACCAAATCATGCAAAAATGATTAGAAAAGTGTACGCAACATGGGCACACAATGCGATCATCTGAAGAAGGAATGCAAGATAACAAAAATGTTGAAATGTGACCTGGATATTTAGAATTCTTCCCATTTCAGTATAGTTCATTGTTTTGCTTAGTCTTCAAATGTCTCTTTGTGTATGTTCTTATTATCTGAAATGTCCCACCAGTGACAGGATCTAAAACAAGGAACGAGGGTCATGAGATCTAGGCAGATACTTGTCAAGAGATTACGGCCTCAGTTTAAAGAAACCCAGTACGCATGCTGATTGGGCGAGATGTAGACAGGCAGGCAAATGAAAGCCCAGGTGGCTTATTATGAAAACTAGCTAATTTAGCAGGCTCTAATCCAATATCATGTTTCTATTATGATAAAAATCAGTTATGGTTCTTTTAAAATGGCCGGCTGGTCAAATAAATTTTCAACTAAATTTTTGTTTTGGTTTAGTGAATTTTATGACAACCTGCTAGGAGTCTAACTCACATAGTAAAAAATATTCAGAATTCTTTGTCATTATTCTGCATTTTAACTAAACAACTAGTTCAGAATTATTGGGTTAGTTTTGTATACTGCTGTCATTCAGATTTGTACGCGTACTACCTTCGCTGACGTTTTTGTTTCTGCAGTGCATATTTGTTTAAGCAGGGAGTGTATTTAAAGGTAGTTGATAAGACCTAGACCACCAAGCCCAGACCTGCACCACCATCCACCACCTCGCATTCTCCTCACCAAAGAATTTGGGTGTAAGGGCTCCGGTACCACCCGGTACCACTATTTATCCCAATTACATTTCTGACAAGGAGCAGCCTGCACCATAAATCAAGGTGTCAGATGAGACAGTCAGAATCGCGTGTCCTGTCTGGACTAAGACTGACTGAGCACTCTGTCACTGAACTGGTCCGTTCCAGTCAACATCTTCTGGAGAGCGTCAGAGAAGGTGCAGTGGGGGCTAGCTTATCTCAGAGGTACCACACGGCGGGAACATCAAACGGGGGCTTGGATGAGAGAGCAGTGGAGGCTGTGTAGGTGCTTTGGGAATAGCTGGCATGCTTTTCTCCAAAGCCTGTCAATTCCACACCACCCTACTTCGTCAATAAAAGCACCTTATGCATGTAAATCTCACTGACCACATTTGGAATGAAGATGTGGTTTTACTCTTAATTTATTAGATATGTAGATTTGATCACAAAATTAAATTTGTGCTCATCTGAGGCTTTGAGATTTAATATTTCTGCTTTTCATCACATCAAAAAAGGTCTCAGGGCTGGTTCATTTTTATTGTGTCACTACAGCTGAGCTACTTGAGAATGAGATAAATTATGTATATTATATTATTATAGGGTGGTAAACGGAAGCCTGCCCACGGACAGAGTGAGTAATCATTGAGTGCTGTGTTGACTTTGAGTCCCTAAGCATGTGACTCTCCCGCTTTGAGGATGTGAGTCGGGGCAGTTTCGCTGCGGGATGGGCAGGTGTGTCCCGCTGGAGTGGCGCTGCGACGGCGTCGCGGACTGCACGGACGACTCAGACGAAGCCGGCTGTCGTGAGTGAAATCTGCTGCATTTTTTAAGACTCAGAGAGTTGCATCGTGCCAAAGGGCTCTCGTCAGTGTCAGAATGGTTTAACCTCTGCTTCTTTTTATGTATTTTTCTCATTACTTCTTGTAATATTATCTTCATTTCTTTAAAATCCGGAGACACCTGGATTCTAATCCCCCCCAACTTTAATGTCAGGCCTGTAGGCAAAAATAAATTTTGGGGGTTGGGGTCCACCTTACCAACCCTACCAGTTAGTAGGGGGGGTCCGTAGATGTTGCCCTGGGGGTTCAAACTCGTCATTTTACTACCTGGCTACATGCCTTATCAGTAATTAAAATTTTTCAGGGACTGGGGGGTTAAAATCCTTTATTTTCTACCTGGCTACTTGCCTGTTTAGTATCCATTTCTCAAGTCATTGCCGCAGCCTTGTGCTCTGAGCCTCAGGTGTGTTCGGCTCTTTCTGAAGTAAGGCGTCTGTGACTCTACAGCCCAGCTGAGCTGTGAGGACGGGCAGTTTCAGTGTGTCAGCGATGGTGAGTGCATCCTACAGTCGTGGGTGTGCGATGACGAGGAGGACTGCGATGACGGCTCCGACGAGAGGCAGCATTGCCGTAAGCCCCCCCCCCCGCGTTAATCTCTGACCCCTGACCTCACAGCAGTGCTATGTTTAGCCACGTGGGGGCAACATGTGGCTCAGCAGGTTAGGATGCTGAGTCTGTGATCAGGAGGTTGTCGGTTCAAGTCCCATGGTTGGTAGAGAAATTGGGCCCCAGTGCGAGACCTTTGACCCTCTATTGCTCCAGGGATTGTCTTAACCTGCTTTCTCAAAAACCTAAAAAAAGCTTCTACAAAAGTATTTATTATTAATGTAAATGTAGAGGCACTCATTTCGTAATTAATTTAGCTTTATGGAATTTGTGTCAAGGCTGGGTAGATATTTTGTGGGGGGGCGGGGTCTCCCCACTTCCTGCCCAGCGTCTGTGCTCAATGTGTCCGCAGCCGGGCGGACTTGTTCCAGTGAGCAGTACACCTGCCCCAGTGGAGGCTGCATCCCCCGGGATTACAGGTGCGACCGGCTGCCCGACTGCTCCGATGGAGCCGATGAGACAGGCTGCCGTAAGTAGCCCGCCCCCTCCCCCCCCCCGCACGCGAGTCAGCGAGCTTCCTCTCGGCTCGGGGCTTCCCCGGCATTTTAATCAATTTGTAACATTAAGAGGCTTGCTGATTGACAGCAGCGGTCACAATATGCTTCTTGTTGCCGGCAACCCGTTTGCGGATTCCTCCGAGGATTAAGCCGGGCTGATGGTCAGATACGGCTCTGTTATTGTCCCGCTCCCCGGCGCTCTGCACTTCATTATGGTGCTGCAGCTTCAAAAAATACCAAGCTCTTCATTCACTTGTAAGGGGTGTCGATTCCTCCTTTTATATATATTCTGTCCCTGGTTTGGAGCAGTTAATAGTTTTGTTGTTTGTATGAAACATCACAATTGTCACTGTCTGAATAAAACGCCAATATAATATGTTGGTTGCTTTATTTTTATTAGCCATGACTGTGCAGTCCTAAAAAAAACAAACAAACAAAACAACACACGCTAACAAACACACAACAAAGCAAAAACTTCACACTAGTTTTTGAGAGACGAGAATTATCTCCCCCACTTGGTCCGCTTGTGGTCATCTCAACATGGAGCACTAATTGTATATGTTTTATAAGGTGCTTGCATCATAAGATCTTTTTATTTTATGTTACGATCTCAGAGAATTATATTATGTGTGTGTGGTCCTATAGGTTATTATTCTGTGTCGGGAAGGTTGTTTGTTCAAATCCCATGGCTGGCAGAGTAATCACAGTCCTGCAAACTTGAGTCCCTTAACCCCAACTGCTACAGGGGTGCTGGAAAAATGGCTGACCCTGTGCTCTGGTCCTAGGTGTCATTCTCTCACCTGTATGTTTGTGTGTGTCTTACAGGTCAAGTGTACCTGTGCTTGTAAAAATGATTTATGAATAAACTTCACAATCAAACACACTGAGCACAGTGTTGCTCAGCTTAGTGACCAAGAAATAGTTTTAATCTTTGAGCAGTCCTTAATAATGTGGAATTTTATCATTAATTTCTTTGAAATTCTTAACATGCTTTGCACTTTAATATTTCTTCCACAACTAAATTCTTTATATATTTTACATTTATATTACGGTAACAGATGTAATTGTTTAACTAATTTCCAGAATCTGTACGTCATTTAAGATGGTCTGATTTGGAAGGTTTAAAGGTTCTGGTAAGTTGTTTACATCAGACTTTTTTGCAAACCTGCCTCCCAGAATACCCAGCGTGTGCGGAGCTGACATGCGCCAATGGAGCCTGCTACAACCGCACGCAGCGATGTGACCACGTGCTCAACTGCCGGGACGGATCTGACGAGGCCAATTGCAGTGAGCGTCGGCCCTTTCCCAATGGCAAGTGGCACTTGAATTTGGGTCGGGCCGGCCTGGTTATGCTCTTTCCCAATTGCCGTTTCAACCAGCTCAGCGCTGCAGCAGCAGCCAGTTCCAGTGCGGCAATGGGGAGTGCATCCCGCGTGGGTACATCTGCGACCATGACGATGACTGCGGCGACAGGAGCGACGAGCAGAATTGCAGTATGTTTCAGAAACCTCCCGTTAGGCTCACCTCCTAACTCGTTGTAAATCTCATTGTAGTCATATGCTGCAGGCTTTTAGCAGCGGCGGTATTTCTATTAACTATCTTCCTTCCTGTCACAGCCTATCCTACCTGCCGGGGAGACTACTTCACCTGTCCAAGCGGCCGCTGTATTCATCAGATCTGGCTATGCGACGGAGAGGATGACTGCGAAGACAATGCAGACGAGAGGGGTTGTGGTAAGGATCTGGGAGCCTAAGAAGGCTGGGTGCTCAAAAAAGACATTGTATTTTAGAATTGCCAGCTCCGTGGCCATTCAGTTAGGCTGGAGTAGCGGCCATTGCTGGCCCTGCTGGTTATGGGTATACTGCATCATGCCCTGTGCTGTGTCGGGTGGGAAGTAAGCCCACGTCCCTTTTAGGCTGTTATTCAAGCTGTTCTTTGTGGCACGGAATCATTCAGCTCTTAAGAAAACCTATTGAATTCCATTAGTCTGCCTGAAGAGTGTGTTTTTAAGCGAAGGGCTGTCAGGCCCTCAGACGAGCCATGTGAGGCTCTCCAAGTCGTTGCCCCGGTGATGTAAAGTAGCGGCGTCCTGACGGAGATGCCAGCTTCGAGCCGAGCCGGCAGTCCGGCATTATGCGCCGCCTGCGAAAACGTGCCGGCTAAAATGGAAAGTCCATTTGTTAGCTAAAATGTGCCCCCCACGCTGGCGTTCCGCCGTCGCCCTCGGCTTTGCAGGCCGCTGTCGTCTGTGACCCTTGTTTGACGCTCGCGGGTGACACAGTTTCCGGCAGGACGTTCAGCGTCACGCTGGGTTCGGTAGGGTCAAGTTCACGAGAGGTGAGCCAAGAGTAAGCCGTAAGCAGCAGACACTACAAAAACAACGACAAAAAACCACCCATGGTCTGTTTGTTAGAGCGACGGTAAGCTTTTTATGCTAAGTTCTCAAAGACTTCCTGTTTATACTTTAAGTTTCTCAAAGATACATGTAAATACATACAGATAGGTACATAACCACACCTACCTCTACACCACACATACACACACACACACACACACATATAACCAATAGTACACACCAACAAAAGTAGAGGCATACACACAATGTTATCACAGATGCGGCTGCAGTTGAATTAATGTTGTTATTGCTATTACCGCTGTTGTTGTTGCCACTCGCTGTCCTACTTCAATATCCCTTTGACTATTATTGTTATTTCATTATTATTATTTTCGTTTTGTTTCTTTTTTTTGTGTTTTCTTTGTTCTTTTTTTCCTCCCTTCTTGTGTTCTCCTTTTGTGTCTTTTGTGTTTTTTTTTTTTGCAATGGAAATTAAAAAAAATAAAGCAGTCCTCTGCAGAGGGAGGGGTGGTGGAGGGAAAAAAAGAAGAAAAAATATAAAATAAAAATAAGTTTCTTAAAGACTTTCAGTTCAGGCTCCCACTCCTCCACAGATGCGGTCCAGCGGGAGTGTTACCCGGGAGAGTGGCCCTGCCCAAACTCGGGGGTGTGTATCCCCCTGGAGCGTCTGTGCGACGGGACCCCCCAGTGCCCTGGAGGAGAGGACGAGACCAACGTTACCGCTGGACGCAACTGCAGTCAGTGCCAGAATTAAATCCCCTTTTATTATGCTCCTTTGCTAAGAAAGTTATGTGAGTTTTGCTCCCTAATTGACATTTTGTCCACACCTCGGGGTTGCCAGGTATCTGGAAGTGTCCCTCCCTTAGCTGTGAGCATCACTGCCATGCCTCCCCTGATGGAGGAACGTGTTACTGTCCACCGGGCTACGTGGTCAACAACAACAACAGCCGCTCCTGCATCGGTAAAAACTTGTAATGCTGCCAGATTGGCAGATTTCTTAAATTATGAGGGAAATGTGCTGTAATTGATCTGTATGTTTCTCTCTCTTACTGTGTTAGGAAACCATACAAACAATGGCTTCAAGAAATGATGTTTATTTCAGTCTTCGATCTCTGAATCCATGTTGATCAGACCTCTAGCTGAAACTAGTGTGCATTTTTCATAGCATCAGTAGCATGGAATCTAGAAATGGGTGTGAGATGTAATCCCTTAACGTATACATCTGAGTTTGAGAATTCTATGTTTATGAGTATAACTATAGTAAATTGACAGATGACAGTATTTGCTGTTTATGAAGTTTTTTTTTCTTTTTGACAATGCAAAGTCTCCGATGTAAAATACATGAACTATGTACTCTTTATACACTCTAAATCATTTTTATGTAGAAAAATTTTGCGTGGTGTTGTGGACAGGGCTTGTTTCATTTTTACTGGATTTCTCCACTCGATATTTTTACATCTCCAATCTTTCAATGCTCGGTGAAGATTTCGACGACTGTCAGATGTGGGGTGTCTGTGACCAGCTCTGCGAGGATCGTGTCGGCACCCACCGCTGCGGCTGCCTGGAGGGATACGTGCTGGAACAGCATAGGCACTGCAGGGCTAACACTTCATGTGAGTCTGCCCTAAGCCTTTCCCGGCATGAGGCCTAGCTATACTTATACAGAAGATTAAGCCCCATCCTCTTGGCCTCCACCACGTATCTGCCCGGCGTCCCACCCCATCCACAGCCTCCATGGGTATTGTGCCTGGACTGAATGTTGTTTCAGTCGCTCTGTTTGCGCAGGGACGGACCAGAAAGTCCTGGCCTGGCGACAGCCCTCTCCGGGCCCCTAACCTGCTTCGCACGTTCAGGATGGTCCTGACTAAGGCCCATAGCATGAGAGAAGATCTGAAACAAAAACACACCACGCGAGGCGGCCATTTGCAAGCTGACGCAAGTCACAGTGACATGCCCCGCCTGCCGGTCGATGTTTTCTTTGGGATTAAACAGAAATGTCCTACTTAAGAAACCTCCTCACAGAGCCTTCACCCTTAAGCTTAAAGAAATTATGCTTTATTGTCTGAGATCTCGCAGCTAGTGACCTTCCAGCCTGGCTGGCTGCAGGCTGGGGTCTGTTTGTAGTCATATCTAATATATAGTGTAATAAAGTGGCGGATAAAGTTGCCTCTCAGGTCTCATATCTGTATAACAATCTAACAACACAGTTTGGGGACTCATTATTTTGACTGTGCTGACATATTATAGAAAGAAATTGAGTTTTAGATTCATATTCCCCACCACCTTTATTTTTAAGGTTTGAAGAATTTGTAGAAGTTAGGTGATCCAAGCTACTCAGCCAAGCCTGTTGACAGCATGTGATTTAAAAGCCAGGCTTAGAGAAGCTTCGGAGAGAAAGTTGTTATTCTTCCCAGTTGATACTTCTCACAGTGAATGAGCTACCAAACCAGATCCAAACATCAGATTCCCTTTTCACCTTCAAGAAGCATATCAAGACCCTTCTGTTCCAAGATAATCTATACTAGCCTGGTCTATTCTCTGCTTCCTGGATGCTCTTAGTGTTGCACCAACTGCTGATTTGAATAGTTGTCTTATTAAGTTCTTGTTATGACTTACACTTACACTTGTACCTGGGCATTCATTGGAGGCTCAGCCTAGCTTTTCTTATGCCTAGTTCACTCCTTGACTCCTTGATATGTTTGGAATGTGCTATATACTTGTACGTGGCTTTGGATAAAAGCATTGGCTAAGTAAAGTAAATGCGCATATTTTCTGTTACAGCTGGTCAGCCTTGGCTGGTCTTCTCCAATGGTCGGGATCTGCTGATCGGCGACATCCACGGACATGGTTTCCGCAGACTGGTGCAGTCCCAGAACCGAGGCATAGCTGTGGGGGTGGACTTCCATTACCATCTGAACCGGATCTTCTGGACTGATACCATTCAGAACAAGGTAAATGAAATTAGTCAAGGTTATGGTTAAAACCACCCTGGACATCAATCAATACATAGAGAGGAAAACAATTGATTAAAATAATTAAGAATTTAAATTAGGAATGTCAGTTCTCACTTGCTCTTCACATTTGTATATGAATATAACTGATGAATAGGAACTCCTGTGTGTGCATGAATGATAAAAACAGGTAAAGAATATCAATTAAAAAGTATTTATTGTATTTATTAAAAAGTATTATTTATTTACCCGTAGTCTTGCTTTGTTTATTTCACTATAACTCACTAGTTCCCTGTGTACTTGGATCTGCAACATATGTCTGTTTTTCTGGTCTTACGATTATTACTTCACTGATATTTGAGGTGCTAATCTGGTGATACTCTGGTTTGGCAATGTTACATTTTCAACTTGACAACAATGCGCCGCATTGTGCGGATCCCGCCTCGGATGGGTCTTAATGTTCCTCTCGTCCACAGAATGCTGCTTTTCTCTCCGTTCTAACACCACCTTGTGCCTGTGCAAATTCTGGCATCTCCCAAGCATAGTGGCTCTGTTTGAAGAGTCCCAAGTCTGCATGTCATTTCTGTTTGTGCCGTTTTCTCGCCTTTGAAAGCATTACAGCAATGCTTTATGAAGGAAATCTCCTAGCTACAGTCCCCCAGACATCCTTCTGTTGGCTAGTGGGGCAAAACTTTGTAGGAACCTGGCTTACTACAAGGGGGGGGGAATTCTTTAACCGATGCCTCTAGATACGAGTGTCCGTGTAATAATAAGAAAGCTTCTTGGCTCCCAGACAGCCGTTCCGTAATGGCGGAAAAGCCGATCTGGAGCAGGATCCGAAAGTCTAATCAAGAAAAACAGTCTGATATGCTTGTCGAAAATATTCACATATTTTCGTTCAATTTTATGTAACCCAATCTTGTAGGAAGTAGCCCCACGGTATTTGTTTTCACCATGTCTGCCTGGCTATATGCATTCTTTCAGCAACTCAAAGGCTTTTGTTAGAGATTTTGGCTGGTCTCTGGTTTGAACCCTGGCCATAAGACAGAAAGGCTGGGACGTCCCAGAAGGCGAATTTTCCTGTTTATAGGTCACCATCGACTCTCGGGTCAATCCCTTTCTAACTAGGGGACCACAAACAACGGCTTGTAAATTTGCTGTTGAGGTTGAACTATCAGTACACCCCCATAACTAAATTTGCTGGCCAAGCATTCAGTCGTCCAACTTTCACGGCTTCCAGATCTAGTTTCGAAATGCACAAACACAGTTATCTAATCACTGTGCCAGTGTTGCCCAATGAAACCTTCAAGATGACTGGTGCCATCTTGAAATCAGTATGGTGGGCATTTAGAAATGCACATAGAAATTCAGTGATGGGTATTGGAATGTAATTTCTTAGAATTTTATAAAGTTTAATTACAACAAATTATAAATAACTCTTTATCCACTGTATAGTCCTCATTCCTATCACAATACATAGGACCAGATAGGATACTCTTTGAACAAGTCTACCTTATCTTTTTGGACAGGTGTTTTCAGTGAATATGGATGGTTCCAACATGCAAGTGGTTTTGAACGTATCCGTTGACTACCCTGAAAACTTGGCAGTGGACTGGGTCAACAACAAACTGTATGTGGTAGAGGGGAGCGTCAATAGAATCGACATGGTGGACTTGGACGGGAACAACCGTGTGACGCTGATCGCAGAGAATCTGGGGAATCCAAGAGGCCTAGCGGTGGACCCAACGGTGGGGTAAGCGCTTGGGAACTCCCCGATCCTGTTTGCCCCTGTTTCACTTGGCTGGCAGCTAGTAATAAGGCTGTGAGATTAGGAGACTTTCTTAATGGATTACCGGAGAAGAAATAAAAACGATGAACTCAGATGTAACTTAATAGTGAAATTCAAGAGTAGAAAGCTCTCCAGTAGGTTAAACTTAAATTGGGAAGCAATAATAATATATATTGTGTACTGATTCTAAGAGGTTGAGAGTTTCTCTGACTATCTGAAAACTACTGTGAAGGGCTGTGTGGGTAAAACGTACCTCTGCAAAGATATCTGAGATTTATTTAAGAGGAGGAACAATTTTTTCAGTACAACAATGTGATAACATTGATGCCATTCATTCAAGGAAACACAGGACAAAAGGTAGAGGACACCTTGGAGAGGACACGAATTATACAATCACACAAACAATCACACATTATGGTCAGACTTACTTCCGTATACAGATAAGTGGAGAACACTTCAAATGCTGTACATAGGGAAGCATGGTTAGTGATGTACAAGGTAAGAAACATGCATCTCCAGGGACACCTTAATGCACAGGCTCACCTGAGCTGATGCTAAGGGACCTCTGCTAAAAGGGGGGCTCAAGGAGGCTCCTCCCCCCAATCAACTTCTACCATAACCCCTTCACCACTAAAAGTGGACAACTTTTGTTGTTGTCACCTCCTGGTCGACAACTGACACCATCAAAGGACACAGCTGGGGAGCCTCTGACCATTCAGATAACCTAGGGGCTCCTCACCATGTTGATGCTTGCATTTCAACCTGAATTGGTCCTCAGTATTAGAGCTGCTTTGTGGCGGCATGTCTTTCAGGATGCCAGGGCATTAAAAAACATTTATGTCTTCCTTCAGATTTTTGTTCTTCTCTGACTGGGATGCGGTAAATGGGGAACCTGGACTGGAGAGAGCCTACATGGATGGGACCAACCGCTATGGGATCATCAAGACCAAACTAGGGTGGCCAGCCGGCATCACGCTGGATATCGAAGCAAAAAGGCTTTACTGGGTTGACAGTCGCTATGACTACATAGAAACCACAACCTACGATGGACTGCACAGGTAAGATATACACCCATACAAATATACAGACACTCCTCTACTTACAAATGAGTTACGTTCCGAATGGCTGTTCATAACTTGAAATGTTCGTAAGTTGTTATTCAACATCGTTTTAAGGGTATACACAAGTACAAAGAACTAGGATGCTGGGAGTACGCACGCTACGCTGTGGGAGTAGCAGCCAGAAGTCGTACTAGGCGGAATTGGCGCGCAGAAAAAATAACTGATGTTGCAGACAGGAAATGGGAGCCCAATGAACACAATTTAGATTTGCAACCCTCTTCATTCGTATGTCTGAAAGTTTGTAAGTTCGTAAGTAGAGGAGCATCTGTATGCTATAATTTATTCCAACCTGAGCTGAATCATAGTTCAGTTATGGCTGAACTTGCCAAACATGAAGGGGAGCCTTTGTTAGGAACAGTAACTAAACAGCTTTTACGTATTTTGCTTAACAAGAAGCACAAGTACGACAAACCACCAAAGAACTTCGGCTGACCCAGATTAATATTGATGTGACCCTCATCTTTCACATGGTGCTGGACACTCCATATATCCCAGTAGATTAAGAAAAAGCATTGCTGGGTGGTTACTGGAGTCTGTCCAGCATGTCAGAGATATTTTATCTAACATGTAGTTATGTATTTTTTGGAAAGGGTGACATCTTAGGTACAGGTAGTATCTGCTTTATGATGCAAGACATTATTATGTTCACAAGACATAAGGTGGGTCTGTAAACTTGTTCTTGCCAGGAAAACAGTGGTACATGGAGGGTCAGTGATCCCACACCCATTTGGAATCAGCTTGTTTGAGCACAATGTGTATTTTACCGACTGGACCAAGATGGCCGTCATGAAAGCTAACAAGTTCAGCGATAGCAACCCACAGGTGATCTACCGCACAGCGATGAATCCATACGGGGTGGCTGTGATCCACTCTCTCAGACAGCCATACGGTAAGCCAATAGAATGATGCGACAAGTTGACTGTTAAAGTTTTTGGGCCTGGCAAGATGAGACGTTTGAGCCTTTGTGGAAAACAGTTCTGCTCTGGTTTCCAGTACGGAACCCATGCACTGTGAACATGGGTGGCTGTGAGCACATCTGCGTCCTGAGCCACAGGACAGACAACGGTGGCCTGGGCTACCGCTGCAAATGCCGCTTGGGATATGACCTACATGCAGATGGCAAGCGCTGCGTAGGTAAGAACATGGCACCAGTGCCGGCTCCAGAATAAAATCACTATGGGTGCATCTGAAATTAGTGTCACAGTCATGAACTGATTGACTCCCACCCAAGGGGGCACATTATTCATTTGAGGATGCCGTGCCCCCTTAGGCACCCCTATAAACCTGGGGCTGCATGTTGTATAGCCAAACCATGCTTTTGCTAAGCGTTTATTCTTACATCAGCTTATTTCTGTACTATTGCGACTATGACTATAGAACTTTCTAGGGGCAAATAGGTTCAGGGAAGAAATTAGCCCCGTGAACAGCTTTTGAAATCAGTATAACTGGAACAATTTCAATATTCTGAATGCATCTAGAAAGGGATTAGTGTTAGACTACATTTTGCTCGTGTTCCTACGCCAAAGTTTGCAAATGTGCCGTGACCTCATCCAAAGCTAACCGCTTTGTCCCTCACAGCCGTGAGACAGTTCCTGCTGTTCTCCTGCCAGTTGGCCGTCAGGGGCATCCCCTTCAACCTTTCGTCCCAGGAGGACATCATCCTACCCATCACAGGCACACCCTCCTATTTTGTTGGCGTCGATTTCAGCGCAGAAGAAGACACCATCTTCTTCTCTGACACAGCCAAAGACATCATCTATAAGCAGAAGGTGGATGGAAGTGGTGAGGGCATGCTTTTAAAAGGCTGTTTCCAGGCTTCTGTCATTGGAAACTATTTATTATTCACGGGTGTTGGGAATGAGGGGGCGGGACTTGTCCCTCCCAATATCAGCAGGACCCCCCCAAACAAACAAACAAACAAACAAATAATTGTGTGTTCCTTCACACATGCAGAGTGTGAAGACAAAATATATACCTAACAAAGATTGTAGTCCTGTATCATACAAACATTTTATCATATTTTTTGCTTATGTTAATTTGTATCCTAAACTGTGAAACTGTGTTTGTCTTATTAAACATGACGAAATCTTTATTATTCTAAAATTTAAAAAAAATCTTTCTTACATTGCATCTTTTCACGATGTGACTATTACACGTGTGGCCATTGTGATGTTGCGGTATACCTCACAACCCCCTGCCACTGGGGCAAATGCAGTCTTCCCCAATGTGAAACTCCTTCTGACGCCACTCATTATTCATATTTAAATTGAGTATTTATCATGGTTTGTGTTATTACTGTCAACTGGAGCTTCTAATGTGCATCAGCCTAATCAGTTTATGTTAGGTATCTCCGAGTGTCATGTGGGGTGAGGTGTCATGTGACTGTTCATGCTATATGGGCAATACCTGACAACTAGTTGGCTTACACGTTTTTTTCAAAGTTATTTGTATATTGTCATGGTCTTCCATTTCTATAGGCAGGGAGGTGCTCGCTGCCAATCGAGTGGAAGGCGTGGAGGACCTGGCCTACGACTGGATATCTAAGAACCTCTACTGGACTGACCCACGCTACAGGAGCATCTCGGTGATGAAGGTTGCTGACAGGTCCAGACGTGCCATAGTGAGAAACTTGAACAACCCCAGGTCCATTGTGGTGCACCCTGGAATTGGGTAATTACACCTGTCCCATTGAGTGTCCGAGTTCAGATACACAGCAAACTATAGTCTAAACCTAACCTCCACCATCTGCCATTAACAAAGACACAAGAGTTTTGTAACGTGTGTGCACTAAGGTCCTGTTCATGCATCCCGGGTGATCCGATCACTAAATACAGGCGTGAACGTACCCAAAACGCATTGAAAACGCAATCCATTCGCTCAAACCCCATTTGGAGATGGTCTGGGATGCATATGGCTGCATTCTAATAGCAGTGTGAACGCGGATGTGTCCTGGGCCACATTGCAGGACGGCATACTCAGCTGACGTCATCGTGTGGCCGTAAGTAAGTACACATTAAACGCGCGAATGGTACTTCACATATGATTTATGTTACAACGTCTGCAGTGCAGAATGTGCCACTGTGTCGCAGTTTGAATCTACTGGAATCGGACTGTTGCGATCCATTGCCATGGCAACGCTGCTGGATTGCACATCGTTAATGTTCCATACAAATTTGGGAAAAATAAATTGTGCAAGAACTGATTTAGTAAAGATGTTTTATAATTTGCACAGATCATATATTTAATGCGCATGCTTTTATTGTTTGGCAGATTCTGCATACGGAAGTGATTTCCATGCTTATTTAAATAAGTTGTGGGAAAGTGAGATCCGATTACAAACAGTTGGTCGAGACGCGTGCGGAGACGCATGTTAATGCCGGGTGTGAACAGATGTATTTAGTGACGTTCACTTGTGATCAGATCACCCAGGATGCATGTTAATATTAGGTGTGAACAGTGCCAAATTCTTACATAAAACCTGAAAATAATTCCCATCTTTTCTTCAGGATAATTTGAATGGGTTCTTATCTTAATAATCACAGAATGTCCATCCATCTGTCGATGGGGATTCTAAGCCTATGGGTGCAAGGCAGGAAACAACCCAACATAGGGCGTCGACTTATCGCAGGGCACAGTCATCCACCATTCAGTCACACATGCACACCTAAGTGCAATTTGGTAACTACAATTAACCCCAGCATGTTTTTGGACTGTGGGGGGAAACCGGAGTTCCTGAAGGAAACCCCACGACAATGGG
>JAODJW010000001.1:46587330-46599747 GCA_026777045.1 Hyperopisus bebe | reverse complement strand
AACTACAATTAACCCCAGCATGTTTTTGGACTGTGGGGGGAAACCGGAGTTCCTGAAGGAAACCCCACGACAATGGGGAGAACGTGCAAACTCCACCCTCATGGGGCCATGGTGGAGACTCGAATCATGGTCCCAGAGGTGTGAGGCAACAGCGAATGTGTTGCATTGATTTTTCTTCTGCATAAATACATTGACAGTCATCACCATAATCTTCTGACCATGACAGGCTGCTCTTCAATAACATGAAAAAGCATTAGCACTCTGGTTGCTGGTATCCACTCACCCCTACTATGATGCAGGAGCTGCTCACCCCGTTCCTAGACTGCTCCTGCTCTAAAACCCAGGCTCGATAAAAGGAGAAGGCAGTGAGACGCTTCCAACAGCTTCAAAATCATGGCATCTGGGCCTGAGAGCCTAAATTAGTGCTACAGGAAGACTGGTATTATGATGAACACCATGAACCTGGCTTAAATGAATGGGCCTCGCAGCTTTTTTGATCCATTGTGGAAATCTCACAGTTTATTGCTTCATCTTATAGTAGGAATGCTCCTGTGAGGCATCATGTTACACATCAGGGAAGCAAAAAAAGAATTAGCCAATAGCTTGTTTTGTTTCCGCTTGGACAGGTACATATTCTGGACCGACTGGTACCGTCCTGCCAAGATTATGAGGGCCTGGTGTGACGGGTCACATGCACAGTCCATTGTGAATACCACTCTGGGCTGGCCCAATGGCCTGGCCATTGACTGGAGGTGAGCCAGCAGCCATTAGAGAAACCGGGTCATGGAGTGCAGTTCAGCTGCCCAGCACCATTACCGTCATATTAGATCTTGCTTTGGGACTCTTGTGGGATGAAGTATTATCTTAGTCATTGATGTATGATTGCATAATGGTGTGAAATCCCTTTTAATTCCTCCCCCAACAAATGTTTATGCAAGGCAGTGCCATGACCATCTAACTGGACTTGTGCTTCCTAGTTCCTTGCGCCTCTACTGGGTGGATGCCTACTTTGATAAGATTGAGCACAGCACCTTTGACGGGACAAACAGATTGACCCTTGACCGCATCACGCAGATGTCCCATCCTTTTGGCCTGACCATCTTTGGAGGTTAGTTGTTCTCGCTAATGTATCTTGAACATTAAATATGGGATATCACCTGTGACATCCATAAAAGTGACCCACAGCAAGAAATGCTGAAGGCTGATATGTGGTCCTTCGATTGCTTTAGGTAAAATGACATCCTTCGCTTAATGCATGTGTTCGCTCTGTCCAGATTATGCCTATTACACCGATTGGAGGCTGGGTGCCATTGTACGTGTTCGGAAAACCGATGGTGGAGAGATGGTCGTCATCAGGCGGGGGATCAGCCACATCATGCACGTCAAGTCTTTCAACACCAACTCCCAGACAGGTGAGAACAGTTCTGCTTGTATTTCCATGGTTCTTGTCATGTGACCTGACATCTTCTATCACTTGCTTCTTTTTCCCACACCCCAGGTACTAACTATTGTAACAGAGCAGCTAATCCCAATGGAGACTGCAGCCACTTTTGTTTCCCAGTGCCCAACTTCCAGCGGGTATGTGGCTGCCCGTATGGCATGAAGTTGGCTCCAAACCAGCAGAATTGTGTGGAGGACCCCTCCAACGAGCCCCCCACCATGCAGTGTGGAATCAACTCCTTCTCCTGCACCAATGGAAAGTGTGTTTCTCAGCACTACCAATGTGATGGCATGGATGATTGCCATGACAACAGCGATGAAGTCAATTGCGGGGCCTCCAGTAAGTTTCCTGCTTACATCACTACCTTCTATACCATTTTAATGACTATACCTGTAATTAGCAACATAACTGGTTCATCAAGTAATTATCTACACACAGCTTAATTGTGCATAATAATATTCATCTGTACATAAATATTTGTAGCTGGCAGATTTCGATTATGCTAGAATATATTATTAGGGTGGGCAATGTTTAGTTAAATTGCTTGACATTCCTGCTTCGTTTGACCATCCAGATGCAACCTGCTCTCCGACTGCATTCACCTGTGCCAACCGGCGTTGTGTGCCCATCAATTGGCGCTGCGACGGGCACAATGACTGCTTCGACAACAGTGACGAGCAGAGCTGCCCCACTCGGGGTACCTCTACCTGCCAAGCCAATCAATACACTTGTGCCAACCAGCGTTGCATCCCTGTCACCTGGCTGTGTGACACAGACAATGACTGTGGGGACGGCTCTGATGAAATCGACTGCCGTGAGTTACTACCCAAAGTCAGCTTTTGCCATTAAGCTTCTCATTCCCTTTTGTTCTCATCAAGTTCTTGTGTCTTCTCTTGAACGTTGGGGCTTGTGGTAACTCTCTGCTTAGCCCCCCCCACCCTCTGTTTCTGCCTCATTTGGTTTGCCAGAGGGGACAGCTGAAGAGTCAATCCCTCTCAAGCCTGATCTTTCTCCTGGCAGACTTCTCTGGAACATGCCGGCCTGGTCAATTCCAGTGCCCAGACCACCGCTGTATTGACCCATACTACGTGTGTGATGGAGACAGGGACTGCGTGGATGGAGCCGACGAACAGGGCTGTAGTGAGTGTCTGTCTACATGGTCAACCATCCCCTCGATCTCTGACTATCAGCCTAATAATAAACTTCTCTGTGTCATTTACTGGCTGTGTTATTTAGTGTTATTTATGCTGCATAATGCATTCAGTGTTTCCCATTGGTTTGCAGTGGTACAGGCTGAATTAGGGGTACACCCCATTCTTAAAACTTTGACATGCTTTGAACCACTTGGTTTTATACTGCAACACAATGAATGACTATGTGACTCTTCCTTCTCACTCCAGTTTACAACTGCACTGCCTATGAGTTCAAGTGCGCCAGTGGACACCAGTGTGTGAACTCCTACTACCGCTGTGACGGGGTTTTTGACTGCAGTGACCGGTCAGATGAAGCTGGCTGTCGTGAGTACCGCTACCCCTCTGATGTGCATGAAGACAAAAATTGCATTTAATTGCTGATTGGCTGCTCAAATTTATGTAGCGTATACATGGTCGTTTCGGATGAATTATCTGAAAATCAGCACTATGATTGGCTGTTGAACATACTTAATTTGGTCCTGGGCATCTCTTATTATTTAATGTGCTTTATTGCCTGATGACTTCAAAAGTTAACTTTTGAACTTTGATGTTATAGCCACCAGGATGCCCGGCATGTGTCACCATGACAGCGAGTTCCAGTGCCAGTCAGATGGTAGCTGCATCCCGGCAGCATGGGAGTGCGACGGGCACCCAGATTGTGAGGATGGCTCGGATGAGCATCATGCTTGCCCTCCACGCACCTGCCCCTCCTCGAACTTCCGCTGCGACAACGGCAATTGCGTACCACTGCGTTGGGTCTGTGACGGAGACAACGACTGCCGCGACCTGAGTGACGAGCGTGATTGCCCCACACCTCCCTTCCGTTGCCCCAGCTGGCAGTGGCAGTGTCCCGGGCACAGCGTGTGTGTTGACCTGAGCAAGGTGTGTGACAATACCCCTGACTGCCCCAATGGAGCTGACGAGTCGCCCCTCTGCAGTAAGTCCATCTCTGACCTACTTTATGTAATGTTCACATCAACTGCCTGTTGTACTTTAAGCCACTTAGTCAGCCATTTTTCACCCATCCTTGTTCCTCTTCTTCCGATGGCCTAATCAACACCGATTGGTCGGTTACAGCTATTCCTTTGCCTCCTAAATATTATAATATCTTACATTCTACAGGCCAGTATGAATGCTTAAATGACAAGGACAGTAAAAGCAGTCCTTTTCCCATTTCGAAGAACACGTTCAACGTTTGTTTCTTTTAGAAATCTTTGTTGTGTGCAAATTCTCGTGTTCAAATCATGCATGTGATGATCTGGTCCGTTAAAATGATTTGTGATTTCTCCTCCCCTTGACCTTCACGCTGCTCTCAGACGAGCCTTTGCCAGGTAGGCAACATCTGTAATCATGGCCTGTGTGTATTGTCTCCATCATCCTTAACCCACCTTGTCTACTAACCCCGGGGGAATGCTTAGAGATGCATGATCAAAACTGGAAATTGTAGCTGTGTAGAAATAGAAGTAGCATACCACATCAACTGTACATCTCTTGTTGTTTCATGAGGATTTTCCATATAGACTAGTAGACTGTCTTGTGCATGATTGTAACAAGTGTGTCCATCAGTGCTTCTTTGCGCTGAAAATGCACCATTACATCCAGGTGCTTAGTGTTGATCTCCACCCCCACCTTTCCCCAGACCAAGAAAGCTGCTCGGACAACAATGCTGGTTGCACCCATGGTTGCATCCAAGGTCCTTTTGGAGCCCAGTGCACGTGCCCCTTGGGCTACCTATTGACCAACGATTCTAAGACCTGCGAGGATGTCGACGAATGCAATCCCCCGGGACTCTGCAGCCAGCACTGCTACAATGAGCGAGGCTCCTTCCGCTGCCACTGTTCAGATGGCTATACGCTGGAAGGAGACCAGCGTACATGCAAGGTCTCAGGTGCGTCAATGCACTGTCGGGCTTGTTGACTTGGATTGTAGGCTATAAACCTGACTTTTATACGCAACTACAAGCAAAATAGCTAAAAATTGCACTTTTTCCCTGAGAGCCAGATTCCATCACCTACTGGGAAACTGTGCTTTTGAGCTTATTGTTATGAGCTTATTGTTATGTTTTGAGCTTATTGTTAAGGATTCAACAGCAACAACTTATTGTCCAATTTCTGCCTCAGTTAGTTAGCTACAGCTGTTTTGGTTGTGTTTATGTGGTGGTTGTCCAATATTAAAACATTAGTTTGGAGTTAGAATTCATTCCCCCAGACTGAGAACTTCACTTCATCCATGTTCCATTCAAATGATCAAAATCGGTTCTTAAGAAAAGTTGGTGGGAGGAAGGGGGGAAAATTCCATTAGATTTTTTTTCATTACCCATCATTCAAGGGTATCTGCAGCATCGTTTTTTTTTTTTTTTTTTCAAGCGTATTAAATTCCAACCGGCTGATCGGCTTTTATTCTTTGAATGAAGCGTGTAATTCCTGCGTGGCCTGATGGTTAGTCCCAGAGGTTGATTTTGTCAGAGAGTATGACATTGCTATGCTGTGCAGGGATACCGTCCAAGTGCAGCCCTGTTTGGGCTGAGTAGGCAGACTGTCTGTGAGTACGCCATTCATTCTTCACTCTCATCTGATTACCACAGATAAGTCAAATAACATATATGTCACTCAGAAACTCTCACCAGGGGTAATTAGGACATGAGGCCCAACAATGGATTGTTTATGAGCAAAGAGACTGATGCGAGCCAACTGGGCAGACAGATCGCCGAAAATCTTACTTTAAGGTGGCGTGATCTCGAACAAGTGCTACATTTGTACCCTGCAGCAAAACCCCTGAGTTCTCTGTTATTAATTGTGTGCAGCTTTTTCATTTTTCTCGGAGGGGATGGAGCAGATGGCAAGGCGGTGGTAGAAGGTATTGATGGGGTAGATGCTAATGGACCGGATGTTCCCATAGGTCCGAGGGAGGCGCAGCTGCTGGTCGCTAGCCGCAATCAGATCGTGTCAGACGACATCACTGCACAACCCAATGTGGTGCGGTCGCTGGTGCGAGACGGACGCAACATTGTGGCCTTGGACTTCGACTCAGCCACGGACCGCGTGTACTGGTCCGACACCACACAGGACCGCATCTGGAGCATGCATAAAAATGGCTCAGACAGGACCGTTGTAAGTTAGAGGAGGGTATTCGCTTGGGCGTGCTCCTCCTGTGAAATCCTTCCTCACGTCTCCATAGCAACAGTATGGATGTTTACTTTGGAGATGTGACATGATTTGCAGATATTTGACAGTGGCGTGACGGTGACTGAGAGCCTCGCTGTGGACTGGGTCGGACGGAACCTCTACTGGACCGACTATGTCCTGGAGACGATCGAGGTGTCCAAACTAGATGGCAGCCACAGAACCGTCCTAATCAGTGACAACGTTACCAACCCCAGAGGCCTAGTGTTGGATCCACGGGATGAGTGAGCCCTGTTTATTGAAGCTTTCTTTAACCATCTGTAGTTTCTCTGGCACCTTAGTGAAGAAGTAGAGAAATGTTATGGCAATAAATTAAGTAATAATTAGCTAATTATTGTTGCCTATACTTGACCCTTGTACTGACTTTTTTATTCATAAACACAAAAGTCAGTAACTTTCTTAAGGATTCAACAGCAAGAACTTTTATGCTTCAGGCTACAGGTCTATGTTTGGCACCTGCCAAAGGTTGCATTGTTTGGCCTTCGATTGTTTTCTCTTAATCAGAATACACCTCATGTTCTGGACTGACTGGGGGAGGAACCCAAGGATCGAACGAGCCAGCATGGACGGGAAAAACAGGATTGTCATCATCAGCGACAAACTCTACTGGCCCAATGGCTTGACAATAGACTATCCTACTAAGCTGCTCTACTTTGCTGATGCGTACTTGGACTTCATCGATTACTGCGATTATGACGGGAGTAACAGGAAGCAGGTCTTAGCCAGTGACCTGGTAAGAATTCCGTATATATATACTTCTTAATTCTTATATATACGTACTTGGTATAAATTTGCCATTATGTTACCTGTGAGTTAAGTGCTTTAAATATATGAACTGCTTTGTCTCTCAACGTGAAGGTGCTTCAGCATCCCCATGCAATAACCATTTTTGAGGACTTTGTGTACTGGACTGACCGCTACATCAACCGTGTGATCCGGGCCAACAAGTGGCACGGCGAGAACCAGACGGTTCTGATGTACAACCTGCCGCAGCCCATGGGGCTGGTGGCCATGCACCCGGCTCGGCAACCCCCAGGTACTCCTGCCCCCAGCACCATGCCCATACTGCTTATCCTCGTTTCCGGAACTTTCCACCGTGCCAATTAATCATTTGATTTTCCAACAATACAGCATTTGGAACCAAACTTTCCACTTCCTTTTATAAGTATGATTTTACTTTTACACAGTGATGTGAAGAGAACATGTATGTTTTAATCTAAATCATTATTATTTACATTTTCATTGTGCGGAGACGATGAGCAATAAAATCATATTAAGCAAAGTGTGACCTCTTCTTCTGTTATTTTGATTTATTCTTTTTTGCGGCCTCGCGCTCTGATAAGGCGTCATATCCTTAGGGGTGAAGCACGTTATTCTATACTTTTCCATACTTCTGTATGATACTCCATTGTGCAAAATTCTTTAATCTTCAGATTTCTTTTACACCTGAATGCTCATAGTGCTCGATTTTTAAGAAGGTCTTTGCAAGCATTCATGCTTTGTGTGTAATTGATACAGTAGCTCTGGGTATAATTAGGTTGAATTTATGCCTTTATGTATATCAGCTCTGGAATGTCCTGGACAGTGTCTGGTAACGCTAATCGTCTCTTATGGCTTTGCAGGCGTCAACCACTGTTCCTATAACCCCTGTACCCACATCTGCTTGCTGTCAGCCATCGGCCCCCGGTTTTACTCCTGCGCCTGCCCCTCTGGCTGGAACCTGGCCACGGATCAGATCACCTGTGTGAGAGGTAGGCCGAGTGCCAGGCGGGTCCACAGATAGTTGTCACCTTTCTGGTCCGAATTGTCACGGTTCAGATGTACCACACGCATGATAATGTCGAGGGGAAAAAAAAAAACTCTGGGGTACTACATTAGATATTCTCTAGACAATTAGTGTGCAAATGAGAGAAAATTCTTGGAAATTCATGGCAGGGGCAGACGGAACATGTCAACAGGATTCCATTTAGAAATTTGTTTTAACTTCCTTTTTGGAAGGTATATATTGAGAATAATAAAACACAGCCACTCCCTCCACTCGCCCAGTCTGGTGTTTCATTAAGAATAGACAAAAGGAGCATTAATCCACAGTCCAGAGGGTCCTCTTTAGGTCAAAAGCTCAACGCATCTCACGTTGCAGCTTTTGGGAACGATGCAGAAACGTATTTTCCACTGAAAGATGAATGATTACCAGGAATGGAAGCTCTCCTCATGCCTGGAGGCACAGAAACGATTTTAATCTTTGATGACAAAGCAGATCAGACATGAGATTCCACTGGAAACGTGAAATGCACCTGCGGCAGATCGAGCGTGACTGGGTCGCATCTTTTAAAGCTGCATTGCAGCTTAATGCATTCAGAGATGTGGGTGAAACTGCTGTCAGGGTGAAATGATGGAATGGCAATAATGCAATTATCTGCATCAGTGTAAAATGTTCTTATGACAGACAGACATACACACAGGCAGTCATTGCTGGAGTCAGAACAGATCTGACAGATGAGACCAAAATTTTCATGGGGTGGCATGGTGGGGAGATGATAAACCATATCTTGATATTTTTAGGCAGATTAATTATATATATATGTATTTATGTATATATGTATTTTTTTATGAAGTGGGCTAATTTTCAACAGTGAAAAAAACAAAATGCAAATTTAGGGTTTTAGTCCTTGTTCTGAAATAGAGAACTATAACTATTCAGTATAGACATTTTACATTACTGCAATATTGCAAATTGCAATTTTTTTTAACCTGTGAACTAAGTAACAATGATTCTTTGCCTTTCGCCTCCGTCAGTTTTCCTGTGAGACGCTAACTGAACTGGTTGTATTTTAGCTGTGGATCCTGGAGTTCTGTGCAACTGAAGCTCTTGTGTTGTTTACATCCGGGAGGGAATACTATTTTAATGCACACATTTTAGGGTGATTAGGGTTATTAAAAAATGAATTTGAAATATAACAACAAACAGACAGACGAAGAAAACTGCAGGTGTTACTGCAGAAAATAAATACCTTACAATAAATAAACTATAAAATTGTGAAAGCATTTAGTATTCAGCATATGACTTTAACTTTTTGGCACACAGTTACTGTGTTGTGTTCTAAATATTGCTGTGTTTTCTATTTCTGTAGTTACAGACCCTTTTCTGGTGGTGGTCAGAGACAGCATCATCTATGGAATTTCCCTGAATGAGAGTGACAAGAGTAACGACGCAATGGTCCCCGTTGCGGGGCTTCAAAATGGCTATGATGTGGACTTCGACGACTCCGAGCAGATGATCTACTGGGTGGAACACCCGGTACATGCTTGGGTTGAGTCTCAATCTGTGACCCTACAATCTCACCATACACAGCAGACACATTGATCACTGTCCTCCTTCCCCACAGGGGGAAATCCACCGCGTGAAGGCAGACGGGACCAACAGGACGGAATTCGCTCCTGCGGCCATCCTGGGCTCCCCAGTGGGCCTCGCATTGGACTGGATGTCACAGAACCTGTATTATACCAACCCAGCCTCACAGTCCATCGAGGTGCAAAATCCATACTTTCTAAGTATTCCTTAGTACTTGATTTTTTTTAAACATAACATGTAAATGATACTTTTAATAATGAGGCTTATCATTACAAGTATTCATTCGTAATGTCTCTGTGAAAATGCATTTAGATATGAAACTATTCAAGGATTGCCTCTTATACATGTCTTACCACCAGCAGAATCTAGCTAGTGAGTGAAGTGTTTGCGGCAGTATGGTAAGCAAAATAAGTCAAAATACAAAAACATGGGACCGAAATCAAGCTGCCATGTAGGAATAGTAGAAAAAGGTACTAAAAAGCAAAACTGAAAACATTCACTTTGGATCTGCTGAATTTTGGGACATTAAGAAAAACGTTGGAGGCAGAGCAAGGTGCAATTTGGACGTTACTGTTTTCACCCAAAGAATACAAACCCCTGGAGATGATAATCACCATGCTGCCCTCATGACATTGTGTCTTGTGATTTTTTTTTCCAGGTTCTGAAGCTGAAAGGAGAGGTGCAATATCGGAAGACCCTCATCACCAACAATGGCTCACCTACGGGGGCTGGTACCCCTGTTGGCATCGCCGTGGACCCGGCACGTGGGTAAGACCCGTGGAGCACAGCCCTGACTTTGTCACCTACCCTGGGCCCTTCTGCTGTGTTTTCCATGTTTCAGTAGAGCAGTACAGGCAGGGCTGAGTACAGCAGCTCATATTCAAGGTGGGTCCCAAAACAGCCGACAAAAAGAAATCTTTCCTGTCCCGTCACACCTGGCCCTGTGTCTTAGGAGGATGTACTGGACCGATCAAGGGACAGAGAGCGGCGTCCCAGCCAAGGTGGCGGCTGCAGACATGGACGGCTCCAACGCCGTCACCCTCTTCACCAACAACATGGACCACATTGAGTTCATTACGATCGACGTACGGGAAAACAAGCTGTACTGGGCCGTCACGGGAACCGGAATGGTGGGCCTCGTTCTGTGATTTTACAGATACGCTTGGAATAAAAGTCTATACAGAGCATATTCGGAAGCATTGCTGCTTGCTCTTGGCTATGTGTGACTCCAGCCTGAATCTGTGTGAAACCCTATAGATCGAGCGAGGCGACTCAGATGGTACCAACCGCATCGCCATCGTGACCGGCCTGTCCCACCCGTGGGGGGTGGCGGTGCACGGGGGCTTCCTGTACTTCACCGACAGGGACTACGAGGTGATCGAGCGCGTGGACAAAGCCACCGGCTCCAACCGGGTGGTGCTTCGGGACAACGTGTCTGGACTCAGGGTCCTCAAGGTGCACTACAGAGAGAGTATGTATCCAAGCAGACGTGTTCCAGTCAGGGTCATAGGGGTTAGGGAGCCTTTCCCAGACAGCATAGGGTACAGGGCTGGAGAACACTCTGGACAGGATGCCAGACCTTGTAGGACACATACACATACACACATACACTATGGGCAGTTTAGAGACATGAGTTCACCTGACTGCATGCCTTTGGACTGTGGGAAAAATCCCATACAGCTCTAGGAGGGCATGCAATCTGCACACATAGAATGAAGGTGGGACTTAGACCTCTAACCTTTCAGGCATAAGGCACCAATGCTATCCAGAGCCATCCTTCATAATTGCATAATGTGTTTTATGTTTGTTTACATACAGCTCTGTTTGCCATTGTTAACTGGGGTATGGATTTAGATATTGCCCTAAATAGTTGCCCATAGCAGATGCTTTACCTAATAACTAAGTCATTGCATGATGAAGCCTTGTCATTGGTGACTGGTGTCTTTGAACCTTTCGGTAATTAGCTGGGGTTAGATTTTTTTCTTCTTGGTCAGATGCGCAAAGGGATCTTTGTGTCTTGACCTTCAGGCAGAAGAATGACACCCACCCCCCCCCCTCCCCCAGCAAGTGATTGAGGCTTGCGGTTCATTCATTTTGGATCTGCAAGTGGAAGTTGTCTATGCAGATAGCATGCATAGCACCAGGACACAGGGCTTAGGTGATTAACTGGGATTTTGCTGACCCGACTTAAGGGAAAGCTTTAATTGTATATCTTAAGACACACTAACAGGATTGCTTAGTTCTGGGGGAGGGCAATCCTGGCTGGCCAACAGCAATTAGACCTTCTGCCTTATGAATCCTCAGCTGTGAGTTGTTCAGAATTGATGACTATGGTATCTAAGGGAGAAGAGCTGGATGGCCCAAAGGTCTGATTGGACAAACCCCTAGGAGGAAGCAGCTGACCCTTTTTCATGACTGTAATCCCCAGCGTCCGCAGGCACCTCCAATGGCTGCAGTGATAACATGGGCACGTGCCAGCACCTGTGTCTGCCATGCCCAGGCAATCTGTACACCTGTGCCTGTGCCACGGGCTTCAAGCTTAACCCTGACAGCAGGACCTGCTCGCCCTACCAGTCCTACGTGGTCATCTCCATGCTCTCCGCTCTCAAGGGCTTCAGTCTGGAGGGGGCCGACCACTCCGAGGCCATGATCCCCGTAGCAGGGAGAGGTGCGTCTGCCACACTGGAAACACCCCCTGCCTGCCCGTCACTCTGTATTGACTTGACGCTCTACGTTTCACCCCTCAGGTCGCAATGCCCTGCACGTAGATGTCCACATGCCCTCGGGCTTCCTCTACTGGTGCGACTTCAGCAGCACCGTGGCGTCACAGAACGCGATCCGCCGGATCAAGCCCGACGGCTCTGGGTTCCGTAGCATAGTCACCTCTGGCATCGGCCGGAACGGCATCCGAGGCATCGCGGTGGACTGGGCTGCAGGTGGGGAACCAGATCACTTTGGGTTTGATGAACCACCTTATTCCTTAATGGACCAGGTGATTGTAAAGTGTTTGTTGACAGTATCTTGCTGGATCATTACTCTTTGGTCAGTGGAAATCGTTTAATCTCTCAGCAGTAATGATATGTATGGCACATTATACATATATATATTTGGGCTGTCAAAATTAATAGGTTAGCGTGGATTAATCCATCATCATGATTAATCTGATAAAAACTTTTAACGCAATTAACCCATCTGCAGCGCAGAATGACTCAAAATCCCTGAAATGTCTCTGTCAACCCATTTCGGGCA
>JAODJW010000001.1:46564954-46575706 GCA_026777045.1 Hyperopisus bebe | reverse complement strand
GGCCAAAAGTTTGGACACACCTTCTCATTCAATTGAATGAGAAGGTGTGTCCAAACTTTTGGCCTGTACTGTATATCACGCAGGAGAGAAAGTGTAATAGACAGAGGTTCTTTAGTACCTGCTCAGATCCTGTGCTTCTTGCTGTGGGACTTTATTTAGCCAGTTTCACATTATTCTCGGCAGTCTGAGCAGCTTGGTCAAGTCCAGCGATGCCGGAAACGGCGTGACATTCCGCTCCGGCGACGACGTCACCATGGACCTGGACCCCCCAGCGGTGGGAGTCTCGGTCATTGACAGAGCCATGCAACTGGTAAGCAGGCGTCCGATGAATGTCCCGCCCCCTGCAGCGTCAGCACTTTGACAACGGCCTGCAGTAAATGACCTCCGCACCCCTAGCTGACTTTAAAACGGGTTTTAGCATTAACAGGAGTAATATATAAATGGTATTTCTCACCTCGAAAGCTTCATTCTCAATATTAAACAGTCCAAACTCAAATTCCAGATTTTCTCGCAATCAGTAACCTCAAACCCTGCACCCTGCAGTCTTGCAGAGTCTGGCAGATTTTGACCGAGGAGTCAAAGGGTACAGGTTTCACATGTGGCATCTAGACTCTTACTGGCCGAGCAGAAACCTTAGGATCATTCTTCAGGACGACAAGCCTTGATCCGGCAAACTTTCATCCTTCAGGAGGACAGCTATGCAAAATGCTGGATAAGACATGTTTAAAATGTGTAATTTTGGTTTTTCTACTTGCATATGCTTTACTTCAATGATTGATTGAATGAGTGAGTGAGTGAGTGAGTGATGCAATAGTGTAGGAGGGAGTTTGATATTAGGAGGGTTTGACTTAATATAAAGGCTAAGTGCTATTTATAGGGGGGATGAATGAAGCCAAATTAAATATTTGGGGGTACAAATCCTCCTCATATCCCCCCCAGTTCCCACACCCCTGATTGGATAGTTTGACCCAGTTCCCGCACTCCAGATTGGATGATTTGGCCCATTTCCCGCACCCCGGATTGGATGGTTTGCCTAGACTTACTGTGTGTTAGTCAAGATCGTGTGTTGGTTAAATATGCTAGTCTAGGTTTGCCGGTACACTTTACTTATGTGAATATTGACTTTTTTGTTCTTTTGACAATTGCACTACCACCAGTCACTTTACTGCTAACTGTACATTATTTACAATTATTGTCTATGTTTTGATTGATTTGATTTGACGATTGAAATCTTTGTGTTCGGTAATCATGCCAAAATATGGGACACCCCCTCCCCGTGTCGAGATTGACCACCCAGGACCATGTCCCATATGTATGTGATGGCCGGCTTCTCTTCTCCAGCCCCGCCTGAGATGAAACATCTTTGCTAACCTTCTCTGGTCTCCAACAGGACGAGAACTTCGCAGTGGGAGGGGGCAAGCAGCCTGTCACATTCGAGAACCCGCTTTACGCCACAGCCGCTAATACCATGAGCGACCCCGCCGTGATCTATGCCACGCAGGTACATAATGCAGCCGGCTACCGCCTGACGCATTTACATGTCGAAGGCCGTTTGACAGCTTGAGTTAATAATCACTTGCGTACTGACTGAAACCGGCATGTTCTGCGACACACGCAGATCACCGTTAACGTGAGTGGGGACCCGGCGAAGAACGATTATGAGAACCCGACCTACTGCTTGGAGCACCCTGCCGCCGTGGTGGAGACTCCATCTACCAGCACTGAATGTGTTCCCGTAGGGACAGCTAACCAAACCCTAACTGTACCTCACCCAATCTAATGCATTAACTGAAGTTCTGCTACAGTCTAAGTGTATATAAATGTCCAGCTCCCATAAGTACTCTTACGGTACACTTTACTTATGTAAATATTAACTTTTTTGTTCTTTTGACAATTGCACTACCACCACATCATTTATGATTATTGTCTATGTTTTGATTGATTTGATTTGACGATTGAAATCTTTGTTTGTGTTCGGTAAGATGTGGTTTGTCTATGTTGTAGGAATCCAGGTGGAGCTTATTTAAGAGGAAACTGAAACCTGGCACCACTTTCGAAAATCCTACATACTCAGAGGCAAGACAACCCCGTTACTCTCTATGTTACGAACCAACAGCTTTGTTTTCTTTTATGCTAGAAACTTATTTCCGGGGCTAAAGTTCAGAAAAGGCTTCAGTTTCTGGTTCCGTCTTTCATTCTGGCTGTGAGGCCATCACTTTATCCTTTTGTTTGTAAATGCAGAACATTTTCCCCAAGATTATTTTGGACAAACACTTGCTTGACCCTGACCTGGCCCTACGTTCGTCCCTTTTTAGATGCAAGAGGAGCGTGTGGTGGAAAGTGGAGAGGACGGCAGCTCCGAGCCAGTCTCGCCCTTCGGCCCGCCTGCCAAAGCTCCAAAAAAGGACCGACCCAATGCGTACGCGCCTACGGAGGACACCTTCGGAGACACGGCCACCCTGGTGAAGGAGGACAGTGATGTGTAATGCGTTCTGTTCACAAATGCAGAACTAAGGACACAGTCTCCTTTGCACAGAATCTATTTTTATATGCAGCCTGTGAACGAAACTAAGATTGTTTGGAAAATCGATGAAAGTTCCTATTACCTGCACTGCAGAGGTCTGAGCTGACTATGCCTGTGTTTCTTATGCCAATTCTCATGTTGATTTTTTTATTACAATGTACTATATGTATATCTTTGCACTGAACTGGCTGATAGCAGTTATAAATATGCTGTATATTTGTAAATTTCTGAAAGATTATGTCAATAATATTCTCTGGAAATAACCTATTTTGGAATAGATGATCTTATTCATAGTTATACGTGAACAGGATGTCACTTTTGACTGAAGTGCATTGCATATATAAACATACAGATATTATTTAACGAAGGTCATACTTCAGACATGAACAGATGAATGCATGCATTTCATCTTGCATGTTTATATACCTCATTACTGGGCTGAAAACAAGACAAAAAACAAAACAAAGATATTTTCATCGTTAGATTTTTGATTCTTATCGTAGAAATTGTCTAAGGATAGATTAAGGGTGTTCCTGTCATTTCATATTGACCACGCACAGCCAAATATTTTAAAGTTCCTTTCTTTACTCTTATATGCAGTATTTTAAAATGCAATTATATCCATTTTAGACTCCATTGAGCAGTACTCTGAAGCTGTTTAAAGTAATCATCTTCACAAAATAATTCAAGTTAAAGAATATTATTGAACTGTGATACTCAACTGTATATAAACAGTGAACAGAAAATTAAACATCCTCTTCAGATCCGCCAAAAGTATAGCTGGATAAATAAGTAATAAAATCTTAGAAAGCTAAACAGGTAACTTTTATCAAGCAGAATGAATACATTTAATGATTTCATTGAAATGTTACTTAGAACAATACTTGAACATTTCATTTTCCTGTATGTTCGACTAAGCAAGAGTTTTATCCCTGTAGTTGCTATGTGGTCCAAAGTGAGCAATTTACATGCTTTACTGTAGCCCATATACAGACACAGCCTATGTATGTACACTGGATTTTACAGCCTACCATGCTGCAATGATCATTTTTGTATATTAATGGCAGGAGTTTGTATGAAAATTTAAAATGTCTTTGTAGGTAGAGACCAGGAACTGGAAGACAAAATTATGCTGCTGAGAAAAATCTAATAAATTTCTTATTTTATCATAGAATCTCATCAATGTTGCCCTGGTCTCAGGGTCTGGCAATGCTTGGCCAGTAGGGGGAGGTGGGAGGTTATTTTCCAATATATAACACTGCTGGTAGCTTTGCGTCAATCCCATTAAAGAAATGTTACTTGTTTATCAGGAAAACCTTACAATAATCTTTGTTATATGCTACACTTTATTGGGGATAACATTAAACTGAGTTAAACATCTACACAAAGAATCTAAGCGTGTGAAATGGTCATGCAGTATAGAATCGCTATCATTTTGTTTTCATGGAATAGGAAACATAACACAATTAAATTAAACAGTTTGTGGAAATAAATCTGTAGAATAAATGAATGAATAATAGGTCAACAATGTATTTATTTCTATAATTTTAATTGATTTCTTCATCTATATGTTAATGAGCCATAAAATTATTCTAAAGCACTATTGGTCAGACGAGTAAACCAGGCAGAAGCATCAGTAACTAACTATTAACTAGTTGTCTTAACTTGTCTCTAATCACACAATGGCTTCCACAAGGTGCATCGGGAAGTAGCTGAGCAGACGGAACACTAGGTGGCACCATACTTCAACAAATCTGGAAATAAATAAACCAGAAAATAAATAAATACATCTTCGGAGTTATTTATTTATCTATGGGAAGGATTTATTTATACCCACAATTTATTTATTTTATGCCGAAGATTATTTATATAATTGTTTTTAATTCACATTTTGTCCTCCATACATTTTCACTTTCGTGAATGAAATTTGTGGAGGAAATACACGCATTACGCTACAGCACATAAAGACAAAAACACTTTGGAAGAGCACTGATCAGCACAGCCAATGGGAACGATCCTCATTTTCTGAAATGGGGTGAAAGGAGAATGTACAAGGTGAAGTTGGTTATGGATGAAGGGAGGTAGGAGAGAGGAATCCATATGATCTTAGCATCCCAGCCAGCGGTGTAGCGTGTCCTGGGGTGTCGGGCTGTCAGGGCATGCTCCATGCACCAAGTCACCTTGGAGAGATCTGTGCTGCACAGCATGTCCATGCGATACCGCTGTATTTGCAAATCTGGAGTGATGCAAACGTCACATGATTGGTTCAGTAGTAAAAGGACGTGTTGCATCATACAAAATTTGTTAATCCAAAGCATATTAGTACTGCAATGTATTCAAACACTAAAATTATAACAGTTAGTGATAGTGTTAAAGTTAATGTTTAGACAGGAAAGCGGATCTACAGTGTATATACCTGTCTGAATTTTTCAGCACTGTACAAGAATAACTTAACAGAAAAATAACCTTTTAAATACTTGGTGGGTAGAAGATACCAAGAAAAATATTTCCAAGGTACTCCATAACCTAGAAGGAGCAACTGTACCTCACTGGCCTAGTTTACAACTGAAAGAATTCTCAAGATAACTTCTGTCACAAAGAAAGCGTGTTATCTCACATTTTTCCATAAAGGAGTCGCCATATGAAGACTTGACCTCTGCTGGTAGCCGGTTCCACAGTCGCCAAAGATCTGCCTCAATCGCATCCATGTCAGTCGCTCCCGTTTTAAAGTAACCTGGTTCAATGATGCTGACTTTCACCCCAAAAAACTGCATGTCCCTCCTGAGTATGAGAAATACATAGATTGAAATATTGCATTAAAAGTAATAAATATTTATAAGTATAAATATAAAAATGGACATATAACAATATATTAAAACTAGTTCCATTATAAGTGTACATAAAAGCTGAAACTTCCAAAGGAAATTTCTAGGAATTGGACATCATAGCATTGTATTAATTAGCTGTAGGTCTAATAATGTCATTTTTAAGGATGCGAATATTAAACTGACTATACAATTTCCATTTGTAGTTCCCGTAATTCCTGAAACAGATCAGTATCCCTTCCAGGGTGTACCCCAGGCCACAGCCGCATGCTGCATGAGACAGGCTCCACGTCCCCCCCTTGTGGCCATGTACTGAATAAGCAGTTAATGGATGGGGCTTCCATAACTCTTTACCCAGTATGGGGTTGCACTGTGCCTGGAGCCTATTCCAGGAGCACAGGGAAGGCATATACAAAATCCAGGCACACAGAAACAGGAACAGGAATCAAGAACCCAGCCCTGGATGTATGAGGTTGTAATACTCATCATGATACTGTGTGACTAAACAAAATGGGTAAGTATTTCACGTTTAGTTTAAATGTTTCCTTAGGCTGTAGAAGTAAGGTCATTTATTGCAGCGTAACACACCATAAGAATGGAAAAAGGAAGGCAACTGACCCACCTCAGGCTGTCTGAGAAGGCCTCCACGCCCCATTTGGAAACACTGTAACCCCCTCCAACTATAGCCAGTCTCCCAAGGACACTAGACATGTTAACCACTCTGCCTCTGGCCTTCTTCACCAGTGGAAGGAATTTGAGGGTGACCTCGATCAACCCTATGAGGTTCACGTCCAGGACCTTTTTAAAGTCTTCCATCTGCATCCAGTCTGAAGTACCAATGGGTACGGACCTCCCAGCATTGTTCACCAAACCCCAAAGACCTGAATTAATAAGACAACCTACATTAATTATTTTCAAATATCTAATTAGCACAGGCAGCAGCTATAAATATACCTTTGTGTTGCAAAGGTAAGGATTTGTTTAAAATGCATCCAACAGGTGAAAGATAACTATGATCATTTTAAAACAACGTACAGTTGTCAAGCTTTGAAATTTATCTTATCTCTCACAGTGCCTGACTCTAACTGGCACCTCTATCTCTCACGCTTCTGCTTGTCTCACCTCTCTCCCCGACCTCAGCACGCACCAACTCCACAGCCATGTCAATGGAGGTGCTGTCTGTAACATTGAGCAGAACGGTCTTCAGTCTGGAGCTAGCAGAGGCCTGTAGATCCAACAAGCCCTTTTCTGTCAGGCATGCAGCAACCACATTGTAACCTTTCTGATCAAGCTGCCGGGCGAGCAAATTGCCAATGCCACTGTCGCAGCCAGTGACAAAGACATACTTATGCTCAATATTGTCAATTTTCAAAGAGTCCTTCATGTACCAGCCTAATGCGACCAAGGTTGCAGTAGCCAACAGACACGACAGCAGAGTGCTGGATGAGACTGCCTGTGTGGATAAAAGAATATCAACTGCATTGATGTATCAAGTTGCTACCATAGTCTGATCCCCTGTTAACTATCTTCTATAACTGTTAAGCCCGAAGACCCAGACAAAAGATATTCTGGACAAATACAGTTACACTTATAGACCTAGTTACCGGGAGCTGACATTGACTCCACAACACCTATTAATTATAATTAATAACTGTTTATGAGCTGTGTGTAGATTGTTCTTTCTTACCTGGATAATTGCATGGTGGATGATCTTCGCTTCAAGAATCTATAACATGAGGAATTATGTTGTAAAAATTGCAGCTGTGTCATCCAGTAAAAGATAAAGATAAAACCTCAGGCCCAGAATAAAGCTTTGTTTTATAAAACTTTTTTTTATAATATAATGGTGAGTGCATGTACAGCACATTGTAGGTTTTTTTTTTTTTTTTGGCTTTTCTGTCATTTTTGTTTAAAAGAATGAACACTATGATCCTAAACCTAAGTTCCACAGATGTTCTGCACAAAGGCACATAAGAACAAACACCTCAGTTTTGGCATTTCGTAAGTATGTTTTTTGTTTTGTTTCTCAGTTAAATTGATATTTTCTGCACTCTGGCCTTTTTTGTTGATTTGCCTATTGTATAAAACCTATATCATTACATAGCAAACAAATATAACACAAATAACAAAAAAGGTACAAAAAATGATATATAGAGATATATACAATATATTTATATGAACATGAATTAGAGCAGCATTTTATGCAACATAAAACATAGATGTTTAAGATGTTTTATGTAATATACCATATACTAGGTGGATATGAAAACATTATAGAATATATTTCCATACACACAATATGTATTTGTGTAATAAGGCACTAGTGTTATTGAGGTATTCTTGGAGTGATCTATAAATGTATGGCGTACAAGAAACACCTCTAAGTGGATTCACTCAGAAATCATTCTCAACTGCACTTAATCAATAAATCAATCGACCAATCAATCATTTGAAGGTCCCTCTGATCGATGCATCTTTGTTCAGCCTAGGCGGTCTGAATTCTTGGTTTAGGTTTTTGTGGTTTGGTTCCCTTTTGAATTTGCTTAATGTTTTAGATTCTTTTTGTAGTTCTCTTAAGCCTGTTTTGGGTCACGCTAGGTCATCCGAAGCACTTGAGTCCTGCCTAACCGTCTTGTCTGCATACCTCACCATCATGTCAGCCCTGACAACTAGAGGGGCAGAAGACATGGCACCCTGGGTGTACTCAGTTAGGGGTGTGACCATCTGCTCTCAAGTTTGTGTCATGCTGTTAGACTGCATTTTCCTTAAACTGTGGCTTGAATGCATGCCACAATGTACAATACATTCTAAGGGTGCTGTTTTTTGGAATGATTTTAGTCTGGCACAGCAATATGCTTTGAATAAATGACACGTGGATGAAGGAGCTAGTAAACTCTAAGCGATGGTCACAGAGCATAACCCATTAGTAACCAGGCAGTACTGACTATGCCTGCTCAGACAGAAAATTCATTGTTCAGTTGCCCCAAGACAATAATCGTTTTATTCATTCCTAGTTATAGATTAAAACCTCATGAACAATAAATCCTTCACAGTGCCCGGGGTGGCGTTGTAATGGAATACATTGTTTGGTATTGTCACTGGGGGGGAGATATGTGGTGTGATTGTTTTTTATGTTTTCTCATAAGTTGCGGCGGGAAAAGATCCGTCTTTGGGATATGCGATTACAATGAAATATTCTACAAATGCACATACATGTGCTGTTTGGAATTCTTTTTGCAAACCAGTTCAGATTAAGTCTCTGGATTTGTGCATACCTATGTATTCAGTGAGATTAACATTCTTCAAGGAATAGTCACCGAAATAATGATATCGAGAAAGTGAAATACGATGCAAGATTGTCTTTAACCCGGTTCTGCAACCTTTTACTAAAACACGCACACTGCGCTACACGGAAGCAAAAACATGTATGGATTATGTGTAATATGCTTATGAATTAAATTTACTACAGCTATAATTAGAAGTAACCACTAGATGGCCAACGTGCACGTTAAAACATGATTTTTCAGGGCGCAGACTCCGCGTAAACACGCTCGTAGTCAGCTATGACGTCACCGAGGTCTGGACCTCGGTCATTTTTTTAGAGTTCGGGGAAATAAATCGAAGCTAGATACAACTGGATAAAAAAATCTGCGGTTGAGAACTTCTCCGGGATGGATGCCTTTAGTTCAGACTTGTTCATTATTGTACGCTGAGAGTTGTGGGAGAGGGCGCCCGCGAGCGCAGAACTACCTTGCGTCAGCACTTCCACTGACAGCAGTCAGTACAATTTATGCTCTTTGGCAACAGCACTGTAGCAGGCATGCGTGTGAACTGGCCAGCAGCATAGCAGGCGGTAAGACAAAGCAAGCAGCGTAGCGCCGTTATCTGTAAAAAAAAAAAAAAAAAAAAAAAAAAACTTCATGAACAGTTACGGGGTACAGCAAGAGTAAAGGAAATATGTTAAATATCCTAAATCTGGCCATGATGAAGGCTAGGGTATTTTACACAAAACACGTGTACACCACACACACATACAGATTGTGTGTGTGCGGCGTGTGTGTGTGTGTGTATATATATATGTATGTGTGTGTGTGTGTGTGTGTGTGTGTGTGCAGGGACTAGCCATTTCTTTGAGCATAAACCTAATCTCAATTATGACAACCTCAACCATAAGTAACTAAACTTTTGGCATTTTTTCCACTATCAGTTGAGTTTCCCCTTGCAAGGACCAAAAACAAAAAAATGTCCCCACAAGGTCAAAATAATCGCATTTTAATTAAATTGTGGGGACACACAAACCAAAGTCATCCGCTCTAAAGTCACAGACACATATATCCATAGAATGTTGGTGTTTTCTGTGGAGGGGGCTGGGTGCCAAAACAATTCAGTTGGTGTAACTTAAAATTAAAATCCCATGAAAAATAAAAAGTGTGTTGCAAATAGCAACAGATCTCTTTTTCTAAACCCACCCCCCGCAAACCCCAGCTACAGCCTTCCTTGTAAATATAAATTTTCCTTAAGATCATATCCAGTGTAATGTCACAGGAAACATGGTGTAGGGAGTGTGTCCTAGAGAGGATGGCAGTCCATCACAGTGGACACAATCGTATGAGATGGGCAATTTAGAGACAGCAATTTACCCAAACAGGCAGCAACAGGGACTGTAATAAAACTCACAGGCTGTCTGGGATTATGAGACCGTACTCCTATTCCTTGAGTCACTCCCCCATGTTGGTAAATGTATTTTATGTGTATAATTATATACTTCACACCATTATAAACATCTTTAATACAGACGCCAAATTGTACCCCAAAAAGTGTGACAAATTATGAAAACCAAATACAGTACATAATATCAATAAAATCATTAAATAATAATAATCATTAAAATATTGTGCTAAAATATATAAACCTTATTTTAAAACCATATTTAATGATATAATGTTTAAGGTTTGTATTATACAAGCGGCATGACAAACTTACCATGGTGCACACTGCTTCTCCTTTTTGATCTAAAGGGTGGGTTTGCAGAATGGCCTGAAGTGTTCTGTTATATTTCCTGGTTCCCATACCCAGATTACACCATCATTTCTGCTATTTTACTAGCCTCATTCAATAAACATTCTGACGTTCCTAAACACTACATACTGTATCTGCCAGGGCCTGTTTTAAGTGAATACATCATGCATCAACACGCAACAAGCCACCATGTGTGACAACAGTGTGAAAGATAGTGAACGGTCAAGAGTGTAGTTTCACTTTATTATAGAAAACGACAAGTGACACACATCGAATATATTTTTAAATTACAGCATTGCTGATATTGCTTTGCATATGTGCACAACGTGTTGTATTTATGCTTATATTAATAATATACAACATTATTCTGATATGCCCTGCACA
>JAODJW010000001.1:46491918-46524430 GCA_026777045.1 Hyperopisus bebe | reverse complement strand
GAGGATTTTGAAAGTTAATCATTTTCCCCATTTGACATAAGTTCTGGCATGTTTCCCAATTCTGAAGCAGGACAAAACACACAACACACAATTCCGCTGCAGTCCATAGGAAGTGGCGCATTGTAATCACTTTCATGACCAGTAACCTTATCAAACTACCTTCCTGCAAAATTCTGTTAATGTAAACAAAAGCCCATTTGTCTAATCTCTCAGGTTTGCTCTCCTTTTATACCCTTTGAAATCCAGTAACTCAATGGTTTGTTGCTGCACTAAGTGTTGTGGAACAGGTGGAAAAGTAACTGGGTTTATTAAAGAGTAACTCAAATGCTCAGAACCCCAGCGTGCTGCTTTTTTTCAGTGTCGTTGCTACAGGGAATTCTCTCACAAGATCACCGAGCACACCATAATTTATAAACAGTACCTGTTTATTACCCTGCTAAATAAATTAATAACAGTAATCCAACGTGAATACCTTTGCTGGAAGACCGACATAAGTTCCTTGCAGAAATGCTCTCCATTTTTTGAAAACTTCTTAAGGTCTTGGTACAGCAGGTTATACTGTAAAACACAGGCAGACATCCGGAGCCACATCAGAGGCTGTCGGAGTAACTTCACTTCAGAAGTCAGGGGGAAACCCCATTAGCTTGAAACGCATGGTCTGATTTTTCCTCAACACATGAAAAGATTTCTCCTAAAAAAGAAAAAGGTTAGCAGGAATACTCACGGTGCATCCGCTGAGTGGGTCCTTCATCTTGCTTCCGTCTGGGCCGTTTTATTGACTCTGCACTTTGAAACTTTGACCACCCTTCCAGTCATGCATGCGGAAGTTATTTACATGCTATATCCCTGTTACTCCACTGGCACGTTCCATCTGGGTATGAATCAACTGTTCCCTTACCCTCCACTATGCTCTCTACAGTGAAATAACACAGGAGGACTCTCAGTTCCACGTCTTCTACCCACAACTATTTACATTTCAAAACCAAAGTCCATTGTACACATAATCAAACCTGTTGATATATTAATATAAGCGGTTCAGCAATTTAATTTTTTTTACTTCCACCGCCAAAATCACATTACACATCTTAAAATCTGTTATGCTTAAATCTGTAATTGACCAAAAGGTGTTTAAAATATACTGTAGATTAATAGGATGTCAGACATGAAACCCACTTAATTATCTTGTGATTATTTGAGTTCTTATTCAATTTCATTCTAAACGGTACATAATTAATAGAATCTATGTTAATGTCATATAAACTAAAGCTTATGACATGTAATCTGGAGGTGATGAATAAAACCTTGCAAGTCTATACTCAACTGTATATCTATATATACACACCATCTGTAAATGTAAATACAATGTTTTTATAATATGATCAGGAAGAAATTTCGAATAAGGCTTTAAAATCACATGGAAGTATGTGGCATGTTGGCTTAAAAGTGTTTATTCAAAATGTATAGCAGGACTTTTTCATTGGTATCCTATCAGTTTTATGGGTTTAAAACACTGAGATCATCTTTGCAGCAGGTGATACGTCTCAGTGGTGGACATCTGATGCATGATTAGCTATTTGCACATCTGCTCCTGGAGTCCAGTGAAAGATGGAGAGTATCTGTGTTTATACTCTACAGCTGTGGCAGCAAGGGAGAGTCTTCAAAACATACACACACACACTCAGTTACAAACAAGATTTGACAGTTTATCCATCTGCCTAAAAACAAATAGGAGAAATGAGGTATAATGGTATGTGCAAAATAATGTGCTTAAGTGATTATTGAAAGCAGATGGATGGATCAAAACAAGCTGAAAAAAAGGCACCCAAGGTATTGGGTAATAAATCTGTATTACTACTGACCACATCACACAGCATGCAGAGAAACATCTGGTCCTGGCAACGAGCTGATAGAACACAAAGTCCAGTGCTGGCCTCAGAGAAGAAAATTTATATAAGACAAATAAAAACGGTGAAGATCAACCAGGCAGCTTTACTGAAAGCAGTACGACACCAACCCACTGCAAACTGATTTATTCAGACTCTTGGGTCTTCTTGAAGAAATGGCATTAATGTTATGTTATGCTAATTTATCTGGAAATGACAGTCAGTGGGGGTGACATGAACATATGGTGCATAGAGAGCCTGGAATTTGTCCTGACCACTTACTTCATTTGGAAAATGACTACTCAATAGTAAGAGTGACACCGTATAATACACACAGTGCAGCATTTCACAACTACAGCTGGCTAGATCTGAGCGGATCGGGGGAATCTGCAAAGCAATGACTCTCATGATGGAGACCTCGATAACAGCACACAGGAAGATTGGCGATCTCAAGGCGACATTTCTTAAATTAGAAATTTGTTTTCACTAATTCATATTAAAGCAATAAACATGTCTTCCTTCAAATTTCAGTGCACTACTGATTAATATGCTGCAAGTATTTTCATCTTTTGGACCAAAAAGATATACATTGTTTTGTTACAGACCATTGATTTTTGATGTCTTGGATAAGCACTAGCAAATATGCTGTAATAGGATAATTACATTTCTTCTGAAATAACAGCAAGTCATTCCCAATAACTATAATAATCATAACAATAGTCAGTCATGTCAGAATAACAACAGTAAATGACAAATTAAAAACATTTGAAAAGCTTTCAGACTTCATTTACTGTTTACAACTGCTTGATGAAGCTTTATGTAACAGCCAACATCTCTATCAAATACATACAAATAATACTGTTATTAGTGCCACTCTTTTAAAAATAATTATAAAAAAATATCGGAGTGGTAGATTAGAACTGTAAATGTTTAAAATCTCAAATCGACGGGGGGAGGGGAGGCAGGAATCTGTACCTTGTGTGATCAATCAGAGACATGGACCAATATGGGCTTTACTGAACTGAACTGACTGAATACTGAATAAAACAGTGGCCAGATTGTGAACTTAGTCTGCAGCACCACTGATAATCCAGTGATTAAAATGCATTGGAAACAAAATAAAATCCCTTCTGTCAACAGTTTTTGAACATGTAAGAATAAATAACATTAAAAAAGTGAACAAAAACTCCCATTTCTGCAATGTCAAATATCAATACACAGCCGGTGTGCATGAAAGATCTAGGATGCCTTCATTAAATTGTAAAAAGAGGTGCTGCACAAGAATGCTTCAGTGGTCTATTTAAATTTGACATGAAGTATATAAACCGAGAAATGAATGAGAAAGGAAACATGAAAGGGAAATCCAGACTGTATTAGCAAATGCTGTCAGGAGCTTTGGGTGTGAAACGGTCGTGAAGGGGGTGGGGGGGGGGTCTTCGAGCAGTGATGTCTGCAGTAAGTTCCACAGATAGGGCTAGTCAGTGTTCGTCCAGAGAAACTGGTCCCAAGAGATAGCCATTGGTCCCGTTTGTAGCGTCGGTGGTGCCGTGTTGGAGCTTTTGAGCGACGACGGGGATGTCATCCTCTTCAGAACTGGACTCTGCGTGAGCGTGGGCATCTTTCGACACCTGGGGGAGACACAGCGAAGACACTGCTCATGTTCAAGGTCTCTGTTTAGCTGCATTACAAAGGAAATGATATCACAGCATCCTGGAAGATGACTGGAAAGGTCCACAAAATGAAAGGTGATTTACAAAGTGCTGATAAAGTGTGTGTATAATGTGATCAAAAAGTTCTATTTTGCTCAAAAAGCTATTTTACTGTGTTTCATTCTATAAAATGAATAAGCGTGAACTGACAAAAATTCATGTTTATGAATTACCAAATTAACAAGAGTCCTAAAATATTATGTACTGAATGGGTAAATGGAGAATCTCAAGGAGCAGTGTTACTCGCAGTCAAATACTGAGGTTGGACTTCCTGTCCTACTTACATGTAAGGGATTCCACTTCCCCGCCTTTGAAGAGAAAAAGAAATGTAAAAGCATGTTATGGGAACGCCGCAGTAACTGTCCTCACCTATGATCACATGACAAATTCACTGCCTCTGCTGTGCTGCTGAGATAAGCATAGAAATCCATTCAGTATCATTCTCTTAAAGATGCCTTCTTAATTAGCAAAGATTAAACATTCGGTTATTACCCAGTAAACTTCTACCAAAGCAATAGATATATATGCTCTTCACTTTTACCATGGCTTGACTTATGAGATTTCCACTTTACGATGATGCACATTCATTTTTATCAACCTTGAATTTTTATCTGTTTCCAGGCCTGCTGTACGACATTTTCTACCAATATCGAGCGGTGGCAGCGTCCACGCAGCATCTCTGTAGCGCTTGTGAGCGTAAACGGTTAGTGTTTATCAACATTTAGTACCTTTTTTTATTTTTTAAAAAATCCCACAGACACATGCAAGTATTGATTGCCTTGGACATCTTGACAATACCTGATTACAATAAAATTTTGACGTTCAAAAAACTTGTCTGCATTACTCACCAGTACATATACTGGTAAATATTTATTACTCATAACACAGTGCGACATATCTCCTAGTAAGTACATCAATTCGTCATTCCCAAATTCCACGTCACGCCACCTGGAGGTTGTGCAGGAACACTGCACCGGTTGTGTGTAATGCGGGAATGCCAAGCACTCACCTTGCCTCTGGAGACAGCCCTGCAGAGAAGCCTCACTATGAGGTAAAACCAGAAGACATGCAGCACTTGGAGTAGCAGCAACAGGGAGTTGAAGACCCACCAGGAAGGGTACGGGCCTATGATCTCCCAGCTTTCAAACAAGGTGGTGTTTAAAATCCTGTAGGAAAGAAATAACAGCCGTTGACCTTTGAGACATGTGACCTTGCACTGTGGCATACACCGATGCACACATGTGCACAATGTCAAACACTTTTCTTAATATTAAGCTTGAAGTAGAGGTAAATTTTTCTGAAATTTCTTTCTGTTGTTTTACAGATTATGGTCAATGAGTTACACATGATCTCCAACAATGTGAGCGTGAAAAAAATAGTAATATGAAATATGTTCTGTTGGTTGGTGTATACAATTGTGCAGTAGGATTTGCTCATGGTCGTGGTTGTATTTAAAGAAAGCTTCCTTTTTGGAAATACTCCTAAGTTATGTTTCATTATGCATGAGGATAAGCAAAATATGTACTGTGCTTGATAAATTTCTTATTCATTAGATGCTTAATTAGAAATATTTAAAATCTCTGTGCCTAAAATAACAGGACAAATGGGTTTTTTCTCCCCAGGGTATGATACACAGACATGTACCTTCTGAGGACAACAATAAAAAAAGGAAAAAAAAGCCTTCCTTTCCAAGTTTTGAAACCATGGCAACAGAATCGTGCTGGTTTACACTAAGCATGCATTTCAACAAAATAATCAAAAAATAAGGACACAGGGATTAAAATAATGAAATCAGGATCTCAGAGTTTCTTACAGATCTTGTGAAAGGCATGATGCCCCCATCCGCCCCGAACACCAGTGAATGTTAGCATGATTTGTCGCTCTCCTGTGTTGGTTCATGAGACCCCTGTGTATTGAGTAGGTAAGTAGACAGGTAGTAAAACTACAGGTTTAAACTCACCCCCCGCCCCCACCCTGGGGTTTGAACCCCCTGCTGCCAAAATCCTGTCGGTGGGGTTGCCGGACACCCCCTGACATTTATTTTTGGCTACGTGCTTGGAATTCAGCACGTATCGCTCAGAACTTTAGCAAATGAGGCAGTTTAAAGAAATGTACCTTTTTGCTTTCTGCAGCTGGTGTGTGTGAAATACAGTTTGGGTGTTGGCACACCGAAATGCAATAAATGAGAAGCCCCCCCCCCCCCCTCCCATTTCATAGTGCAGAGCTGCTTAGAATTGACTGGGGCGCAGTAAGAGCACAAATAATATGACATACATTGCTGGGAAAAATAACTGTCAGTAGTCCTCAGCGTCGATGGCTTTTCACAATTGGCTGCCCGCCGACTCGCACCCTCCCCGTGTGACGCGCTGAGTAAGGGCCAAACAGTGAGCTCCGTCTCAACACTGGCTAACAGGAAAGTCCCTCATACCCTGTCTCTGCCTCAGAAACGTCTGCGCAGATTCAGCTACCGAACCCATACCTGCAAAGGGTGGACGGGGGACCTCTCTCTGATGTGGGTGCATGCAGAAGGCAGCATTTGCCGGATACTTAGGAAATTGCGACGTGTCGCATTCGGTAACTATAGCCTGGCTCTGTCTGCCAGTCGGCGAGGAGGTGAGTGTACAAAATACAAATATGCATACGAGCATCAATGTCCCTGACGAGTGTAAATTCAAATACCTTGCACTTAATGTCCATAATAAACCATTAAAACCATTTATCCAATGCAGGGTCACTGGGAGGGGCCTCGCCCTTAAGTCAGCCAGCATAGGGCATAAGGCAGGGGTGCACTGGGGACTGGCTGACAGGCCATCAAAAGGCACGCACACACAAAATCATTCACTGCAGGCATTTCAGACACACCAAGTCACCAAACTGCATATATTGGGACTGGAGACGAAAGCAGAAGAAACCCCGCAAGCACATGCAAAAGCCATAAAGAGTGGAGATAGGATTCAAACCCACACTTCGGTCTCAGAGGTTTGAAGCCACCCTTTATGTTTTCTATTTAACCCACCGTTAGAAACCTCTGACAGACCTTTACACAAGAATACACAAAAACAGGAGTGATGGCATACATTAAAAAAATATTTAATGGACGCTTTTGTCCAAAGCGATGCAAGTAAGGCAAATAGCATACTACAAACTCAGCATAAATTTAGCTAGGCTGAGCTTCCAGTGAATTCCCACGTACAGGTGTAAGCAGTATTAGGGCAAAAGCTATACAACAGCATCTTAAAAGCAAGATGCTAATAAGGTTATTCAAGGACCAGAAGTGCAACATAGGAACATTCAGGGAAGGTAAACAGGCTAGTAGAGGAAGAGTGTGGCAGATATTCATATGCAACTACTGATGGTTCCTGGAAGAATGACATCTAAGAATGGGCATCCCAAGCTTAATTAGCTTTACGTCAAAGACATTATGTGGCAGGATAGTTGTCAGCTTAAGGGGTGGTGAATCCTGCTTGTGCTCTGCGCATTTGCGTTATACGTTCTTCCCAGCGTGCTGCGCGTTTGCGGGGTACGTTCTCCCCAGCGTGCTGCGCGTTTGCGGGATACGTTCTCCCCAGTGTGCTGCGAGTTTGCGGGATACGTTCTCCCCTGTGTCCTGTGCGTTTGCGGGATACGTTCTCCCCAGTGTGCTGCGGGTTTCCTTTGGTTCCCTGGTTTCTCGCAGCCCACAGATACATAATTAGGCCAACTGGCATCTATAAATTGTGAATGATTATGAAAGTATGAGTGTGGCCAGTGAAGGACTGGCATTTCATCCATCTGGGATAGGCTCCAGACCCCTCCCTGCAACCTTGGAAGATGCATGGATGGATGGATGGATGGATGGAGGTAAAGACATCATTGTACTTCACTTACCAGATAGGATAAACACCCAGTCTGGAACTTACAAAGACCAACGCAAACATGACAAATATGACATTGCACACTCTTTGGCATTTTGCGTAGTTCGCCATTTTAGCTGCCTGCAAATGCATAAAACATAAACACGTTAATATAAATTAAATGGGGTATCTAAAGGCTGCACAATTAACCTAAAGCCCTCTTTTCAAGTCATCAGCCTAAAAACAGACATGGATTTATAACACATCTTCCCTGGAAAAGGCACTATCTTGTTTAAAATAATTATTCTAGGTAATTTCAAGAATATAAAAAAATGCATCATGGGTAGCATCATGATATTAACACATTGCGCATAATAACAATGGTAGTAATAATAACAATAACAAGAAGAGTAATAATGAATAATACTAATAAATGCACTGTGTGGCCTATGTGACACACGTCCTGAAAAGTACCACACAGATCCTGCCGCCTGACAGGTACAGACACACAGGTGGGCTCACCTCCATCAGGACGTCAGCAGCGTCATGGAGACACATGACCAGGGATCCCACACGCACCATGTTATTAATATAGGAGAAGGTAACCAGCAAAATGGTTGCCAGGTGATGCATCAGGATGAGTAAAAAGTCCTGGGAGAAGCAGGCAGAGCAGGAGAGGTGCCTTCGGTTAAAGGTACTTTTAGTATATTAATCTGAGGGGAACAGACTTAGTTCACATGCACAGTGAAGATTAGAGACCTTTTCTGTGTTCCCTGCGAAGTCTTGACAAGACCTTTACAATTCTGCAATTACCAGCATGATATTATCACATTCCATTTCATTCATGGTATTTTCAGAAAGTCAAAACTGCCAGGAACCAAGGAAAGGTGACGGAATGTCAATACACAGAAAGTGACATTTCCATTGTCTGCAGAGTTACAGGAGGACGGGCTGGACTTGTTCATATTGGCCTCAAACCTGGAGAGTGCACTGTTTAATTGTGGGAAACAGGGGCTCTCTTAACATGGCTATATGTACATTTATTTATTTGATGCTCTTATCTAAAGTGATGCACATTAGAGAAAGCAGTGTCAGACTGAATCATTGAATTAAATGGCGTTTTGCTCAAAGGCCAGTGGGTCCCTATGCCAACCACAGGATTTGAACCAGCAACCTTCTGGATCACAGACACGATGTCCCCACCCACTATGCCACACACTGCCCTGACTATTAAAATAACCTCTTTCTGGTTTCTAGAACGTCTCTGGGGGTCTGTGAGGTATCTTTTTTTCATTTGGCAGAAGAGGGAGACAGCTGGGGCAGCTAATATGGGATGCCAGTGTGTCTCTGCTCTCAGATCTCAGCAAGTTTCATGCCCTACTCCTCTCCAGTCTAGGTGCTGGGTCTGATCAGGTTGCAGTTATAGGTCATTGAAACAGTGTAGAGAAGCACAATATGGATGATAGGGCAAAAGGATTCACAGGGAGGCAGAAAACCATGACAGGATTTGGAATTTTAATTACTAAAATTAGTATATTCCTCCCACGATGCTGCATAGGATAAGAGGCTAGAAGATTGGAGGCTTTTCATACCGTTACCCTGATACGTGGCATGATTTTTTACAAAACTGAACCGTATCCAACTTTCACTATGGGTAAGTTGTCAGCAGTGCCAATGATGTTCACTTAAATCCTACTCACACAGTGCAGATGAGAGGCAAGGTAAAGTAAAGCAGAATTTCCATTCATGAATGTGGTAAACTAGAATTTTACAAATGACGAATTAAGAGGCAAAATATTAAAAACTTAATTAAAACCCCATTTAAATGTCTAACTAAAGTTCTAAACTTTAAAAAACTTATAAAAATTGCTCTAGACATAAAAAGGTTCAGATAATTAATTTCATTTTGTGGAAGTGCACACTGACACCCGTACAGGAATTTTCATTATTAAACCGAATATCTTTATAGTGTACAAAAGAACAGAGAGCATTCCAGATAAAAGCCAAGAAAACTTAAATATTCAAGACCAGAGCAGTTGTCAGGAACAACTTGTTTATTCCAGAGAATAAAAATTAAAAAACTAAAGAAAAAAAAACCGCAGTGAGCAGCAAATGGACCAGGGATGCCAGATGAAACATCGGTGTCAGGCATATCTTAATAAATATATAAAAATGCACCTTTCAATTATCATGAAGACATTGGGTCGAGAACACGAGTGAGCTGCATCATAAATTAATGACATTCACCTAAGGGTTCGGAGATGTGGGAAGTTCTTCTAGGAATATAGATCAGAAACATGCGGTATTTATGGATTCACGAGGTCCGAGCCAGAATGAGCTGCCATACCTTCTTCCTGATGTCTGTAAACTGCATGAACAGCATGGATAAATAGAAGGAAAGCTGCAGGATATAGTAGTAATGCAGGTCCACAGTCAGAGGCTGTGAATGAATCAAACAAGACACATAAGCAGACCTGGATTAACAGAAGCTCCAAAGGGAGTCTTTTGGAGGGTTGGCACTAGAAGAGACACTGAAAAATATCAATATTCTCACCTGATAAGGGTAACTGTACCAGCAATATTTGGTATTCCATATCCATGTGGTCTCAATAGGAAAGAGAGAGGGTACATGAATATGGATGTAAAAACAGTGTCATAACAGTGTCATAAGAAAGGAAAATGGGATGTGGCAAATGTAGACTTGTGTTATAGCATGATACACAATTCTATTCAAATTTTGATACTAGATGTTTGGTTGTTAACAAAATAAACATTACAAACTTTGGCAATTAATTACATAGTGATCATAGTACAGCATTTGGTAGCAGTACAGAGTAAAAGGCTTGGCACATCAGTAGCCTGGGAGTTAGAATTCCGATGTTTGTCGGTCTGGATGAGCTTAGCGAAACGTGTCACCGTTTTGTGTAATTATCACCCTGCAACACAAATTTGGGCTGTGACATCCATGACATAAACTGCCCATAAACTGTAGCTTTTATGGGTAAACTTCATAAAATTTCAGAACAATTGGGAAATAAATCAAAACTTCCTACTAGAGCAGCCGAGTTACACCAAGTTAAGGAAGCAGAGTTAAGGAACCACTGCGGCCTTTAAGGAGGAGCAGAATCTGCGATACTGTCAATATTAAACGCAAAGAACTTTAATTATTTAGATGAGCGGCCTGCATGAGTATGCATACAGTATGGTCTTCTGACACCCCCAACCCCCCCCCCCCCCAATCTGGTGACTGGTCACACCACTTTAAGTTAATAACTAACTCGGTGGTGTATTTTTAGGTTGGACTTACTGTGAAATTTTAATTGTTTACTACCATTACCGTTAACACGAGTATACAATACCTTGCAAGCTTGATTATCTTCCACACATAGCAAGAGTATAATTCATAGCATTTTGACTGTACAGTAGATGGCTGTGAGTTACGGAAGGGGAGTTTCAAGGATGAACCAATTGTCTGGAGAAATTCTTTCAGCCTGCAAGATGATGTCATCTCTGGGCCATGATTGTTTACACAGAATTATTTCAAGGACGGTACTCTATAGGCTTGTGCTGGGGAATGGAATGCCTGTCCTGTAATTTTCTTGACAGAATTCAACCGGATGACACACGTATCTGCCAGAGTTATGGTACAGATGAACGAATGACTGAACAATGGCCTTGAGGAGCTGGTTATCTCTATCAGTCTTATGAAAGGCTGCACTGTAGATTATGTTGCTACCCCATTCCCAAATATCTGTGTGGTATGGTCACATTCCCCCCTCCGTAAGCCTGTTTTAGTTGTGGGCTAAAAAAAACCCACCTCTAATTCCCTCCCACTGATGACCGCGATGACTCTCGAAGCAATCTAAGACATTCAGAACCACTTGATAAAATTGTGCTTTCTGTTGCTTAACAACCAGTCAAAAGCCTGTTTCCTGCCTGCGGGGGCTTTTTCGACCCCCATGGCAACCTTTGTTTCAAGCACCTGCATCTATTGTCAGATAAACCTGTACTGAAGTAACGCACTTCTGAATAAATTAGCAGGAACACAACAATAGAAAAATGGAATGGCAAAAATACTCACAGCTACCATGCTCATACCAAAAACCATAAACAATGCAAGTTTACATAAAAAAACCCTTACGATTCAGCCATTTTCTCTGAGAATGTTTTTTAGCATATATTGCAATTGAAATGACACTTAAAATTAAAATTTATGGAGAATTCATTGAAATTTAAGACAATATTTTAAAGGCAGATAAGCTAAAAAATGAGCAAAAATAAAACACAAGGCTTATTTATATATAAGAATAAAACGTTTTAGACATTAAGCTGTGCACGTCTTGCAGGAATGACAGTGATGAGGCCCCTGGTCTTTGTGGCAGAAGCTCTGGAGCCCCATGGCTGAGGAGATTCCACCGCTGTGCTTTCATACAGGCGCTCGTGTTGCTGCAAACCCGCTGGTTAGGATGCACAGGCACGACTGGCCGATATCGGCCAGACCGATCCTCCGTTTCCTTCATTTTTTTGTAAGTTTTGACAAGATAGAAAGGCAACACGCGCTAGAAATATCAGCATGAATAATTAAAAGTGGATTTGCCGACCACGTTTCATCCCTTAAATCTGCCACCAAAATAAATAAATAACTCCTCCTTAGCCGTGCGGAATGGTCAGTCGATAAATCCAGAAACATGGGGCTGAGCTTGTTGACAAGCATGGGTGTATCTTTCATAATTAGTATTCAGCTCTGGATCCTGTTTGGGTGAAGTCTTGTCAAGGGAAGGGTCTTCTTCAAACAGTGATATTCACTCACCATAACCTCAGCCTGCCTTGTTTTTCAACACCTTCACATAATGCAAGTTTGATTTTTGACTTGGCCATTTAATGCAGTTTCTTTCAATATAAGACACTAAAGGAAAAATAACAAACTTAATAAGCTGTCAAGAAATTCTGCTAAACCGCATGCAACAGTCTATAGATTCTACCATTGAGATTCAACCAGGCTGATGCAATTATGCAGAACTCCTGTGTGACACCTTGACAGGACATTTCAAATATGAACAAAGTTTAATTCAGGGGGATTTTTTTCAGTCTGAAATTTGAACTGAAAAATTTTGCCCTTACCTTGTTCAGGAATTGTACTCCGTAGGTGAATATGTAGAGGTAAAACGTGAATCTCCACCTGTATTGGAAAAAAACGTGGAATTCAGCCAATAACACATTACAGGCTAGGTGACATTATAGGTGTTAGTCTCCTCTTAGGCCTAAAATTAGTGCCTTCTTCTGTCTTTGGAATAGAATAGAATATCTCTATTGTAAATGCTAGCACCAGAACAGATCTGACCAGGGGGCATGCAGGATGGAGCGGGGGATAAGCAGACAATCCAGTGTCATGCCCCTGGGGGGGGGGGGCTGGGCTTATTTGCTTTAGGAAGATCACCTTTATTAAAAATATTACATGAAAAAGAGGTGGATTTTGGGGGGGCACAATACTCTGTGACACTTTTCTTGTACAACAAAACCATGGACCACGGGCCTGATCTGAAGGAGGTCATTATTCCAAGGCAGGAGTAGAGGCCATATTCACTGAAACAGACGCATATTACAGACACATGGCTACAGAACACTTGTTTACTCAGACATAACCTTCCTCCTTTTCTTTTTTTTTTGTAGTCAAAGCCTGCACACCACGCGATGCATGTTGAGATTTGACTAATGTTGTTGATGACATGATATTACATATACAGCCTAAAGTTACAGTTGATTGCTAGATTTCACATCACAGTACTCAGTCAGGAACCAATATCATTTGCTTTATCTAACAATAATTTTTTTTTGTTTTAGAAACACTGGTATAATTTCAGACCTTTATTACTTAAGTTAAAGTGGCAACGGTAAATTTGGTCGCCCTGGGGTGGGGGGTGAGGGAGCGCCGGGATCAGAAGAAGCCTATCTTGCCCTTGCCAGAATCTGCCACTGGCCACAAGGCGAACATGGGTCTGTAAACAACACAATTCTTCTGATTCTCTACCAAGCCATCACTGTACATGGAGCCCTTCATGGTCCCTATAAATCTTTCCTATTTTTCAGGTCATTCTCTGGCCTGAACTGTGCTGAATATTGGGCACTGAATATGAGTATTGCAAAGGTTTTACGTGCAATTTTAAGTGTTCAATGCAAAGAAAAGAAATGTTCTGAAGGTTTGGTACATAGCTGAGGCTTCCGGGTAAGATTCAGGTTATACTTAAAATAAAAGCTTTAATAAGTGCAATCTAATTAACGTAAATAGAAAAAAACTGTAGAGAGCACAAAATACATGCCAAAGCTAGGAATGCCAATATCTGGAAATTGCTTCATGGTGATGTTTGCTAAGTCACTATGAACCAAGTTCTCTTTGCATGAGTATAAGGTTTCAGCTTTTTGTCATTAATTCCATTACTGTGTCAAGCTGCATGACTCAAAATGATGATGGATAAGGGAGTGTTTTCAAGGACAGCTTTTTGTTGCACCCGACGGCCATGTGACCTCAGACAGTTAGTTGCCCACTATTTTTATACTGCAAAGTGGGTAAGGGAGCATTTCCGGATTCAACCACAAGCATCCCTGTGAATTTTTACTGCACCCACCCAGGAAATCCATGCGGGATCACTGCATTATGGCAGCCTGGCCACCTAAGTCCTGGATAATGGATCCTGGATAATGTCTGAACTTAGGTAACTGACTCCTTGAAGAGGGAATGGACTGCTTCTTGTTGCTTGGTAACAACAAAGAAACACAAATCATCCACTAAACCATGAGCTACAGTGGGATGAGTGAAACAGACATTATGATGTTTTACTTGTTAATTGGTTTAACAAATTCCGGATTTAGGAACATAAGGGTCAGCCAACCCAGGTCAGAGAGCCTCCCATCAGGCTGTCAGGTGATAATATCTTTTAATTTCAAGCTGGGGTTTAGAATTGATGATACAATATAATGACAGTTTCACAGAATCAAAAAAAAACTATAGTAATTCCCACTTGCACGGTGTATCTTTATAAAAAGCACAAGATTCTGTTGCAGCCTACAACATTCTCAGGATGTCAGACTGCACATATGCTACCACAACTTGCTTTCTCAAAGTCTGTGTTCTTGGGGGAGTTGCCTCGTCATTATATCCCAATGCACTGCCCGACAGCCCCCAAAGGGGGCGCCATTACTCAAGCAAACCCTACTTAGATAGTCAAAGTGCTGCTGCTCATGCCAAGAACTGCCCTCTCTTCATTTTCTTTAGAAGTCCAGATTGTCATGGACGACTCCAGTCAAATCCCCTGATGCCATAATCAGTCTTAAACCAGACATAACATATTGATTCCTCAATGTCCACAGTGAAGCACAGGGAACACCCTAAATGGCAGCTCTCTCCCTCCCTCTCTCTCTCTCTCCCTCCCTCTCTCTCTCTCTCTCTCTCTCTCACACACACACACACACACACACACACACACACACACACACACACACATTTGTATTCATATCATTGCAGGTACTCTCCATTCATTTCTATGGGGAAAACGCTAATCCTAACTTGACGACCTTCTTAATCTACCCAGCCCCAACCTCAACCATAAGCAACCAAACGAAATACAAGGTTTTTTTTTTATAGCATTTTTAGCTTTTTGATTGCATTCTCAGAGCTTTGTGGGGACCTGAAAAATGGTCCCCACAACGTCAAAATAGCAGGTTATCACATTGTTGGGGACTGTGTGTCCTAGGACAGTGGGAGGTAACCCGTGCACTCGGAGTAAAGACACCTCAGGCAGGTCATGTGACCTCCACATGGGTGTGCTTCAAAAATGTGTCCCCAACCCCCGCAAAAAAAAAAAAAAAAAAATATCAAACAGGGTAAAACCATGTCTGACAAAGTGCCAAAGCCTGAGCTTTTCAGATGCTGATAAGAAGCTGGAAGCAATTTGGCCTCAAAAATAATAGAAGCACAGGAAATAAACCTTGGAGGAACTTGAAAGTGTGTTGATTACTTGGGTGTAACTGACAACCACGGGGTCTCTTCTATGCCCACCAGGACGTTTACCTTCCCTGAGCTGAGGGCCCTGCTTCTTTTCTAGCAATTAAGATGTTAGAAGTTTTGAAAAATAGTCAGATTCATATTAACAGGATACCACCAGGACAATCCAGCATCGATACTCTCCCTCTGCAAAAGGCAGCATAATCATTTGTTTTTAATATTACGATCCCAATTCTTCATGACGCTGAAATGCATTACTGTCAGCATACATTAATATGATTAATGCAATAGCCAGCCATCCACAGCAATGAATTTATGCAAAATGGATCTGTTCCAACAACAATTTGAGAATGCCAGCCTAATTTGGACTCCTTTTTAATATATAAGGATGTGAACTACACTGATGCAAGGTTATGTGGAAAGGTGCCCCCACAGAAATGGCTTCCAGCCTACAGAATCCACAATGCAGCTTTAAAATAAACAAGATCAAGACGTAGCCCTAGAGGTGCTGTGAGATCACGGCCTGGTCTGTCCTCTTTCTGCATGTAATGGAAGGTGCTGCAGTTTCCCAGTGCCGCTTACGGCCATACGCTTAGCCCACTGGCCGCTCCCTGCCTCCCACTAGCCATCTTAGTCACTCACTCAGTCACATGACTCCCCCTATTCCCTGCAGTTTCCCCACTGCTGGCAAAACATGTCTACTAGAGACTGAAACTTTTCTCTCGCTTTCTACTACTTAGAGAGACACTAATTTTGATATTTGTGATCACGGCCAAATAGCCCAATTCGCTCTAGCTATGTCAATAGTGTTTCGTCATTTTTTGCTAATTTCTATTGTTACCAGTTCGTACAGCCATAACACTAAGCAGCTAATTCAATCTTGATGATGTGGGGGGGCCCATTTTTTAACCCCACTGACACAAACAAAAGGGAAAGGGGAGAATTAAGCTGAAGATTTCTAACATGTTTTCACTACAGCATTATCCATAAGTGGAATTTCCTTAAGAAACAAACGTGTATTGAGACATCTAAGAACCTACAGTTCGCATCTGAAGTGCCGTTTGAATGGGTTAAACCGCTGATTAAAAGGTACCTAGTAAGTAAATAAATAAAATCAGGCAATCATAGGTGCAGAGGATTTCTTTCTATCAACATTTGGCACTTGTGCTCGAAAGCACAAACCCAAATGATCCCTCAAGTATGCCGGCCATCCAATTCTGCCCGAGTCTGTGAAGCAGGCTCAGAGATAATCCCTTGGGGCAGGAATTAAAGGAGCTCACTGCCCTCAAACATGTCTGACAGCATCAGCACTGCTTTCCCGGTACTGTGTGACAGGTCAGACGTGTCTGCGTATCCTTCTGAGACAGTGATGGAAATTTACTGCTGGCTGTGCAAACTCTCACAGAAAGAGAAACCCAGGCTCTGTGCTTACATCTCCATGAGACCTACTTTCCAAAAGAGGTCTTGTTAATGCCTATTTATGTTTACTGGCTTTACAACACAATTGATGATCCTCAATGCTTTTCAAATTAGGTATACTGGTATAGGGAATTTACATTACCTCATTTATCTGGTGGGCTTATCCAAAGTAACTTATAGAATAGGGAAGGGTTAAAATTTATGTGTGCCCCCCAGAATCTGAACCCATGACCTTTGCATTGCTCAGCATGGTGCTCTACTTGTCGAACGGCAGGAACTCAACAGTTCGCTTTTAGCGTTTGGTGCCATTGGTCATAACTGTTTATGAGCTCTACATGTTCTAACGAGCTCTGCTGGTCATTGGCCACACCTGGCCCAATGGTCATCTCTGCCTTTGTAATTCAAAGCTCCTTCCTATTGGTCACAACTAAACTGATCGGCCCTTTTCCAGCAATGTATGACTTGTATGATCAAATATCTGTAATACTCTGGGTTACATTATGACATTATTGATATTGACATGCAGTGAACCCTTAGCCTCCTGTTAGCGAAAATGAATCCAGTTTAGCTGGTTTTTAGCCACCAGTCCTAACTTGCGCAACACAACCACCACTGTGGCCACTGCAGGTCAGCTGGTGACTCCTGACAAGGCTGACAAGAGTCTCTTACATGCTCTCGCAGAACAATGTCAGGGTGCTGGGCTTCTCCTGGTTGCGCCGCTGTCGAAACCAGCGCTGAATGGGCCGCACGTCCCAGTCAAGCTGCTTGGAAAGACCTTCCAGCCTCTTCTCGTCCGGGTGCTGGACAGGAGATAAGTGGACTTGAATAGAATGACCCACCAACGCTGACCGACGGGTGCTCACCGAAAACCATAATGTTCACAGAAAGAAAATAAAAGTACTTTGGGAAGACAGTGACACACCGACTGAGGATGAGCTAGAACTCAGCCTTGCTGAATTCACAGCAGAAATGTGACAGGCACAAAACAGCCCTCCTGCTGGCAGAACTACGGGCCTCACGAAGCGGTGAGCATTCCGGAGAGGAGCAATGTTATGCTAGGTTATTCTAAAAGCGAACCCATTAAAAGTTGCCAAGGAAGCCCCTTCTCCATAGCCAGAAATAACCCCAAATGCCTCGGGGGACAGGCCTACATATTAAACCAGCAGAGCTGGGAGGGTGGTCTAAGATTTAAGGTCTGCAATCGCAAGGATTATGACCCAATTGACAATTATCCACAATAAGATGTGCATTTTCTGATGGGATTTGAAACGCTGTTTGAGACTGTAGTAGTATAAGGATACAAGATCTGGAAAACTTACCTTGGAGAAACCTAATGAAATGTTAAATACATTCAATGCTGAATGCACTGTAAATAAATAGCATTACCCTGCCAGGGTATTTTGAACAATTCTGGCTCTGACAGAACTGCAGTCAGCAGAAAGTTCGATAGATAATTAACCCACCCTCAGAATCACTGATGGTTCATTTAACGATGCTAAAACTGCATGTTTATAATTTAGCTGTCAGTCCAAAGCTGCTCCTACCTTGGTGATTGCAGTGAAGACCTTCTCCAGAATGGCATTGTGCTGGGCTCTCTGCGGTCCATTGCGTTGAATCTGCAATCCTAAGGCACAAGGCCTTGCGATAAACCTGTATGGAACAAAAGCGTGGAATTTTATGTCGTAAAGCTTATAAAGCAGCATTACAGTATATACTGGCTAAAGTGGTAGCAAAATTAAGAAACTGATGTTACAATAGTAAATCTGAATCAAATTTAAGTCAACTTTGTACAATATTAAAACAGTTTAACTAGTATTGCATAACCACCCAAAAAGTACGTTTGAAACCTTAAATGTTATTTTAATGTACTGCTGGGTGTTATGACCAAAAAATTTTATCACGGTATTTAACATACTGGTGGTGTCAGAGGATATTACTTTTTCCCCCTAAATTCACCCTTACCTGTTTCCATCAATAAAATTAATTTACAAATGTTTTCATTACTATAAAAAAACATTTACATTTAGTGTGATAGTACCCAACATATTTTATCAGATTATTTGTGTATATTCAGATAGATCAGGGGTGGGCAATCTTCTTCATAAAGGGCCTGTGTATATGCAGGTTTTTGCTGCAACTCCTTAATTAGGTCACTAATTAGAGGACTGATTGGCTGAAGAGTCCTCACATCTGGGTTTGAACAGCTGACCTACAGGTTATCCCAAAAACCTGCATACACACCGGCCCTTTGCGGATAAGATTGTCCACCCCTGGTCTAGATAGTGACGTTTTACTTTTACTTGTATCTGTGAATTTAGCTTGGTAACAACATATTTGCATAACTGGTATAATTTTAATAATTAATAGAATAGAATAACCACAGTCATTGCACACTTTCTTGCACAACAAAATTTGCAGAGGATGAGCTTATATCTAGTCATTACAAAATAAAAAACACACATTAAAAAAAGAATTAGTACCTATAAATAGTCCTACTAGAATGATGAACAGCTATATATGGAGAATTGTTTTATTATAAAGTTAAACTGTTAGTAAGAAGGTTACACACAGTGGACAGGGGTCCCCTCTCAACAGACCCTGCACAGCGACCCACAGTGTTTTTGGCAGCAAATTATATTATATAATTAGGTGCCTATTGAAGCGTTACAGCTGTTGCTTCAGCTGTGTTATGGTGGTATATGAAAAATTCATACTGCATGGGAAATGAAATCCGGTGTACTGGATGAACTGGTATACTTCCCAGCACTATTTTAATGTTAAAAAAATTGTAATAAAGTAAAATGCAACATCCATACATTCATGTGATGAGTGAAATCAATCTGTATAGAAAAGTGCTAAAACTGAAGCTCATTGTATTTCTAAATAAGGAATGTTCATCAAAAACGGCACCTCAGTGTAGGTCTACTGGTGTTTAATGCATCACAATGGTTCCATCTTTAATTTAAACATATTTCTGCATCAATGCACTTCATCTTAAAGCATGTTTCAATTGATCTGGGACGCTGTTCCAACTGTAAAACCTCTTCAAATATACACTTTGAGCTTATTATCATATTTAGATGCATTTTGATGATAAACCAAAAGATGGATTTAACTTTTTAAAATTTTGTCGGTCTGGTGCAAATTCTACAAAACAGTAATTGAGTGAAATGCAAAAAGTATTCCCACCATTCCTAGCTTACCATATTGCAGTTGTATAATACATAAGCGTATTACAATAGTTCCATTTTAATTTGAGCATATTGCTGCATCAATGCACTTTCTGTAAAGTCTGATCTCTTCTGGCCATGTAGGACATATAATGACAGTTTATTGATTTCAGTTAGAATTGCACTATGAATTAGGTGCTTCTGTCATCTTCGTATAATTAAAGCAAAATGCCACGATTTGAAATACCGCTAGAGAAACAAGATGTGCCTCACGCGGAACAAAATGTACAACGAGTCAGACAATGATTTCATCTACTGTCATTTATTCAGAAAACACAGTTTATAGGGGATGGTAAATGGAAAAACAGAAACATAAGACAAGCAGATTTAGATCTCAAATGTCGTTAGGCCATGCTATCAGTCCAGACGTCTTGTGGTGTGTTTATGAAGAGTTTGACGCTCTCTTAATGTCAAGGCGCACGTCCATCATAAATAAACCGAAACGGTAGACATTTTATACATGGCATACAGACTTAAACTTAAACAGGCCTGTAATAAACCCAGAATATAGGCTGCTACAACATCACTAGTGAGTCAATAGCCTATTAGGACTATACACAACCAGAAATAAAGGATCATTGTTTTTCATTAAACAATTAAAGGTCCCATCAAACTGTGCACACTCAATCCCAGGATAGTCACAGCTCTGGACAGAATGCTACACATTCAAATTCCAGAAACAAAGGAGTGCACTTCAGTCAAGAAATCACTCCACTTCACAGAAGAGTGCAATCTAGCAATACAGCACATCTCATAAGTAATAAGGCACGCCACCTCAGCTGTCCTCTCCAATATTTTGACAATGACAATGAGTAAATCTGGCGATTCCCAACCGTGTGCAAACTATGCAATTTTCCAGTGGTGGAATGCACTGCAAAATCTGTAAAATGCACCCTAATTGAACAATGAGGTTTGGTTTGCCCCAAAGACTACATGTTAAATGCTTAAAGAGATATTCTTAGCTGTTCATTCCAAAAACTCATAGTATCTAAACTAAACTATACTGATGCATGGCTTCTGTGTGCAAATATGTGCTTTTCACCGCTGTAGGGAACAACCATTTTCAATATTGCTTGGCACTGTTAATTCTTTTTTATTCATCCTTTTCTACAACTGCCTGTTTTGTGTCTTTGCTGAGAGGCCTTTATCTGCCATGTCATCATACAATAAGCGCAATTTAAGTAAGAACTGGTGAAAGAAAAAAGTAACAATCATGCACCTCTCAGATGCAAACTTTGTAGATTTGTACACATCTGAAAACATCACAACTAATACATATTTAGCCCGGTGACTCATAGGAGTTCATAAATTCAGAAAAAAACAATACACTTTTCATCTAAAGTGGATTAAAGTAGAGGTGTTTGGAAGGTAAATGAAAATTGATTTGGTCCCTCATAGCAGATGGAGTTTTATGCACAACAGATCGAAATGTGATTGCATGTAATACAGTGAGCATCAGCTTTGTAAGTTACATTCCTGCTACTTCCACCATAAGCAAACAGAATTGAAGAATGGGTTTCACAGTAATAACCATTCAGACTCTACAGTGCAGTTTACTAAAAATAGAACCTATATTGAATTGACAGTGTAGTACAAGATTTTTTTAAGAGATTACATTTTTGTTTGAGGTCTAACAGCAGACCTATGTTTTCATTTCTCCAAACTCCTGCATACGTCTCGTTCAAGAAGCAGCACCACTGCTCAGTGTAATTGAAATACATGCTCATCCACATTTATACACAGCCGAGATACTACAAAGATGAAAAAAATATAAGGACATCTTATCCTGAGCACTAAGCCCTCCAGGTCTGAAGCAACAATTCTTACAAGTGAACACTTTGTGTAAATATTTTGCTACTTTTCACTGCCAAACTGAGACGTATAGTGAAAACATGTATTGGTAATTTCCCCTTTGATAATATGAGCGTGTTGTAACATATCATTGACAAAAAACTTAAATGCCAGATAAATCCTCATTTCAAAGTCTCTTGTTAGTGCAAGCATGGCCAACTTTGAAATTATCTGCAGGACAACCAAGACCGAACAGCATTTCAGAGGCCATCATCATCATCATCATCATCATCATCTTCTTCATCTTCTAAAGTAACACGAATAACAAATACAACATACAGCAAGTCACAAATAATCAACCTATTGACATTGGCTGTTTATAAATGCTGCTATCCTACATAGGAAACTGCATCTTCACTAAAGTAAGATAAATGAAAAATTAGGGCCAATTGTGCTTTTAGAAGCCTGACTTTATACAATATATCCTAATTTGGTTAAATTCCACAACATGAACGCCATAATTACTGCGCTAAACATCGGTTACAGCAACAGTAAAAAAACATATGCAAGTGCCTCAAAGTGATAACAGTCAGTTCAAACTTGATATCATATTTTGCATTAAGTTAACATTTATGGTTTATGTTTTAATTTAAGTTCCTGAATAGGCTATTAATCGAACCATAACATCTATTCAGTCGGAAGAACCCGAGACAATATTTTAGAAGGAACATTTAGCAGATGATGTCTTGTAACCGAGATGTTTGAGTAGGAGGATTGAAGGCATGCTTTAATGTCGACATTTCAAAACTGTATCTTACACTACTAGAAAAAAACAACTGCCAGAAAATTAATTTGGAGGTATTAAGCTGCTGATATTGCTGTGTTCTTAATAAATAGACTAGTACTCATCTATCAATATTCCAGGAAAGTCAAAGAGTTCATAATAATCCCAGAATAGCAAAGTAATCTTTGAGGTACTAGATCATAAAACTCACAGCCTGGGTTATGGACATGTGCATGCATGTATTGATTCTCTAGAGACTACTATAGTTTGCCTAAAATTGCATAATATTCCACAGGGAAAGAGCGACAGAAGGTGAAAGGGTAATATGATAGGAGAGATGATTACAGGTTCACCCGAGATACCCTCTTCTATCTTCTCAGGGACCACACCCATGTGTTTGAAATATTCATTCAGTCCAACATGCTGTAGCATCTACCCTTTCAAACACTGTGGGAGTGTCTAAATGGGTTTCTGCAAGACCCACAAAACTGACTCGAAAACATAGTACAAGCAATCATTGAACAAATGAAGCAGACTCATTATAAACAAATCACAATGCATTAGATCAATAAATGCAATCATTTAAGAATAAATAACAGCAGACGGCTGCTAATTTAACAGGTGCAGGTACACAAACAACATGATTCATTAGCACAAACTACTCACCGGTGAGAAATGTTTCTTGATTTCTTGTACTTTCTGAAACATTGGAATAGATTTGCAGCTCTAAGTGCATATGTAGCTAATCTTCACCTACCAGTGTGTATAACAAGCTGAATGTAAGAAACAGTTTATTTGTCTGATACCCTGTACATGCAGCCATGGAATATCCTTGTGCAGCAAATCACTAGAGGTAATCAGCAGAACAGATCAGCCACATACACCATATAGTATAATATAATGCACTAAGTTGATTTGCCAAACATGTTTCATGTCACATTGCAAACGCCTGGGATGTATCCAAAAGGCTCCCTTTGCCATCGATGGTAAAGTTACAATAACAATTCATCTTGCTAAACTGATGTATTTATTACGTATAGCCTACTGTGAAAGGCTGGGCAGGGGGGAAGGTGGGGGGGGGGGGTTGCTTTTTTTTAATTATTGACATCTGTTGATTGTGTGCTACTGTTTTGTTCCAAAATTAATATACATTATATTGACTAAAGTATAGAGACACACCTTTTAATCATTGAATTCAGCCGTTTCATTTAGACCCATTGCCACAGGTGTATAAAATCAGGCACCTAGCCTTACAGTCAGATTTACAAACATTTGTGAAAGAATGGGTCATTCTAAAGAGCTCAGGGAATTCCAGTGTGATGCTGTGATAGGATGCCACCTTTGTAATTAGTCAGTCTGTGAAATTTCTTCACACCTAGTTATTCCACGGTCAAGTGTAAGTGGTATAACTGCTAAAAAGAACCGTTTAGTAACAACAGAAACTCAGCCAGGAAGTGGCAAACCACATAAAGTAACAGAAAAACTAAAATTCACCGACCCTCTGGTCACTCAATAACTGCAGAGTTCCAAACTCTTAATACTTGAGCATATCAAGACATTTTGGACAATTCTATGCTTCCAACTTTGTTGGAACAGTCTGGGGGAGACCCTTATCTGTTCCAGCATGACTGTACCCCAGTGCACAAAGCAAGGTCCATAAAGACATGGAATTTGGTGTGATAGAACTTGACTGCCTGCACTGAACCCTGACCTCAACCCCATCAAACAGCTTTGGGATGAACTAGAATGGAGATTGCGAGCAAGGCCTTCACGTCAAACATCAGTATCTGACCTCAGAAATGCTATTCTGGAAGAATGGGCAAAAATTCCCACACGCTCCATAAACTTGTGCAAAGCCTTCACAGAAGAGTGGTAGCTGTTATAGCTGCAAAGGGGGGACCAGCGCCATATTGATGCTTATGGATTTACAATGGGATGTCATAAGAGTTCCTGTAGGTGTAACAGCCAAATGTGCCAATACTTTTGTGCATATAGTGTATATGTAGTATAAATTAAGTTCCATAAATAAATGGGTGAAGTCCAAACTCTGTCAAATGCCTGTGGAATTAATGGCCTTCAGTACTGACATCGTGTGCGTATTATACATTCCCAGGAAAGCAAACAACCGTTGTGCAGAATAACCCTAGCCCCAGATTTTCATGTAACTAGACTCTTCATGGTCAGCCACGATGCCCACTCAAATATTATATCTCTGCCAACAACTTCTGGAATCGTTATGCGGCAAATCATTTCAGGGTTTTAAAGGCAATTTAATAAATTATGAACAGCCATAGTAAGCACAAACCACAAGGTCAATATTATACTTGGCCAACATTAATTAAAATTACTTTTGGGATAATCCATTAATATTCTGTGTATATTGAAAACAAAGACAATCCATTAAATTTTATTAGTGCATTAAAGACAAATGCACTAATAAAATAAGCCAGGTCAACTTTACTTTAGAAATTCCCTTTGTTTAAACATCATTAATCACGAGACAGTTACGGCAACAAGTGCATTAAGATACGTGGTAGATACCTCCAGTCGTACCCATCACACTGTTTAAAGATATGAAAAGGTTAAATATCGAAACCCCAAATGTTCGGGCTAAATCTCAGTATGAGCAATGAATGAAAATCAGGCGTGAGTTGTATTACAATAGTTCCAATCGGGAAAAAAAATATGAATATATTTAATAATGCATTCGTTTAAGTTAATCTAATGGGGAAAATATATAGAAATCCTTAAATCCACGTTTCGTAACGACCACGAGTCATCGCAGTACCAAAACAACTTTAATTAGATCCACAGCGTACGGAGCAGCAAGCATTTACAGATGTTTAAGTTCTCTGGCTGGCACGGCTGGGGAAATAGGTGCGAAGATGCTACACCGCAGTATTTGTTGCATGACTGTAGCAAAAGGGCAGAACTGGCCAAAATAAGGAGCAAACATCACACTTCCGCCTCCTAGTAACTGATTCAGCTCATGGCCAGCATGCAAGGCCATCTGGGTGCTTTTGCAGTGTAAAAATCTGCTAGCAAAATACACAGGAATAGCATCTGTACTTTTATTGACACTAAAATATTCTTTAAAATACCTAATGAATCTTAAAACGTTGAATAGTTTGGCAGCGCAGAGCTTAAGTGTATAAAACTATTTCTGCGAAAACAATTTCCTGCATATAATTACGCTTTATAATTACGCCAGATCGGAATACTTTGTAGTGATGATTCCAGATATAGGCGTCTTTTCTGTTATGGCTGAAACATCCCTAGCAAGATTCATAGTGTGCGGTTATACTGGCAAAAAGTTCAATGCGCTTACCTTTCAAAGAGCAGGCGGACCATGAAGATGCAGACCGCCAAAGGGATCGCCAGGTACAGATCCTCGGCTTGGGGGAAGGTCGCCTCATCTGTGCTTTTTAAGTCTGCCCAGGTTACATTGTGAGGGAGCCAGAATCTTTCATTCCAAAACCAAGTGGCTATACCTGCCATTTCTATGCTGACTTTACGTCTCCGCTTCTGTACTCCGAGCGGCAGCGCTTCACGCTCGAGCCGCTGGTGGCTGATCTTCGCAGATCTTAGTGTGATGCGATCGGGGTTTTACACTCCCCGTATTGGCTTCTTCTCCTTCGCCTTCCTCTTCTTCTGTAGCTATCTCTATAGAACTAGTGGGGGAAGTAGATATGATCAAACTATGAGAGACTGGTGTAGTTAAATGTCACACACAGACTGCAATCGGTGAATTTAGGTTATAGGTATTTAAGGCGCATTTCAAGCTGCGATGTTTATATATGTGACATGTGCGTTTTCTGACTCATCGGAGTTTTTTTTTTTTGATCAATTAAAAAGGACTTTACTTTTCATGTCGTGCGCCATACGTGTGCGGCACAAACCATTAGGCTACGAGATTAATATAAAGTTAATAATTGTTTGAGTCGTATTAATATGAACCATATTCAAACTGTCTGAACTCGTGTTTTCACGTTATAATGCACGTTTATTCCGCACACACGATGAATAGCCACTCATTGCGGTTATTTAGGCAATTTTCACATTCAGTCATTAGAGAAACAAATTAATACTTAACCCGTTTATTAATTATCATTAAGACTTCCGACTGATTCACATACATTATACAAGATTTAAAGTCCTTTTAAATTAATGATTCAAAGATGTTATGTTGCCATCTGCTGGAAAATGCTGATGTTCTGCATAGATTTATTTTGTTAATGTTAAAGGTGACACATACTTTAGGCCAATGTGACATACACCTAATACTTTTTAAATTTTCAAAAGTTTCATCCGACCAGGATCTGCATGCATACTATATGGATAACGCAGATTTATTAAAATAATACTATTGAAGTAATAGTATAATGAAGAAAAGAAAAAAGTTTCACTAAACGTAGTCATTTCATTTGCGTCATTCTCTTTTCTCCATTTAGAATAATTACGGACTGAAGTAAAACGGTAATTCGTTTAATATTTCTGAACTAGAATGTTTTAATGATCTTATTCAACATCCAATGCGCCATCTACTGGGCCATGACGGTATCGCTGTTTTCATAAAGTCGTTTTTAATATTTTGGGGAAAGGACAGTGAGGTGCCAGTGGGAGCAGTTTTGTTTATACAACCACCATAGACATTTTGTGAAACCATGTTGCAGGAGTCAGCCTCTTTAGATATGAGCTTCACCTAAACTGATAAAACCATGTTAGCTGTATAAGACAAATACCATCAGAGACCCCCAGTACAAGAGAGTGCCAGTAAAGGAGAAGAAGAGGATTAAAAAAATATTAACTCTAATATTAAATATTATATTATTGGGGATAGATTAATAAACTATGTTAATACTTAGTATCCTTGAATTGCAGACTATAAATGACCTCAGCCGTCAAAGATAAAACAGAAAAACAAGGGTCCAAAACTTTCATTTACATATTGAAGGGAGGTGAAGACATGGTCTCACTGTTCGTTATGCAAATCCTTTCATGTGCCATGCTGACTGGGTAACAGGGGGCTTGAACTCTTTCCCAGCAGGCAGCACGAAGACACACCCTGGATGGGATTTCAAATGCTAATTAGACTAATTGCATGTCTCTGGGCTTAGAAACTGTGCAACACTGCGGGGGACATGTGAACTCCACACACAGAAAGGCGGGATTCTAACCCAGAGTGCTCATGACACCTGTTTCATATATCTGTGGTGAATCCATTTCTATGGCTGTTGTAGTTACTGTTTTCACATGGTCAGCACTCACCAGATAATTGGACAAGGTCTCCACAGTCACTTGCTGTTTTGTAAAAGCGTGATTTAAGCCACTATGAATGTCTGTAACCCCCAGCTGTCCTTTAAATTACGTCATTCTAGGCCTCACAATCACAGTGCAGTTTGCACATTCAAAACATGGCTTTTAGTTAAACAAAGTATTCTCTGCCTTTCTTCCATTCTCCTTTTTGCTTCCAGAAATACTTTTTGTAATAATGTGTGATAGATGGTTGTCATAATGGGCTGGACAGATGAGGCAATGTTTACTCAGGACTAATTAAATGAACTTGTAATGAGCGTAGCCTGTTAAGAGGAGCTAAAACATTCAAAGCACAGAACAGAACCATAAACAGAAATGCAAATATAAAACAAACCATTAGTAAAAACAAATTCTCCATAGAAAAGAAACCGCACTGACTCCTCATTGCTATCTTTCATTAGAACACATTTACCTAAAAGCTAAGCTGTAATATATTTATAGAGGTTCATATTTTCCAGAAGGAAATCTTGATATTTATTTTTTTCTAGTGTACAACAATACTGCAGTTAAAATTGAAGAGAAAACTCCAGTTTCTTCACCTTAAGTACTTACTGTTGTGCACATTTTTGTCAGGGCCAGCACCCATCTGACCCTGTCCTTTGTATTCCGTTTTGACCAGCAGGTGGCAGTGGCCATCCTACCCCCTCTTCCATCTTGTCCCTTAGCCCTAGTGTGTTTTCCGATTCCCCAGGCTGCCCCATAGTTCAGTGGGTTGATAATGTGGCTCTCAGCCCATTAATCCTATGGTCATGGGTTTGAGGTTGGCCAGGGGCCAGTATCACCCCTTTATTTGTATTCATTGTTTTTGTTTCCCCAGTGTTCATTACTTCGTCGTAGTTACAGGTTTGCCTTGCCTTTGTCCTATTCACATCGATTCCTGTTTGTTTTTTGGTCCCATGTCACATATCCTAGTGTAGTAATTCCTAGTGTGTGATTAGTGTTTCTTAATTTCAGGGTTTGTTGGAGTTTCTCTAGTCTTGTGTTCATTAGAATAAGTTACTGCACCTGTTGCCTGTTTTTTCTGCACTATTGTTATTGGTTAATTGTCTTATGTGTCACATCTGCCTCTTGTTAGCTTGCTTGTCTGTTGTATTTAAGTGCCTGCCCTCTTTCTGTTCCTTGCAAACTTAATGTTGATGTTACTGTGTTTGTCATCCTGCCTTATTGCCCAGTCCTGTTCCCTGTGTCCTGCTTAGTTCTGTAGTTGTGTTTATTCTCTGGTGTTTAGTTAAGTCCTAAATTTTTTCCCCCGGTTGTTTTTCTAACTCCTCGTGGTCCTTTTGTTTTGTAGTTTTATGCAGTGAGTTGAGTTTCCCTAATACATCCCTTTGTCTTGTAGTTTTTAAGTAGACCGTCACCTTTTGTCCCTGCCTGCGCCATGCCACGCCACAACATATCTTAATCACATCTTATGCCTCACCTGTAATAAACACACTTCAGTACATGCCAAGTCAGGGGCCTGTACCATGAAGCAAGGTCTGTTAGTTAGCTAGCTCAATTGTCGGATTTAAAGTAGCCCAAGTCAAATGGACTTTATCTTCGTTTACTTCCATTTAGCCCAGATTACCTTAAATCTGACAAGTTATCTGGCTAACTTAAAGATGATAATAAATAACAACAGGTCCAGTCAGGTTGGGGAGCATGCTCTGATACAAGGTGTTGCTGCACCCACCACATGAGGAAACACCTTGGGATGATAATTAGATCCCCCAGGCTGACATGCGGTCCAGTCCCACTATCCAGAAGTGCCCATCTATCAACAGCAACCAGGTGTTACTTGGGCGTCCCCTTGGCCTGATCCAGTTGCTCCGGTCCTTAGCAATAGTGATTAGTGCCATAACTGATGCTCCCTCACAATGAAGGTAATGTGCCTCATTCAAGATTCCCCAAGCAACCATTCATCTGACACAAGTCAAACCAGAGGTACCCAAGGATTCTGTGAAGAGACACAATATCAAAGGAGTCCAGTCTTCATTTCAGCTGTGCAACACACCCCTTTCCAGCAACCTCGCGACGCCCCCCCATATTCATCCAATCCATCAACTGATTTCATAGGAAGACTCATCAGAGACATATATGTTGCTGCCAAGGTAAGTTAACCACTCGACAAGGTCAACACTCTCCCCACAGACAGACTCACTGCTGATGGCTGTGCCCAGGAGGTCATTAAAAGATCCAGAACACTCTCAAACCCAGACACCTCACTCAGTCCCTTGAGAGCCCCAAACAGAGCCTCTATTGACTCCGTGACGATCACAGAATCATCGGCAAAGTCAAGATCAGTAAATCTTCCCTCACCAACTGGTGCCCCACAGTCACTAGACCCCATGACCCTGCCTTGTACCCAATCCATGCACCTCCACTCTGCACAGCAGTGAGAACAGTATTATCCCCCTGTACAGTAGTTGTCGCAACCCAGGTGATCACCCTTCCCTTTCCAGACAATGGGGCCTTGCTCAAGGACCCACAGACATGCTGAGGTTTGAACCAGTAACCTTGTGATTACAAGCACACAGGCTAAGCCCACTGAACTGCACACTGCCCCCAAAGTATTTGTCAGAAGTGGGATTCAAACCCACACTTCCAGGGGAGACTATGACCTGAACACAGCACCTTAGACCACTCAGCCATCCTGACTTGCAGACGGGGACAACAAGTCCTGATTTCCAGTCGGGATGACGCCTGTCTCCCAAATGGATGCAAAGATTCCCTATAATGCTAGGAGGACAGGCTTTCCAGCAGTATGGAGAAGTTCACCTCAGATACCACAGATCCTTGTCACCTTCCCTACCCCCAGCTGGTTCACCACCCATGCAGTCTTATTGAATTTCGGTGGTTTACAGCTAATCAGAGGATCAGCCCCAAGAACTATGGACCTAAAGATGTTCAACATCCTAGCCGGAGGATCCACTTGGATCAAAGTATAATCAAATGATCAAAGGATACTACTCAAAGTAGCCGGCCCGGCGGGTCACAACTGCAGTGTCATCTGTAAGGACCGCTCCATCGTCCGCCCTCGTTGCGACTCTCTGAGGGACAGATTCGGATATGCGCATTGCTTCAGTTCCTCTGTGAGCAGGACGTGGGTCCCTAGACCGGCAGAGTTTGTAAATGTTCTCATTACCATGACTTGACGTGTCTTTCCAGTGTCAGCAGAGTCCTGATAAACGATTTTATCGATTTTAAGACAAACTAATAACAAACAGGTGAGGTTGCATGTTTGATTTATATTTTTACCCATTTCATAGCCCGAAGCCTTTTTCCGTTCACATCTTTATGTGTTTCTCAAGTAGTGTGACTGAAGTTACCTCCTCCCTTTGGTTACAATAGCAGAATGTTTGGAAAGTACAGATTTTTTTTCTAAATAGCTGAAGCCAGACTGTTGTTCAGCCATTTTTCCTGTCATCAATGCTTCAGCACCATGCACTATTGTCTTCTTCAGTTTTCCTTCACAGAGCAGAGGCCATGATTGTGAAACCAGCAAACAAGCAGCAGTAAACATGGGCGGAACTGATGTTTAAGCAAATACCAAACGTGCTGGCCGCTTCCCCGGATTGTTTTTGCCTGCAGTGAACTGAATGGGACTACTGAACTTCCAAAATAACAGGACAGCCTTACAGAATGTTGCATTTATCATGAATGCTGCATTCTTATATTTGTGTGTGTCCTATACTTGAGTCATTATTGTGCGAAAACACAATGTGGAATGTTCAGCAATTACAGATGCAATAATGTTTAAGGTTAGAGACAAGATGGACTCCTACAGTATGTAATGGGGATTGATTAGAAACAGTACATTATATTAATATACATGTCATAACATCAAGTCCTTTAAGAAATGTGAATCTGAAAAACACTAATTTGTCCTATAAATGCTAATCTATGCTTTCACAACAATCTTTGATATTTTCCTGCCGGCATCATCGGGTGAAGATTGCAATGCCGCCTCTGATATTTTGAAGGAGCAGGGATTACAGGGTGGAATGTAGAGTCCTCTGTAAATTAGTTTTTGTGGTGCTAAAAAATGAGAAGTTAGATCTGTCTAGTCATGGTAGAACTGAGAAAGCTTTGTGGCTGTGGTCTCACATGGCAGGGATACGCTAGAGAGAGCAGCATTTTTTCCTGAGCTGTGGGTGTAATTATATGCATGCAATTCTTTTTTCCTACACTAAGTTTTCTTATTCTTTTTCTAAATGACACTTTGAGCCAAGAAGCTTCCATCTTGTAATTAAAGTAAAAGTAAAAATTTTCCAGAGAATATTTTCTGCGGGTTGGGTGTCATTAAATCTCCAGCTCAGTGAGGCTGAAGTGGTGTGGTCCTGTGGATGAGAATCAACACCTGTAAATCTAACAGCCATGGGGAACATGAGATTGACAGGTGGATTGGTTCAGTGACTGCAGATTTTTGGTGGTGAAGCCAGACTTAAGAAATAAGATTGGAAGAACAAGGTTGTGAAGACAAGACATGAGGTCTCAGTGCCAGGTGCTGGACTCTCTGTGACACGGTAAGCAGCTCAGCGATTGGGGGGGGGGGGGGGGGGGGGGGGG
>JAODJW010000001.1:46467433-46491715 GCA_026777045.1 Hyperopisus bebe | reverse complement strand
GTGTCTCTTTTGGACTGAGAGGAGTTGAGCTGAGATGGTTCAGGCATCTTATGAAGATGCCACCTGGACAGCTGTCAGTGAGGCTGTTCCAAGTATGTCCCACTGAGTGGAAGACATGCTGGAGATGGCTTGGAAGTATCTGTAAACCGCTCAGAATAACTCAAGAAAATAGGAAAAGAGTTCTGGTTGGATGTTCTCAGCATGCTGATACCGTGATCCCCACCAGGAAGATGAGAGAATGCAAAGCTAAATAAATGATAAACTCCATTAACTTGGAGTGTATAAAGTGTGTAAAACAAATGAGTGAAGAAATGTAAGTTTAGATTTAGGTCCACGATACCACAATAATAAAGGTTTATGAGGGCCTTATTATTCAGAGGTACGAATAATATCCATCTAGCTAAGCAAAATGCTGAAAAAAGGTCCGTAGGACACCATAATCCTTGGCATCTTCCATGTGCAAAGTATTATTAACCGATTTAAGACCCGGAGATGGTTCATAATCACGGTGTTGAGGGGTTGACGGAGCTGATCCTCCCTTACAAGGAGATTTAAGCCGGGACATATCTGCTGATGGTTTAACCACCCAGGTGACATATTTGAACTGCTGTCATGTCTTGTCTGTGTGATATTGACTGTTGCTTCAACCTCAGACATTCCCAAATCAAGCATCAATCAGTGTGCCACCCTCGATATAGTTGGTAATATGCTGCTCAAAATACTTTTTAAATTTTGTTGCATGTTACTTGCGTTAAGTACCAATTTAGCTAGGGAATCAAATCTGTTCTCCACTCAGCAAACACATCTGTTGCCCTTAGAGAGAACCAAGTCTGAAAACAACATTAAACCTGTAAAAAAAATTATAATATTTTCACAAGCAGTATCAAACAGTATCCATCCCTATCATCAGAGGTCCTCTGGTCATAGTAAAACATACCCACTGCTGAAATTTAGTGACTCTTATAATGACAGCTAGAGGTGGAAAAAAATCAACCCAAACTCCTGATGGGACAGCGATCAAAGGGATAAAATGTAGGAACGGCGTGCGTTTATAATGGGGACTCATTTGCAACGAGACAGTTATGAGCAAAGCAGCGTCGTACAAACACATTACAAGAAAGAGAGATCGCGTTTAACTCTGCGGTGGAATCTATAATTAAACAGATGTTGCCGGAGTGCGGCATTTAGAGTAGTACCATGTATTCGTGCAATTCTCCGTGTGTTGGAGACAGCAGAAATTCAAATAACGCTGAGTTATGGAATTTAATTTTCTGTCCAGGAGACATAATAACAATAAAGCGATATGGAATGCATAAAGAAAATCATTGCTTGTCTCTGAGGAAAGAGCTTTAAAATGCCATTAAGGCAATCAATATTCGCTACCATCGGGTAATGCTTGCCCACGTCAATGACTTGGCCTATTTAAAAGTCAGACAGAATTGTACTCAACACTGACATCGGGTTAAGTGACCAGCAGGTGGCGCAAGAGTTCCTTTGTAGAAGAACCACACACATTTTTTTTATTATTATTATGAAAGGTAATCATATTTCAAGACCCCAATATCACAGAACATGGGCTGCAGCAGTACTTTAATGTTATGTAATTGAAAGATGGAAATTGGGAAAAACAAGGTACATCTATCAATGTTCTGCCAGTGAACAGAAGCCCACCAATTGATTCAGTATAAAGACAGATAGTTCTGTGTTACTACAGTATATATATACTACAGTATATATTTTACTAATATGGAAAAAATGGCATTATTCCCATTTTAAAGATAATCCTCATTTTAAATATGTAGCATTTTTGCATAGTACATACTATGTATACATTTGCATAGTACATACTATGTATCATTGCATATTCATTTGCTTTAAAATACATAATAGACTATGTAATAGTCTGTTTTAAAATGGGAGATCATTTAAAATGGGAATTTAATCTATGTATTTGTTATTGTCTTGTATTTAGAAAAGTGATTATTAAATTAAGTAATGAGTGCAGTGAAGGTGTAGTAATGAGAGCGGATGGGACAGCTGGACGTGGAGTGAGGGTTGAAAGTGTGCAGCTCCCGATGGTGTGAGAACTAATAGCAAGGGAACTGGAGAAAGATCTGGTAAGACATAATGTGTGTGTGTGTGTGTGTGTGTGTGTGTGTGTGTGTGTGTGTGTGCGTGTGCGTGTGTGTGTGTGCGTGAGACAGAGAGAGGGAGACAGAGACAGAGATGGGATCAAAGTTGAAGGATGTGTTTGATATATGGAACGTGTCCCTCATAACAAAGAGAAGAGATGTGCTATCAAGTGTGACGGGTCAAACCCATTTAAGCTAAAGATAAAGCCTTCTAGCTCATTATACCCCTTTAAGTCCCCCCGTTTTACCCCTGAGTGCCATATTAACAGACTTCTACACCCATTACATTCTGTAGCACATGTTAGAAGGTCTTGCTTGACTATTCAGGGACAGTTTCTCGAGGATGAAAAGGTCATTCGCATCAATCTTGTGTCGTCTTTCAATCAGGAAGAAGCTGAAGATGCACGACGGTGAATTCTTATGTAAATAAAGGCTCTCGTATCTGATGTGCTAGAGCCTCTGTAACAGCACCAAGCCTTTTGGCTGATATTTATGGAAAGGCGGTACTGAATCACCACATATGAGGGAAATATGACTTATCAAAGTGATGGTTTGGTGCATTGCTTGAGGGGGCTGGGGCCTCGCAGAAAAAGCCATGGGTCTGATGGCTTTGGGCAGTGTTCCCCCACCTGGTCCTTGGGGACCCACAGACAGTCCATTGAAGCTGGGAGGGAGCAAAAATGTGGACTGTCTGGCTGGGAGCTCGGAGGGAGTAAAAACATGAAGTGACTGTGGGTCCCCGAAGACCAGACTGGGAAACAGTGTCTTAGGCTGAATGATCCACCCGTTATCTTAAGCCACTTTTCCAGTACAGTGTCATGGTGAGCATGGAGTTTATACTGGGAAGCACAGGGCACAAGGAAGGAAACAGCCTGGACACACACACATATGAACAACGTGAGATTTAAACATACCATTTCAAATAACTTCATGGTTGTAGACTATAGGTGGAAGGCAGAGAACCCTGAGGGATTAACAGTTGGTCCTGCATTGTAAAGAGACCAGCAGTCACTCAGGTGGTACGTGTTGACTTCCTGCCATGTGTTGTCTGTATGCTCTTGACTGGCACATTGATCTTGGATGTTCCTCAATCAGCTTGTCACACAGCATAAGTGATAATGCAAACTGCATACACCAGCGGGGGCAGGTATAAAGCCCCGACCCAGAAGGTGCGAGGCCATCGTGCTGCTCTTTAGTGTGAATTATGCAGCGTGAAGTGAAATCCAGCACAGCTGCTGCAGCAGAATCGTAGCACCAGCTCATAGCATAATCCTAGGTGTCCAGGACGACCATCACGTGAGCTGTATGTATCATCGACACAATGCGTTTCTGTCCCTCGATTAATAATTGTGCTATTAATGGTCGTTTGTCTATATTATTCCTGCTGCAGGTCGGATATCACTAAGTGTCATACTGAAGGGTGACCACAAGAGGTGCCATACCAAAGCCAAATAAAGAATAATTTCATTTCATTTTGTTCCGTTTCATTTCATTTCATTTCATTTCATTTCATTTCATGTGGTGCTCAAGGCGACCTCCTCTTCCTTAACTGCTTTCCTCTGGCAGCCCATCTTGCACTTGCCAGGATCTGCCTTTAACCACAGATTCCCAGACATCCAGGTGAACACAGGACCGAGATATGTGGATCTGTCTTTTTTAAACAGGGTGAGGTTAACCAATGGCAATGTCCGTACCAGGCTGTTAGTTCAGCACTTACCCATGATGGCTTTAATCGAATTAATGATTAAAGGCATCAGGGTACCCCGCTGGCCCCATCTCCTCCCGGAATGTTCCAAAGAGACTGTTCCTGCTCAAAATTGTCCAGCTGATTGGCCAGTGACTTTCATTTTTGATTTTAAAGGGCTCTGTCACATTTTCCCAGGGCCTGTTAGCATTTCAAATCTCTGTACCAGTTAGTCAGTCTCCTCCCAGTGTCAATCCAGCATTACTGTCCAATCTAATCACTACTACTAAAGATCTTCTAAGGAAAATGGCATTCACCAGCTAGTCAGATTACTGCCTCAACCCACAACTTTCCCACTTGTTTAGGACAGTAAAACTTTACAAAAGCTATTATAATATATAAATGGTAGTAATTCATTATGCAAATTAATGGCTTTAAGTCAATAACACTATAAAAAGCACTACAAGCATCAAGCATGGTTATTACCAAATCTGGATCAGCAAATGGATATTTTCAGTAAGTTTGATGCTGGTTATGGAAACATATAACTGCATCATGTAGATCAGATTCTCACTCACTGACGGAGCAGACACACCCTTGAGCTATATGATAACTAGGTCTTCTCACCTTTTGCAGGTCCAGACAGTTCTGAGCCAAGGTCTGAAAGCTGTCTTACAACTACGGTGAGAAAAGCTTCTGAGCACCACAAGTGCACAAAGCAGTGGAGTTCTGAGCACCAGAGCTCAAAAGCAGAGTACAACAGCACGTGACGGACCCGGTACCAGCCTGGTGGGAGCCTGTCAGGACGATGAACCATGCCGCTTGACTCTCGGCCTTTCAAAATTCAGCTGGCAGCAATGGGGGTGAGACAAGTGCATGATGCAGAAAGCAACTCAAGAGGAGGCCATGATTCGCACCCCCCGGACTGAAAAACCAGGCATTGTGTTTCGAGGGCACTCACCTGGTTTAATTTGGGCCTTCAGCAGATGAATCCCATCCAAGCACTTCAGGGCACCTGGGGATCAGTGGACCTAAAACCTGTATCCAGGCACATCAAAGTCACATATGTCAGTGTCTTGAAATTAGGTGACTGAAAGCAATTATCTTTACTCATAGACAGAAACCAAACTCCACAAAGGTGGACAAAACTAGAAAAAGGCTTGGAAGATCACCTCTAGTTCCAGAATATACCTTCCGGTGCTACTTTGACACGTCTTCAGTGGTGACGTGTCCAAGTAGCTAAAGAAGGTGAATTTTAGAACAGGACGCAGAAACAAAACTCCAAAAGGGCAGATAAAACTAAGAAAAACTTGAATGATCACAAAAAAACTGCTCGCAACATACTTGGCAAGAGCAAACAGACAGAATAACTCAAGGAAAATCCATACTCACATACAACAACTGCTTTAAGTAAAGTCAAACCACACAGGTTGGATGAAAGAGTCATCTCCATAAGGCACAGGTGATTTCCTTCATTCAATTGTGCTCAGAATGCAATGACATTAATTCCTGGGGATTCTAGAAGGATTCCCCAGGACCTCTTCCCACTGCTGGTTCAGGGTGGCATCATCGTGCGTGAAGACGCATTGTAAATGGCTTTTATCCCATTTATAATCTGTTTCTGAGCACAGGTGAGATTCATGTGTGCAGAAAGTCCTGCATTAATGTGTTGGGGTGTTTATACTATCTGTTTGAGGATGTACACAGTCTGCACACTGATTCTAGCCAACCCCCCCCCCCCCCTGCTGTTTATTTAGTGGATAGAGCTGTTTTTTTTTATTATTTCCAGTGTGTGTTAAAATCTGGTCCATAACCCCCAAGCCCCAAAACGGCATACAGAGGAGCTTTACGGTACATCTTCCGCATCGAAAGGCAAAATGCATTTATCCTCATTATGTCCAATTTATGGACATCAACAGGCTACGGGTAGCGGTAAAGCCACCAAGGGACATGTGGTCCTGGATGACCATAATTGATCTGTACTGCAGAGAAAAGTCTTTCTGCTGTAATGACACGGCACATTATTAATAGCAGAGGACTCTCCATTAGTACCCCCAGCCATAACCACGGCATGAGAAAATATAGCAGCTTATGGGCAACAGCTTGGTCCTGTACTGTGGTATTCCACAGTGGACACGCCTTCTGAGAAAAACCATAAATACAGTGACAGAGACATCTGCCAGGAAGCAATGATGACTAAATGAGAGTTGCGGGATATCTATCGATCCCTGCCTCATCAATAGCAGCTCATCTCAGCTTTGATTGTATTATTTATGGCACTAGCAAATCCATTACTGTCAACCTCTCCCATTCTAACAAACACCTCTTAACAAATGGAAAACAGTCAACCATCTTCACCACAAGCTGTGTTTCTCTTCTGCATTAATTATGATAAGTGATTTAAGGTTGCATGAGATTAATGCCTGGACACGGGCCTCAACATCTTCTTCACAAGAAGTGGTTTCATGCAACCCGTAACTCAGATTTTAGACCCACTAATGAGACATACAGGGAGCAAGAAACACACATATATGTACATTTCAGAGAAGCTTATATCAAAAAGCAATGTACATTTTAGAGAAAACTGGGACATACAATCCCTGGAGCAATTCAGGGCTAAAGACCTTGTTCAGGGACCCAGGGGTGGAAATCACTCTGCTGAGTCTGGGATTTAAACCGACTCCCTTCTAATCACAAGCTCAGCAGCCTAACTTGCTGAGTCACACATCTCCCCTATATGTATACACAGACAGGAGCACTCAGGCAACACTGATAACGATGTATTTCAGGGTGGCTTGCAGTTGTTTCTCTGAGTGCCTGAGGTGGGCACTGGGGTCTGATTTGGTGAGATAAGAGCAGCTTCTAGGCATTCTCCAAGCCAAAGCCCAATGCCCCCAGTACATCCCAGCTGGAGGATCGATTGGTGGATGCTGTAATTATTCTTACCTCGCAGTGTAAATAAATGGGATATTCGCCATGGAAGATTTATCTAGCTGCCAAATGTCAGCACACAGCTGAGTTTTTCTTCCCCACTCCAGAGAAAATTTAGCATAATGTTCCCCAGTTTGGTTCTTCGCCTTGGAGACGATGGCTTTGAAAAATGTCAACTTATTTTGTGTACAGAGGACAAATCTTTTTGATATTGTTTGCCCGATAACTTTATCCAAAGCAACATTCTTTTTCAAACAATTTTATAAATGATAGCATAACACAAAGCCACATCATTAGATATTTTTTCGGACTGATTCAAGGATTCAATGGTATCTGACACTTCCCAAATGGTCTGTGATCTTCGATCATCATGACTTTCTGATCTAATGAAGTTAAGTAACTTTGACGAGTCCATGGTAATCATTAGCTTATACTGTAAGCTTGTGTCCAGTAGCGGTGGGGGTGGTGGTCAGCAGAGGGGTCCTTCACAGCAGGGGACCCAATACAAAATTTACTAAGGGGGAACCCTAGTTATTAACCCTGGTTGTTACACATGTTCTTCATATATCACATGTTTTATATCATTAATCAGGGCCATAGTACTTGATGAGCTGTGTTCAGAGGGTGCTATGGGATAAATAAAATAATGAAATGTAGATTTTCTCCACTTCCTCCAACTGAATATAGAATAATGAGGAGATCCATTTGGTTGAAAAAAATTTCATTGTAAAAACTGAAAATCCTTTGTCACCCCAGCCACAGTAAACAGAACACTAATTTGCTTGGCCAGGAGTACGCCTCAAACTGCCCAATCCTCCACGAGTCTGCACAGCCGACCCTGTTTCTCTCTCACAGTAAAATCAGCCTCTTTAGAGCCAGCTGGATTTCACTGCCTGAAGTGGCTGCGGACCTAACCCCCCTCCTCCCATTGACTGGTTCACAGAGGAGGTGCGTATTTCCTACAGTGAACAGAATGGTGGGAAACAGTATCAGGATCTGTCCCTGTCATGTCTGTCATGTTTCTGTTTGGCCTGTAGATGTCGCTGGCCATCCCGTCTTCCTCCCTATTCCCAGTCCGAATTTCTTGATGACGCGTACCTGTTCCTTGCTTAAAACCTCATTTTCTATATATATAAGTACCTACCCTTGCCCTTGTTCTTTGCTGGTCTTTGTTTCAGCTGTGTGTTAGTCTCCTACATGATCCCCATAGTGCTGTTGATCTTGCTTGTGTTTCCCTATGATTAGTCCCAACCCTTGTTAGTTCCTGATTCGCCTAGCTGCCTTTGTTTTGACCCCCTGTGGTTAGTCTGTTTCTTGTGTAGTCTGTGTTCAGTTTTATAATAAAAGTCCTTTGTCTCTAAGCCACCTATTGGATCGTTGCTCCTTCTGTGCGTCCAGACGTGGCAAGTGCACCTGACAGTGACCTCAGCACACAGAATATTAACTTTCCTGCTAAGGCCATGGCAGGAGAGCATGCAGCTGGACGATGAAGAAGGCAACTTATTTAGCCAGGTGTTGGATCCATTCAGGGGGTGAAGTATGGCTCAGAGGGTTAAAACTCTTCTGATCAGGATGTCACTGGTTCCAATCCTGTGCTTAGCAAAATAGCCACATTTCTGTTAGGCCTTTGAAAAATGCTCTTGAGGTTCTGGTTGAATGGCAGGCCCCAAGCTTTGTTCTTGCCTTTATATGTGTTTTGACTTAAAAATGAGGACATGGTGGAATATACAAAATGAATGCATTCTGATGTACTTATGCAAATAAAGCTTCATTTCTTTGCTATTATTGTAGGGTGAGGAGGAAGAAAGGTGATTTGTTCGAGGCTACGCAGGAGGCCAAGGCATTATTGAAAATCACATTTTCTGCTGTGTTTGATGCCTGGCACTAAGGGTTGGGCATCTCAGAAACACAAGTGAGTGCATCATAATTAAAAAAAAAAAAAACAGTTGTTTGTTGTTTTTCCCCTGAACTACAGGACCAAGTCAAGGGAGGAGTACAGATGGAGAGAGCATTAAATGAAGGTGTTTCCGAATGTCTGTTCCTTTCTCACATCATTAATATCTGGACACCCACAGAATGACACTTAAGCTTCACTTCAATTGATTTTTCCTGCAACTAGAGGCTATAAACTGCCTCTGCTTGAGCATTATTATTACATTTTTGTGGTCTGAGTTTCAGTATGGATGTAATCATATTACACTGATTAGTTTTTAAACATGAAATCATATGAACCTCTTTAGTTGCCATGTGCTGTAAATTCCCTTCCATGATTCAATGCCTGTTTTGCTTGTCATTATCGTGGGCCGCCCCTGAAACATGCTTTTGGGAGAAATCAGGCATCAAAATCCATGATGGGGGATTTATTGTCAGTCCTGGCCTGCTTTAATAGCAATTAAAGGCATTTCCAAAAAAACAGTTGGTTAAACCTGATTAAGGCTCAAGGTGCTCAATTATCCTGCTTGCTGGAGGTTTAAAACCTCATTTCTCCCATCAAATTTCACATCAATTCTCCAGTAAAATATTATCTATGTCAAAATTCACACATACCTGGTACTGTGTATCATGTGGTATCTTCTCATAAAAAGATGAAAATATTTATTTTCATAAATATTTTATTTTAATTTTGAGCATTCCCATTCATGCTGCACCTCACGTTTGGGCCCTGTGCTACCTCCCTATGACACTGACCAGGATTATTGGTTAGAAGATGGATGGATGGATGGATGGATGGATGGATAATTTTAGCATTTATAAATAAATGCAACTTGATCAGAACAAGATAAATAATATTCTTACAAATCATGACATATTTAAGTAACGTCATAGAGAGATTCCATAAAACACGTCCATTAAAATAAATATATTTTATAGACAAGCATAATTAGGTTAAAGCTGGCTTTGGAACTTAAAACGATTTATACAACAGTTAATATAGCTAAGATAGTTATGGATATTTGCAGTGAGGGATTGGTTGGCTTTAAATTATATGGATGTCACAGAATTCTTATTGTGGTATACAGCTAAAATAATCAGCAGAGTCAAGTTTGAGTAAATGAAGACCTCAATTAACGGTGAACATGTGGCTGACCTTTTGTGTCACAAAGACGGAATTCACTGTGGATTCACCAGCCCTCCTCACTCCGTTTTACACAATAAATCTCAGTCAGGCTTCAGGCTACTTATTTAAGAGAATTTGTCATCATAGCATTGGATGCCTTGATTCCAGTACATCACAGAACTGACGAAACTATTGTTCAAAGTACATGCTAGCATAGCAATTCCTATTAGCTTTCAGTTATGTGTGGATAACTTACAAAGGCCATGAATAAACTGATATTGAAAGACTGATATTACCTCTACCGGGATGTAATTGAATCTGACTTAGGTCGCCCGTGTGGAAAAAGTAAACAGTTTTGTGATTAATGCAAAAGTGGTGTATTTGAGATTCAGATGTGCAGTAAATGGATTAAATAAGTGCACAGCGTTGAGATGAACGAGTGTGAAATCCAGTGAACAAAAGCTGATGCAGGCCTCAGAGTTGAAAGCTAAAGCTGGATCTGATGGGCCATCATCACAAATATTATGAAAGCGTTTGGCAGGGCCACAGCTGATTGGCAGAGCATGTAATCAGAGCAATCAACCAATGATCCAATTAAAAACCAGAAAAACATGTGCCTTCTACTCATCCTGTGGAGGGACCCTTCCTTCCACTTGTACAGAGAGACAAAAATCATGTATAAACAGAGGCAAAACAAAAACTTTGGGGGGGGAGAAGGGGTGTCTTTTTCTCAATAATGCACTGTAATTTCTTTAATTTCATTACAATTAATCAAACGCTGTCATCAGCTGAGAGGCAAGAATCCCAACAAATGCATTTGCCTTAAAGGAGGTTGAATTAATCTGCTTAAATGTGACAGTGTAATTCTTCTCGATTTAATTACCTTTGCACAGTTGCTGATGGTGCACAGGGGGCCGACATGACGCCTTGGATACTGAGCACAGTTGCTAAGTGCTTTTATATGTTGTTCTTACAGGTGATTATACTTGTAAATGCGCACAGAACTGTTCTCATATATCACAGCTGATAAACTACTTGATCTGGAAATTAAAGTCTTTTTATGGATATCTTTATGCAAATTTGTGCTTCCAATGGCTTCCCTGGGGTCTTTGGAACGTGATTTCCATATTACTTTTGCAGTAACAAACAGATGTAACAAAATGCTATCAAGCCAGCCCTACATCTTCTAGTAAGAGATGATGTCATGTTCATCATAAACAATATGTACCCAGGGAATGCTACAGTTATGGTATGTTTTAAGTAACATACTGAGTAATTCCATAAATGAATTCGCTTATTTATACTGTGTCTCTCATTTAAATGAATTATATTGGGCCCGGATATTTGCAGGCTGGTTTTTGATTAGCTGCTAATTGGATCTGTAGAGAGTTGCTGTTCGTAGGAGACGTCTGGCCTGGGATCTTGAAGCGGCCTCCAGAGAGCCCTCGTACTTCACTAAGAGCACCCGTGGAGGTGCCTAGGCCTTTGGGGGAGGAGCGGGGCCACATGCTGTGGACCACCAGTGACTTTAAAAAACTGAAGCCTAGCTTTGCCCCAGGCATGGTAGCATTTCAGGCTAGCACAGAGATCGCCAAGCTCGCCTTATATCCCCTCCTTGGAATGGAAGCAGGAGCTTGACAGTGTTTGCCCGGGTCCTGGAACGGGCTTCTTAGCTCGGCAGGCTAATCCCCCTATCCAGTAAATGTTAGCTTGTTGCGGAAAATCGGCATAAGGTCCCCGGTTAGACTGGCAGTCATTATGGCGAATAGGCTTGACCGCGTGAGGACCGCTGGTGTTTTCTGCGGGTAGTTAGCGGGACACAGCATAACCAAGCTCATTTGGCATGTGTGAGTATTCTGCGAGAAGTTATGCAAAAGCCAAAAGCGGGGTCCCTTGGAGGAACTTTGTTCTCTCGCTCGGTGATTCATCTTTTGGCCTGAGAAGCGAGATCCTGGTCGCAGTGATGCTTCTTTGATCGCGCGGCCAGTGCTTCGCTATATTGTGAGGCTGTCATGCCTAGTTTTAAGCTCCTCTCGAGCAGGTAGGAGTGGGCTGAGGTGTGGAGCTGAGTTGTGTGTTTTGGGGGATCCTGGAATCTACAAAACCTGTCAGAAAATGCATGTCACTTCCTCCTAGTCCATGTGTGGGTAAGGATCTTTAGTGGAGGGAAACATGAGCTTCAATGACAACTCAGCTCTATCCAGTCCTACTCTCACTTGGATGGACTTACACAAGAAGCACCCATCACTCTTGGAAAAGCAAGACTCCAGCAGTTAAGGGGTTAAGCATCATAAAAGATCATTGACTTCAGTGCAAAGACTGAAAATGGCAGCGTCTGGCTTTATTACCAGTCTATCGCAATCTTTTGCAATTTATCCTGTTTCCAGCCACTAAATGTGTCAGCAGCTTTCTAGGATACTGGGCCAGATGAGGGCCAACGAAGCAGAACAATAAGGAATAATGGGGGCAGGTGTAACTGAAGGCCCAGCACGGTGTTACAGATTACTGGGCTAACGTACACAGATGTGCTTACGAGAGGGATAATGGCATGAGCTTCAGTCCTAGCAGATATTACAGAGAGAGAGATCACATTTATCCTCTCGGGAACTTGTCAAGCCAGAATGTCTGCTTTTGAGTCCGGAGTGTATTAGTTAAAAGGATTTTTTTTTTGACAGAAAAATCCTATTCATGAAGTATTGATACCATTCTGTCCCACTGAGGCAAGGCTACAAGAGCTCTGGTAAATTTGCACGTCCAGGATGGGTTTCAGACAAGGAATGTTTCACCCACACTGTAATTTTAGGGACTCCACAATGGTAAAACTTGCTGACTCAAAGGGGAGATCCTCAATGATAAAATTGGTCAAGCAGGGGAGATCGATCACACAGTCTGGATTAAATTTTATTTCTGCCTCTTGAATAATGGAATAATTTTCTGACAAAGTTGGACCACACAGGGAATTCCTGCGATTTCCTCAATTAGTCAATTCAGCATTGACATCCATAGGTCAAACTCAGATTCTCAGCAGTCTTTACCTTTTACATCCCACTTACAGGTCTCCATTGCGAAATGCGGGGCTGCATGGAGGACGGCTGCGATTTACGTAATCACTCCCCCGCACGAGCGAGTCCACCGGTGTGCAGCTGCTCCTTCTGTCGGCCTTGGTCTCTCCAGAAAGCATGTGAATCACATGGGTCACAGTTTGTTCTTCAGTTCCCCTTTGTTACCCAAAAACCAAAACTTGTTATTCAAACGTTTCACATATACACAGATATGAAGCAAAAAGGGATTGTGGTTTCTAAAATGCAATGCACAATAAAGTACAATAAAATATAAATACAATGAGTGATGTTTTAGTCATATGTAAGATAAGGGACTGGAAGTGGAATTGAAGATTGAGTAATTTAATGTATATTACACAGTTCCAATTTAATTATAAAAAATTCATTATGACCTCTTTAGTTTCCCTATTATAATATTTATTTACCTTTTTCTAATATTTATCTCCCTTCTATATTTTATTACAAATATAAGACTAGGTGTTAGACAGCCTAACAAAAATGGTTATTTGTATTTCTAAACTACATTTTTCCAAACTTACGCTCCAGACAGAATGGGTGAAATGATACGACAATCCAACTAAAAAACTACTGTTTAGTATGTTCTTGGTAAACCGCACATCGCTGCTTGTAAATGCAGTAGATCGCAAAGCGCAATTCGCAGCATATTTAGTAATGCATACGAATGCTAGAACAACCAGTACGTGTCGCAGCTGCAGACTGTCACAGTAATTTATTATTGATTGAGCTGGATAAGGCTTGACTGAGTGATTCCAAGATTGTCAGAAGGAATTAAGGATGGGAACTTGTAGTGATGGGAGATCAAGTCCTACGAAGGAAGCTACAGGAATCTCCAAACACTCGCTGTCCCACAGCGACCATGTCAGAACTGTGGTACACGGTCTTAAAGGACTACTTTGGTCTCTGGACAATATGGATTCCTCAACAACACTAAGAATTGCAATTTGTGATAACTGATGAGAACCTGATCTGTTGCATTTGCACACTATCAGGACTCCATTGCTCCGTTTTACAGCAGGTTCAGTAATCGGCCATTAAGCATTTCCATTTTCATAGAATCAATTATACAATGCAGTCAGCAGGGCTGTAAACAAAATACTGTGATTTTTGCAGTGTACTTTTTGCATCATTCCCTGTCTTCTGCTTGGTAAAGCACAACCCCTCGTCTAAACCAACCAGAGTATTTCTAGTATGTGTGAACATGCCTGGCATGGATAATATCTGGTTGTGTGCCACGTGTGTGAAAGGGCAGCTCTCTCCGCACCTGATTCTCTGGACAATGTCCGGAGTTCATGTGTGCAAACAGCTTACCTTAAAACACGTAGCCTGTAGGGGGAAACTAGAGTACTCTGAGGGAACTCACATGAACACAAAGAGAGCGTGCAACTCTATGCACACAGATCTCTCCCAGGATTGTACCCACAAACCTGCAGGAGGCGCGATGCTACCAATTGCCCCATCATACATGAGTAAAAAGTACGTGTTAATAACATTAGCATAGGACTGTAAGGGAGTATTTATATCACATGTTCCTTGGCTCAAGCTATTGCTATGATGTTCAAAGCCCTTTGGGGTGATACTGTAATGCAGAGTACAAATGGATTTTTATTACAGATAGAACTGTGAGTTTATTCCTCTAAGACAACATAAATGAAACAGAAATGCTGCTTATCACTGTAGCATCTCTGCTTTTTTAAAACGAGCAAGCTGGGAATTACTCAGCGACTGTCTTCAAACTACTGTTTTTTTTTTTACCACCACTTTCTGACTATAACATATGTATATATAGTATACATATTAAACTGCGTTCTGCCATGAACACTGTGCCTATAGTGAATCTATTCATAATTCTATGCATAGTGTTCAATGTACAGTAATTTGGGTTATAAATGATAAAATTACACCATTAAAGCTCTTATTGTCATTTAAGCTATATTAAGGAGTATTTATGGGAGTAGGAGCCTTCAAATTCATTCAGCCCATCCATCCATCTTCTAACCACTTATTTTGGTCAGGGTCACCAGGCCTCCATCTTTAGTGGATTATCATATTCTTCTACCAACAGATCGTTATGTAGTTTCGAAACCTCAGCAATATCCCATGATCCCACAGTTGTTCCATATGAATTCCATATGAAGTCCTTAAAGGCAAAGCTTCACATCCTACCATAGCGCCACCTGCTGTCTGCTCTTTGCTTTGGTGGCCACCATGAGCATGGAAAGAGGAATCCAGATTACCAGCTGCAGAATCAGTTTGGAGACCATGTGATGCTTTTTTTTCCCTTAACCATAATATATATATATACTGTATAATATATAGTATATAGTATATAATATAATGATTTGTTTATTGATCCTGGTGGGGAAATTCTCTTCTCACTACCCTATCTTGCTCTGCATGAGAGACACATGCTGGTAAGAGCCAGAGTAAGTGCAGAGCGGGAGCGAGCGCGGAACGAAAGCAGACGTATTACGGCCGGAGCGGGAGCGAGCGCGGAACGAAAGCAGACATGTTACGGCCGGAGTGGGAGCGAGCGCGGAACGAAAGCAGACGTGTTACGGCCGGAGCGGGAGCGAGCGTGGAGCAGCATATTTGAAAAAAAACTCGAGCGACACCTGCTCACATCTTGAAATAAATCATTTCTGCTTTAATGTGGATTTGGCTGCTCAGCTAGCCAGGCTACAGTTTAAGCTAAAATTAAAAATACAAATAAAATAAAATTAAAAATCTTTTTTGGAGTGAGTGGTGAGTGTTCATAGAAGCAGGGTGAAAATTGACTGGAGCAAATATGAGGGTGAACCGCTCCATGTGCGATGAGAGGAAACTCATCACTCCTCTCTGCTCACATGCACTGGTGAGAGCGAGCCTGGGGGGTGACAGTGAAGGATCAGGCACCTGCGGCACCTATGGAACTGGAGGTAAGGGGCGTGCTCAAGGGCCCACAGATCACTGTCTCTTCTGCCAAGGCCAGGCTAAAACCAATGACCTTCCAATCAGAGACACAGAGGTTTAGCCCACTGATCCACACACCAACCCCCGCTAGCCTGGTACTATGACTATGGGGGAAGCCTTGACAAAGCTGGGCGATGCAGCATCCCTGTGTCTCCAAAAAAAGCCTTGACTCTTCAAAAAAGGATTCTGTTATTTACTGCCCATGTCTATTTGACGGAAGGCGCTCCGCTTACATTCAAACCGAGGTCTGCGACTCGGTGCTTAGCAGACCAGAAGCCTGCCGTCCATCAAGGATACAACTCAACTACAGACACAAAACAAAAGGTTGCTAGAGACATTTATGTAAAGGATCAGGTTATACCAAGACATTTCAGCATCCTCCCTTAGCGTACATCTCCTGTCAGGTTTTCAATACCCCTTTGGCAAAGTCCGATTAACGTCCTCTGTCTAAATAGCGTTCATTTGTTATTGGTGACAGAATATTATTCACAAGACCGTGGAATGCTGCTCCAATGTTATATACCAATCATTCTTGTGCAAGGTTACTTCTGTACAATGGAGGATGTGAAGATCATGCTTTACAGCCACAATACAGAATTTTTTGTACACAATAATTTAGTTCAATATTAGGTGCAGTTATACTGCACTGCGCCAAAATAATGATTTATTTTTCATATTTTAAACTTATTTAGGAAACCCGTCGGCGATAGTGGCAAATGTATAGAAAGTGACATTTTATTTGCTTCTGACCATTAGCATTTTGCAGATGATCCAATTCCCAGTAAAATATTGACTTTTGAACTGGAGACAGGCAGCTTAACAACCAAAACTGCACCAGCAGTGAGTTCAGACCCCTCTTCCCTCCAAAATAACATCCCATAAATCTGTGTGGTCGCTATGATTTCTGAAACAGAAGAACAAAACGTTCCTTTCTCAGTACCTTATTCTTCATTGCTCACTTTAGGGCAGTGTTTCCCAACTCAGAGCTCAGGGACCCTCAGACAGTCCATGTTTTTGCTCCCTCCCAGCAGGCGGTCTGGCAGGGAGCTCGGACGGAGCAAAAACATGGACTGTCTGAGGGTCCCTGATTACCAGTTTGGGATACACTGTGGGTCCCCGAGGACTGGACTGGGAAGCGCCACTTTAGGGAAAAAGAAGAAAAGGTAATGTGGTAGGAATACATTTCTCCTGGTATCCCACACGACCTTTTGTATTACAGACAGATACAAGTCAATTGGGACATGTAGCTAGGCAAGTAAATAGAAGATGGCATTTATTTTTTTTTTCATATGCTAAAAAGCTCTGTAGTTCAAGGAAATTTATTCCAGTGTAACAGCCTCATTGTATTTAATGCCAAGACGACTATCATAATGTTACAACAAATGATGTTTTTTCATTGCCTAGCAGCAAATCTGAAAGTCAGAAAAAAATCAGATTCAATTACCAGCAATATAAACCTCCAGCGAAGGCAATCACAACAAGTTTATCAGCACCCTGATTGTGTGCCTTTTTACGGAATACGCAGACGCACAGAAGGAAGCATGTCTAACCAGATACGTTACTGTATAATCTATTTCCATAAATGATTTCAATCTACAGACACATTGCTGGAGAACATAGCAGATCATAAGGGGAAAAAAACTGAAAAAGAAAAGAAAAAAACAAGCCAAAGATAACCCCAGTGGACTTGATATTATGCAGCCAACATTTTATCACCAGTATTGAGTGGAGTGGCAGAGGGAAATGATATCCGTGAAGTGTATTCCAGTACATTAAAATTTGACCTCTCTGTCATGTAAATCTTATCAGCTGTAAGTAAACATCAGCAAAGCCTCGTTCACCATCCGCATTGCGAGAAGGACAATGCTGCCAGGATTTCCAAACAAATAACGCTGAGTGCGTCTAAAGACGGCCATTGTGAGACGCCACCCCCTGGCATTCCTCTTCACAGTTCAGGAGATAAATGACCTCCAGATAGAAACAAGGAATGACCATCTTCCAAGTGTATCGAGCTGCACAACAGTTGTTTTCATTCATCACTGACTTTATTTGGCAATGGAGATGACATCCACAGACGCAGAGATGTGTAAGTGCATTGATAAGAAAGGAGACTGTTTTGGCAGGAAACCTTTTTGGCAATGTACTGTACCATATGCCAGGACCCAAGCTAGTCAAGATTATGGGTCTGTAACACAGACACCAAGGGGTGGTCCTGTAGAGGCGGAAACAAAGAGTCAAGCTGGATGCAGATGGACAATTGATAGTGACCAGACCCCCAGTGGGACAGGAAAAATAAACAAAAAGTTAATTAGTCACAGAGAGATATCCAGACCTTGACCAGCCATCCTTCAGACTGACATCTAAAGGTCACCATTCTTTGTAAACACAGCAAAAAGCCAAGTAGATTCAGCTCCCAGAAAGGACACAAGAATTGTTGATGACCAGTATGGTATCTTTTTCATGATACTTTTCATTTAGAGGCTCAGGAACAACTGCATTCTTGTGAGGAGCTTACTGGCTGCCAAGGATGCATGCCAAAGTGAAGCCAGTGGCTGTCCGTGATTATAATTCATTCTTGACTGGGCTACTGCTGATCATTTGTGTCCCCGGTTCACCTTACTTCTGACCTCTGCTGACCAGATACCTGATACGGCTTATCTAAACCTGTATTCAGCAGCTTGGAGTATTGAGCTCTGGGCTAAAGCACTCTATTCGCAGTCACATTAAGAAGAATAATTCCTTCAGCGTGGAGGACGATTTGTTCCTGTTCCCTCAACGCGCTTCACAGAACATCTGACACGCTGTTTTATGCTCAGTGCCTGGCAGAGATCAACTGAGCGATCACTGCAATGAGTGCAGTGTGAGAACAGTCTTGTAGCAGAAATCGTCCGTTTGCCTTGGAAACCAACCTGGTGCAGATGGACTTAGTGGGACTATGGGAGGGGCATATGGTTTTCCACAGCTGCTGATTGGAGAGCAAATATTCATTACTCAGTCCATTTTTGTTGTTTTTCAGATGAGACTGCCAGTGACCAGAATTGATAGACTTCAAATAGCTAATGTTACAGTATTGGGAAACAAAACTCACTACCTCCTCATGTAATTCAATGAAAAGCTTTCCACAAGTCCACATGAAAACATATCCCATGGACTGAGTGCAGTTTGTAAATTTGCTCTTGAATTACTACTGTATATGAGCATCATGAAGCCGGGGCAGTGTGGCGGCCCAGTGGTTAGCCCATTTGCCTAACAGCAAAAAGGTCCTGGGTTTGATCTTGGCTCCTTTCTGTGTAGAGTTTGCATGCCCTCTGTGTGGGTTTTTGCCGGGGGCTCCGGTTTTCTCCCACAGTCCAAAGGTGTGCAGGGTAGGCTGATTCCCGTGTCTAAATTGGCCCTGCAGTTGTGTGAGGGTGCGTTGGCGCCTGCCCAGGGTTGGTTCTCGCCTGTTCCTGGGATAGACTCCGTGACCCCAGTGGGGATTAAGCGGTCACGATAATGGATGGCATCTTGATGCTTGGGCCAGCAGCAGCAACACTGGTCCAGGACGTGGAGAGCATTACCAGAATCATGGGTAACATACACATGCACAGAAATGCTTGGGATCTTTGGAGCAGAACTGGATCAAAATAATTTTACACCTCAGCACCATTAACTACAGTCAAATATCTGCATATGGGTTTATTATATTGACAGAGTCAATGTCATCAATAATTGGATGTTTAATGAAATCTATAGAGGTCAGTATCAGTCCCAAAATCAGTTTAGTGCTGCATCACCGTCCACGGAGGTTATGTTCCATAAAAACAGCATGACTTGCAAATCTTTAATGTCAATATCTTTTTGGAAAGAGAAGGTCAGGGGAAGTGTAGGTGGGGTTAGCACTAATCAGCACAAACACTAATCTGCACATTGCTGAGTTGCCTCTTCTCCCACTGAACAAGTAAAATTTTGTGACATAATTAAATGCAATATGGGGATGAACGTTAATACCCATACAGAGTGTTTACCTTTCCTGTCTAATGAAGTCATTTTCGCTTCCTGGTGTCGCTCGTCTTGTATTGCTAGTGAGATACAGATTCAGCTGTATTTTACATGTTTTCACCAGCGTCGCAGGTCAATTACAGCAAATATTAAATTAACATATGAACAGTTGCAGGGAGAACTATAATTTAGTGTCGACAGACGGTTCTTAGTCTCTTCTCACTGCACCTGAGAGTGCTCGTTCTTCAAAGAAATGGTGACAAATTGTGTGCATTACGTGTAACTCCCATCCAAAATTGAAAAACTTCGTCCTTAAAGCTCCCAAGGTTGGGGCAGTTGCTGGATCTTTATCCATGAATAATGCATACTTCCATATGGTACTTAATACACAGTTAAATTGAGCTTAACAGACACAAATATTAATATTACACAGTTACACATGGCTACCGTGCAGCGGAACACAAGATGACAGATGGAAGTCTGCAGAACGGACTGAAATTTCCGTGTAGCTGTTTAAAATACCGTGTTGTGTGTAATACATGGCTGACAGGAGATTCTGGAAATAGGGCAATAACTGCACCAGCTGTGGTATGCTCATGTGACTATCCAGCCTTTAAAAGTCAAATCACACCTCCACACCATGCCACTCAATGGAAACGCTTATCACAGTTACTCTGATGCAGCTGGAAGCACACCTTAGGTCACCCATAAATTAACCTTTTAACTAGGAAAGGTTCCCTTATTTTTCTCTTTAGAATTATGTCTGACACTAAATTAAGCTGAGAGGAGCAGCGCAGGGTCCGCATGTACAGATTAATGGCGTTTGCATAGAATATCATTTTTCTATATAAAAAAAAGTTCAGCCAAGTTTGCGAAATGCATTTTGCCGCCACCCCCCAAGAAAAAAAAAACGTGGTGAATGATGATGTGTAAATAGCGCTTGCACTTCCACGTCTTAATCGCAGCGGAGGCGGCTTTGCCCGTGGATGATTGATGAGGCAGCTGGCAAGGGGTGTCGTGGGATCTGCCGTTCCCTTGTCAGCGACTCATCTTTGGGAGCTCTCCGTCCCCTCCGGAGAGCGGAGCACCGTAAGAGACAACGCACTGGAGGGGCTTCTCGGGGGAACCAAGCTGCGGCGATGCTGTCCGAAATGTTTATAAAGCAAGCCGATTTTTAAATGCGAAATTTGGTAATTAGTATCACTGTTATAAGTAAACAAGAATGATCTTTGCTGATGTAGGCCTATTGTTTTTTTCCCCCAAAATTTCTTTCCTGCTATATTGATTTTTTAATTGCAACAAAGATCTTGAGATAAGTACATGCCCACTGCCTCATTTAACCAAATCAACTCTGTCAAACGTCTGTTGTAAATGGGGAACAGCTGTGATTTACTTATTTATTGTTTTTTTTAATAGATTTTCCCCCAAAGTGCGACCACATCAATATCACCAAGATGAACATTGATCTGAAAAATACAATAAAACCACAACAGTTTATACAATGCAAACAATATAAATTCACAAAATTTTGTCTCTGTTACTTCCATTACGTTTTATTAGCCTAATCATGCTTGAATGCTGTTAAACATTGTTATAATAAACATTACCACAAACACCCCTCAAACATTAAGCGCTACTTTAAATTTTATGAGAAACAGATGAAAAGACAAACATATTACTATTTAATTTCAAAACAAACACATTTATCTGAGTATGCATGGAGCATTTCAAATTAACTGGATATTTACTACATACTGCTATCCATAATTTGTTGTAATATGTTGGAATTAATTAAAAAGACTGATTTCTCTTTTTCTGTGAGTATGGAGAAGCCAAATATAAAATATTATTCAATATAATTTAGTGTAATTGATTAAACTAATTCAGAGATTATTTCAACAGCTAATCCTGGATTTTTCTGTAATGTGTGGATGGAGGATTATATTTGGCCATATCTTATGGTGAAATTTTCATGGGTTGTGCAATATGATAATATTTTATCAGTCATATGGCATGCATCTTCAAACAGCTAATTAAAGATAATGCTAAACTATTGTAGACTGGGTCAAAGTCCAACCCACAATTGTTTTGTTTTCAGTCATTTGGCTTCAGGGAATTACATCGTCAAGGTGAACTTGATGAGGTGTGGAACAGGTCCGTTGAGTGCATGCTGACCTTTTGATTCCTTTTTTGACAAGATAAAGCGTAAGGGCTTGTTATAGGACCATAAATGAAAAAGTCCCCTTTGGCCCTAAGTCATTATTTATTACTTTAGACCTCGCTTGGCCTTTTTCGGCCTTACTCATCAGACCTGCCTTTTAGGTTGTTCAGCAGACCCTGTTGAGCTCCCTTTGCCTTGGGTTCGAGGATGAAAATAACAGAATCACTGGCTCTTGGAATGAAATATCTTTGGAGTTACCAGATTTCATGTTACCGCCTATTAACATATCACAGCAAATGTTATTTGATAAAGACGAACTTCTACACATTCCGAATAAATGGCTGGTAATTCTACAGTCGTGGACCAAATTTTCCATACCAACTTGCCTTATTAGGGTCGCTGGAGTCTGGAGACTATTCCGGAAGCTGCGGGGATTAAAGCAGGGAACAAGCCAGCAACTCCATTTGCATATACAACGTAGCAACTCCAATTCACCGTGGCACGTTTTGGAACTGGAGAGCACTCCACAATGAATGGAGAGAACATGCAAATACCAAACACATACAGTCAGAACGGTGACTCAAACCTCTGTCTCCAGAGGTGTGGGGCAACTCTGGCAACCACAGCCCTGCTTCTCCCATTGTAAGAACTGGGTTTTTTTATTCTGTATGCTGAATGAGAGAGCTGGTTCCTGCTAAGAGAAAGAAAAAGGTTTTAGGAGGATTTACAAGGAGGCCAGGCGGGGATACTGTGGAGAGTGCAAGAATTAAGTGCTTCTCAGATGTTGGTTTTAATGCGTATGAAATCATAGAGGTGCCATGCTCATTAAAATGGGACTGTAGGTAATGAGAGTGACGGGGGATTTGAAATAACAACAGAACTGGTAGCACGTTTAATTGCCTGGATCGCCGCATGACACCTTTGACGCTGACGGGAGTAAACTGCTTCGGAGATGAAAGCCACAGATGAACGGACTCGCCCCGAAGCGAAACTGCGCTGTAAGGTTGGACAGCCACATCTGACGAGCCTGCATGCATCCCAGGTGCCTCCTTCTGGGAATCAGAATCGGCTCCACCTGTAATACCTTCTCATTAATGACAAATCACATTCCACAACCCATAATGCCATGACATTTGTTTTGTTTTTTTTTTTTTGTGGCAACCCTGAATGTAATCTTTCATTTGCAAACTTAGTTTAGAGAGTAACTGTATTAGTTGCTGACAGAATCAGCCAAGTAGGTGGGGGGATCAAATTACTCAAATTGTATTGTGGGACCCCCCCCCCCCCCGGCCAGCAAAATTTTAAAATAGCACAATTTGAAAATACTGTCCAAATATTGTATACCGCAGTAAAATGTCTGAACGATGTAACGGTAAACAGACACTGCCTAAGCCTCCTAAAATGTCTCCTAAATATCACTAAATATCAAATATCAAATAGACACAATGGTGGCTCCAAGGCTTCTGCTCCGTTGGGCCCTTTAGCAAGATCCTTAGCCTGCAATTGCTTTGTTCTGGGTATGACGTTAATCTACATCCAGCCCTATAAGGAGGTCCTCCAACTTACAGGGAAATTTGGGGGTTGGTGGTAGGATTGGTACTCCAGCCACCAGAAAACTTACACTGGTCCGTTTGGGTTAGTGTGGTGTTGAGGCATCCCCTGCCACACAGCTGGGCTTGGGTTCTCATCCCTGAGGTGGTTTGTTGTGTGGTGGGTATAGCAATGTACTGTCAGTGCATGCTCCTTACCTCTCCTAAGATCCTTTCTGTATGGTCTTTCATAGACAGTGTCATGTTTTTAAGGCTGGAAGGCTGAACAAACCTTTGCAAAAAGCTCAATTTGTGATAGGACTGAGTCTGGGCTCCTTGGAAATGGTAGTGAAGGGTATCTGTACTGTGCTCCATTCTGATTTAGAAAGCCTGACCTTCTCAAAGCAGAGCAGGTGCTGTTCAGGAGGACCTTCTGCCGCCAGCTCATCTCCCCAACATGCTCACAGATGCTTCATCTGTCTATCTATCCCACACCTGCCTCTGAAGAAGGCACGTGTGACATAGATAGACATTAATCAGGAAATTCAGCCTGCTCTGGGTTGGGTTCAATTGGACCTCGAGCTTTTGCTCATTAGTCAGCCCTCAGCATTGCTCTTGGAGCAGTGGGCTCAGTAGCAACCTTGCCCAAGGTTTGGTTTAGTTTTTGGGGCTACTCTGTCAGGTCTGTTTTTTTGTGTCTGTCAGTAGCCAGCAGGTACTGGCTTGGTGGGTTGGGGTAGATTCGGGTTCATGGTCCTTGACTGGCATTTGGCC
>JAODJW010000001.1:46454564-46467261 GCA_026777045.1 Hyperopisus bebe | reverse complement strand
ATTGTAAGATGTCTTATTTCCTCCAAAGACAAATAACCTAAAACTGAAGGACACTTTTTTCCTTGGGTCTCAGGAGGTTATAGAGTTAAATTGCGAATTTCTTCAAAAGTATTTGCGAAAAGACCAGAATCAGATTTAGAACTGATCTGGATTTAGGGCACACATTAATTAGACTGGAAATCAAACTTGCTTCAGTTTTCTGTGTCAAATCATTGCCATTTTCTAAGGTCACGGAGTGCTGATGACTTAAAGTTTCATTTGAATCTGTAAAGTTACAGTCAGATTCTTGAGTTTATTCCAAAACTATATAGACAATCTTAGATCAGCAGTTTCCCCTGAGACTGCAGGGCTATAATCATTCAATCATCGTAATCTCCAATCCAGCAGAGAAAATTCCCTAACGAGACTTACATGCCTCAGTAATGACACCTATTCTGAACAAGCAATTTATTACTGTGAAGTAGAATACATACATTTTGTTTCAGCTTTTACAGAAACCAATAGGCCTATTTCTAGCTTTGTATGTTCACAGCCGCCATACTGGAATTATTCTTACATTTTCTTATTTTTTAAAGCATGCCTGTGAATCTTTATTAAAGGTCTGACACTTTGACAAACACTTAAAGGCACACGTGAAAGTCTCATAGGAAATGGAAAACAGACCTATTGATGTTGATTTGCTGAACCCAGTGGACAATTTTTTTTTACAAGGATTCATTATGTGAGGATCCATTAAATTCATGTGTAGAAGTCTAAGTAGTAGTAATGTCTTTGGGCAAAAGTATCAGTTAAAAATGCAAATGTAAATGTAAATACGATGCAATCAAATATAAGTAAATGTAAGTAAAAGTAGATGTTTCCCAATGGAATTTGCCTTGACATGTTACATTACCTGCTAACTTCTGAAAACACCATTCATATATGCAAAAATCAGAGGCTTTAATACTGCCAATCAGGAGCACTCAAATAAACAATTACACACAATTACTGCAGAGTACAGTGTCAGTCATTAGAATCCATGCAATAGTTTAGCGAAAGGGCAGCTATGCCAGCACTGCCTGCTGTGATCTTTCGCTTTGTATGCTTAAACCTATGCTTAAGACACTCAGTGTAAGAACAGGATGGATGGAGATGTCCTAGAGTGGGGGTGAAGGCCAGCGATAGGCCTGGTACTCAACCATAAACAGCTGTTAGTGGGTTAATGGCTAATTTCCATATGATCACTGGTATAAATCAGTGGCATAAAAATTGCTGCTTCACAGGGAGACGGAGCTCTAGAGGTGTGTTTCTGCGGCTCCCCTGATGTTAAACTCAAGAAACATTATATGCTTTTACCCCCCCTCATAAATCTGTGCACTGTCCCCAAAGAGACCTGCACTAGTGAAACAGGAATATTACTCATTTTTTGTATATAAAATGTGATCTGCGATTATTTTGGTTCAAAAGACTTCCCCCACACACAAATCTGTGGGTTCCAACCATTATGCTTCAGGCATAAACCGTGACGTTTGTCAATACGTCACAGACCTGAACCAGGAGCAGGTCGTGTCTTAGACGTGCAATACATCCTATAAACAACCCCACGGATACCTAGAAAATCACCTCACTTCTCAGAATCCATAAATCTTTCCCTTCACAGCAAGCCAATATTGACTGTCAGCATTGGTTTATCCTCAGCTGTATATAATTAGAATGCAATATTACAGTCTGCACCTTTTCATAATGATAAATATTAGCAATTTTGATTAAAATATAATATTGTGCTTCAGTGTCGACAAAGAATTCTGTAACAGAATCTCAGCTTCATCATATTCAGAATATGTTAACTCTTATATAAAGTCTATGGAGAGGAGAACCTCAAATGTTTAAAATAGACTGCCCTTATTATTATTATTATTAACATTACTGTATTATTATTTCTCAATATAATATTAGTACATCATACAGCAATAATGATAATAATTGTCACGGCATACAAAATGAATTACTCAGGGCAGGTGTTTGGTGAGAACAAAGGGGTTTTATTGAGCGTAAACAAATGGGGACTGGAAATTAATTGGATCACAAGGGATCAAGATGAGAGGGCTAGAACAGGGATGGACACAGGCTGACAGGAGGAGTGACGTTAATGACTGGACTAACAATGAGACAGAGACAAACAGGTACCTAAATATGTAGACTAACGAGGGGCAACAAGGAACAAGTGTGGCTCATCCAAGCCATGTGAAGGAGGAGACTGGAGGATCAGGCAAATGTGGTGGGCAGGATCTGACAATAATAATAATAATAATAATAATAATAATAATAATAATAATAATAATAATAATAATAATAATAATAATGAAAGTGTTGATATAAAAATAATTTATTATATATGTTTTAATCTCAAAATGCAACTCTTTATTGCTAATTAGACACCATGATTAATTAATAGTGCAGTCATGTTCCACTAGTGTATCATTTCCTCTGTGATGTCAACTTAAATCTGAATCCTCTGTGTGTATTTACTGTCTATTAGCTGTTAATTTGTGATTAATGTGAACACAGCTGTGGTGGGTGCAATGCATCATATTTGGTCAAACACACAGGAGGAGCTCTTCACCCACTGCGGTCATGAACTGCTCCTTGCTGATAAGAGCCCTCTTTGTTGATCCTAGACCGGATGACAGCCCAACACTTTATAGAATAACCTCTGACTGATAGCGAGGAAGAACACAGGCTCCTAACATTGCCGTCTTTCCCAAACAACTAACAGACTTTGATACACTACAATACAACAAGCACAACAAGATCTTCGCATTGATGCTGAAACTGAAGGATTATGAGCAGCTGTAAAACCCACTTTTATAAAAACTGCTACCGCTGCACTGGTTATTATTTATATTTTGCCACACCCCGTAGTATCCTCTTCTGGGGTTGCATTATAAGTTAATACTTTCATGCGGCTATGTCTTTTTTAGTGACTAAATGAATTCTCTAAAGAAATGCTAGGCCTAAAATGAGAAAACATTTTGAAGTACATGAATCATGAGAACATTTGTCTTATGAGTTCCCTGTTGGTTAACTGAATTAAAGTCAAGAGCTGTCAGAGCCTGAAACAGATGGCTTTACGCAAAATGAAGACGCAGCGGAACAAACAAGGGCTGAAGGCAACAGAATTTCTGAAGACGTGGCAATTATTAAAATATTGACTCGTAGTATTTGGAACGGGAATTTATGCAAACCAAACAATAAAATGGTGCCCAATTCGGTTCTACTTGAAACATCTGATTGGAAGAACAACTTCTCTCTAGGCTTCACTTTCACTGTTTTCAAATCTCTGTTGTTTGTTTTTGTGTATCCTGCCAGGCTGAGTTCAGATTTTTGTCTGACGGTCAGCTGTCTGCTATGTTCCATATACATGCCAGGCTTGGTATAAGCTGGGATTCATACGCCTGGTAGCCTGTCGCCATTTTTCACTGCGCAGTGCTGGACCAGTACAACAACCCACGAGTCAGATAACACCGGTCACAGTCAGATAACACTAATTGCCCCTCTGTTCTAATCTATAATGTGCTTTGAGGAATCTGGAAATATTATTAACTGGGGCTGACCTTCTTGTTTTGTTAAATACGGGTGACACTGCCACAGACTACATGAAGAGAGCTGTACCATTTAATTCCCTAGCTTACATCTCTGCTTGCTAAAACTGCTTACAAGTTCAAAACGATTGTTTACAGGAGCAATTCAAATGCTTTGTCTTGGCCGCACCTTTGCTTGACTTCTGAGCATGAATCTTTTATAGCCGCTATCCGCTGTAGCCCGACATCATCCCAGAACTTCAAAGAAAGTCCCCTACCAATGCATTAAATTGCATAGACCTGCGACTGCACAGCATGGAGCGTACTTCTCTGACCACAGTGCATGACAGCCTGCAGATTTATGCATAAGAAAACAGCTGAAATACACCTTTTTTGCCACCTTATGTAAGAAGATGTTTCACAATGAAAGGGGATAGGTAAAGGCTAATTTCCGATGTCCCAACATGTGTGACAACACGGTGTAAGGAGACCATTTACTCCAACCCTTAGCGCTGGGGTCACCGAGCTGGAAAATGAACACTTAAAATAAAAAGGCTATAATCTCTCGGTGTGTAGATTCTGTATAAATAAGCAAGTGAGAGTTTACAGAAGCTATAACAAACAATAACGCAATGCGGACTTTTTCTGCGTTGATTTTACTGTGTGCGTCAACCACAAGCTGCACGCCCCCTAGAGGCTGGGCCAGGCGGTCACACAAACAGTGACACCGAAAACCCAGCATGAGGCGAGAACATTGCATAAATTAATTTGGACCATTTGATGCTCCCAGGTTCATCTATTTAATATATCCCCAGTAGCCATGCAGCCCCCAGCACTGCTGGCAAAAACATGATTTGCAGGCCATTTTCGATTCTGCACGCACCTGGCGGCCCATCATTCCAGGTTCAGGGGCAGCACTTCATGTCCTCCGTGTTTCACATCAACTTCATATTCTTCTTTATACACATATGATGTATATGTGGTCAAAATCTGTCGTTATAAAGTCATTTTATATGTATATTGCCATCTTTTATTTGCAGGGTGAAAATACAAGGTCCAGTCTTTAATTAGCAGCTATTAATTATATTTAGATATATAAACTATCAAAAAGGACCTTAGTAAGAAAACAAGCAAGATTTGGAAGCCACTGGGGGCTTTTTCCTAAGACCATTTGTGTGTGTTTATACAGTATGTAGTAATTCATGTATTATTTTAAACCAAAATTAGTGGCGTATGAAATGTATGATAACATTACTGTGTCTCTGTCTTCAAAGCACCAGAAGCTGTTTAGGGTTTTATGGGGAATGCTTGTCAGCAAATATGCCTGTCAACTTGAAATCGAACAAGGATTCCTAATTAAAAATTCCTCCTTTTGATGAAGTCACATTGGAGGCTGTCCAGATATTAAGTGTTTCCCGGAAATAGGGTTTCCATCTCATTGCAGAGATGCAGTCCATCTGAAACTCAGGTCATGGTCGAGGCTGCTTAAAAACCTCATGCCAGACGTAACAGGTTTCATACGACACGCTGATATACTCCTCACACAATACAAGCGCTACGTCCAGGCCATATCAAGATCTTCAGCTGGGTGGAAGCACAATTTGGCAACCCCAGTAACTGGCAAATAAGCTAAAGGCTTTAAATGTAGCCAAGTGACACAGTTTGGCAGTGAGATCTCACCATCAGGGTCGATGCTACACACATATCACCTATGAGAGAACATTAAAATAGGAAAAAAACAAACAAATAATTCTCAAGTATGTATATTTTTATGTAAAAAAGACATACTGTACAGTACAATAATCCAGTTTTGGATAGTCGGTTTCTTTTTAAATCTATGCCTTCACAGTAGAATAGCACAACAGCTTATAATACTAGAGAATAAAAAAGGATATGCTGAAAATGAAGTCTGCCTCCATGATATAGGAGCCATTTTAACTTGTTTCAAGTTATAGAAAATATAACCATTTGCAATAATTGCAGAAGCAGTGCTTGAGTACAGACCAATACGTTAAAATACACATGGATAATACATTCACTTAAGAATGTAAATTGTTACAATGTTTCACCTATGCAATTTAAAACATGTGTCCATTAATACATACCGATGTTCAGTTGTTAAGCTCTGTACATATATAGTAATACAAACATTTGAAAGCAAGAACCTTATGTCCACTCACATACTGAAAGTAGGAAAATAATTTTAATAATAAAGCATTACATCTAAAATGCAAAATAGGTCATTATGTTGATTCACAAGTTTTTTTCTTTTTTTCCCACAAAAAACTTCAGTTTTTACTAATAAGAAAAAACAACCCAGAATCTTTCATGTAAACCATGTGTCTGCTGCCAGATTTCTCAACAAAGAATGGTGATGATTGCCATGCTTGTATGTAATAGAATGTGATTCCAGTAAAATGCATCGTGATCCTTCCATCCATTCGTACTCATAGCTTAGCTTAGCTGGGACATGGTTGTGGTGAAGAGGGAGGCTGTCCCAGGAAACACATGACACAAGGCAGTAGGCACACAAAATTAGAAATTTAGTGATTTGATCATACACAATCATATACTATGGACAGTTTTAGAGATTCTAATGTTTTTGGATAGCAGTAGGAAACCGGGACACTCAGAGCAAACCCAGAGGACAGGGAACAGGGGCAATTCTATGATTTTATAAGGTAGCAGGCATAAAAGTTGGCATAATTCATACAGAAGGACCAACCTTATAATTAGACCGGTGTTTCCCAACCCAAGAACCCCGGACAGTCCACGTTTTTGCTTCCTCTCAGCTCCCAGCACACCTGTACCAGGTATTCAGTGCCCCTGATTGGCTAGGAGCTGGGAAGGAGCAAAATCGTGGACTGTCCGGGGTTCCCCGAGGACTTGGTTGAGAAACACTGCATTAGACAATGATACAGGCACCTGTGGCTGAACAAGCAGAGCAACACACCAACACCGTAAAGATCGTGGGTTCATATCCTAGGGTAGGCGCATAAACCATTACCTCTCCCTCTACTCTAAGTCCCTTTGGATAAATAGGTTTTGAATCAGTGAGTAACTGGGGGGGGCAATCAGCTTTTAGCTGGGGTCAGTGCCCCTGTGGTTCTGCCCCTCACAAGGAACGATCATTTCCTTTGATCTTACCCTTTATCCTAGTGATCTAGGTATACCAGTAAACTTAAATAGTAGTTAATTAGATGCTAAGTAATATCAGTCATTTTCTTCCCAATGCTCAGGTACAGTACACAGTAGCACCAAGGAACATAATTGTAGACTATGTGTAGGCTGTGACCTTGCACCTATGTGTTTTACATACGTAGATTAGGCTCTGCTCGCTTGTAAAAAAAGAGAAAAAGGAAAACAAAAAGACCAATTTGGTAAATTTGCATGTGGTAATAGCAAATTTCAAGCATTTCATTGTGAAAATCATGGAAATGTGCTGTATCGTGATAGTTGTTTTTAACTCCCAACTGTTTCCAGACAAGCTGTAAAACACAATTTCACTGTCACAGTTGATTAAGCGAGAACATGTGGGGACCAAGCCGTATGTACTCATTAACTGCCGAGGCACGATTTTCGTAGGCAACAGCAGGTGTCCAGGCATGAAGCTGTCATCAGATGAAGCATTGTTCAGTCGTCTGATTCTGGGGTTTAACAACATACTTCAGAGAAAAACAGGATGGGGGTTGGTCTGGTCCTTACACACTGTTAACATCTGAGGTGCTTCTTGCTGGACATGTCATTCCAGACCCTGTGCATTTCATCGGGGGAGATCTGGTGCACTGTGACGACCCGGCGGTACCTACAAAGACTGTAGGCCATCTTCCAGTGGTTGAAGCCGCTGTTCTGGAAGGGGTGGATGCCTAATTTGCGCAGGCACAGCCCCACGTAGACGTCCTCAAGGTGCAGGAGGCGTGTGTGGAGAGACGTCTTGTAGATTAGGTCAGCAACGTCAGCCGAAAACACGTATCCCGTACCCGAGCAAAAAGGGGGGTACTTGCTGTCAGGGTACAGATCCCGGGGCATGTACCACTTGCTCCGTGTGTCCCGAATGGGGCCGCCATTGATGACGTACCCTGTGAAGTACCTTCTCCTGGGCTTGGTGTTGGGCTTTAGGAGCTTGTAGATCAGGTTGTCCATGTTGACAAAGATGTCACTGTCCGCCTTCATGACGTATTTGGCCTTGGGGCAGTAGGTGGCAACCCACCGCATGCCCATGAGAGTCTTGAGGGTAAGGTTGTGGTAGGAGTCGATGAAGTCCTCCACCACGATGTCGTGGAAGATCTGGCTCTCCTGTTCCACCATCTGGTTGAGGACGGCATCCGTGTTCCTGCCCAGCAGGAATAGCGTGATGATGCGGATGTCGCTTAGACTGCCCTCGTCCCCCCAGGTCTCCCGAATGGCTTGTCGGGCATCAAATTCCTTGTGTGTTGTGCTGATGAGGATGACGAGGAACGGTGGGTCAGTCTCGCACTTCTTCGGCTCGTTGATGATGAATTCGAAAGCATGGGGGTTCAGGGGGCGGGTGCGGATGTTGTTGATGGTAATATTCTTGTGCTTCACTGTCTTTCGTATCGGTATGGAGAACTGCCCAACGTAGGAGGTTGACGGCCGCGATATACTTAAGTACCAGAGAGCACTTGCCCAGCAAAGGACTGTCAGAACATATAAGCAAGAGACCTTTGAAGGCATTATGTTGCATTTACTTGTGTCTAGTGCATCGAATATTAACCAGATTTTTTTCCATTAGCAAAATTATTTCCAGCAAGGCAGCAATACGCTGCTTCGCTTTGACACTTGACATTAATTTTTATTAAACGGACACTCTATGGGCAATTAATGGAACTTTGTTTAATGAAGATAGGCGTTCCTGTTCCCTCCTTGTCATTTAACGCCTGGCCGCCTTCGAACTTCTGCCACTTTTCCGGTCCGTCTTTGTGACATGTCCTTCCCTCCCATTAAATCTGGAACAAAAAAAAAACAGTAAAAGAGGATGAGAGCCTGCTACCATCACGGAATGCTCACACGATCAGTGAGTTTGCGTTGCCTTATGCATTTTTCACGTATTCCTCAGCCCTTCAAATGAATAAATGAAAAACATTTTCTCGTTGCGCTCCATTTTTGATCTGAAGGTGAAACGGCTGTTGAAGAGCTTCCAGCTGTAGGACCAGCAATACAGCTGCAATGAATATTTTATTACAGCCTGAAGATTGTGGACTATTTAGCCGGGATGTTTTCAAAGCTTTCTGTCTGCAAAGCATCGCAGTTTTATAATCAAATTGGAGTATATAAGAGAGGGGGAAAGTGGGGGGGTGGGAGATAAAGGGAGAGACAGAGTGAGAAAACCAAACCAAAAAAAAGGAACAATGAAATGAGGTTCCATTTTGAAATTAATGCGGTAAATTAATTGCTATTGTCTTCCAGGACCTTTCTTGCGTTTCCTGATAAGAGTTCAAATATGTCACACTAGAGATACTACAGAGTTACTAGGCTACACTGACTACACCCCCTGTTTACTGTTGGCCATATTGAACCCTGACCTCTCATGACAAGACTGACTCTCTGTAAGGATCCACTTGCAGAGTCTCTACAGTTTCAGCAATACGGTGATTTATTGAACAGTAAAAATAATATAATGTAATACAGTGTAGACATACACCGGGTATTGAAGGGCAACTCGAATACAAAATATGGAGAGTTTTTCACCCCCCCCCCCTTTATACCCCATAAGGCCCTCCCCAACAAGGTGCTGTGTGTAGGTACATATAAAGAGTGACCTCCTGGAGTGTGAGGAGCCTGAGACAGGGACAGGACAGGACAGGATGGGGACTTCCTGTGAGAGCAAATGGTAGCTCAGCCACTTCTCTGTCCACTGTCAACTGAATTATCTTCCTTAGCACCCTAGTGATGCCAAATGGATCCTTATTCTCTCCCTGACTTCCCCCATGATCATAACTTGCTAACACTGTCTGTATTCAAATGATCATCTAAGAACATTGGGGCATCTTTACTACTTTTCCTTACACTCTCCAAACCACGTTCGAAAATATTAACATTTATGTATTACATAAGGGCACAGCAAGGTGTTTGTAACTGGAATGTGACATTTTTGTTGTTTATTAAAGAGCAGAAGCATGTCTCTAGGTATATAATAAAAGCCCGACAAGGTGTGACATATTCATTAAGTGCTGTTCCTAACTGCAGTGGAGTGTTACAAACGCGTCCCTGCTTCACGTTCACCCGCGCCGGAAAGGACAGCGACAGCGGCCGCTTGTTCCTGCCTGCCACGAGCAGCGAGCGACCTTGAGGCTCATGCTTTCAGAGAGGGCTGATGTGTGAAAGCTCAGGGACGCGGTGAGAAATGTCGCTCCCGGAGGAATTTCTCGGAATGCCCACTGGAATCCAGGCAGCTGTAAACGAATGGGGAAATAAAAAACATTCGGAAGCAGCCAGGTGTGACACACGTCTGATGGGGCGTGCGGCTGGAGTGCGGCCCTCCGTCTGTCAGAGCGTCTTTTGCTACACTGAGCATGTCTAATCTGCAATACTGCCCCCCCCCCACCCCGATGCATTGTCTGCATATACAATCCTTCCCTAATAGGTCACTCTTCTGCAAAGAACCGGAACTCCCATGACAAGGTAAAGCAACAGTAATGGAGATCATGCACCTTTCACCTCCTGACAAGGCAGTAATTTTCTGATGTTCTGCTGCTGGAAAATGGACCTTCACAATTCGAGTTCTTATTTCAGCATCTCTGTCCTACACCCAGCAGATGTCCTGTGCTCCTGGGAATTAAGGTTTAGAAACGTGCTACAAACAGCCTGAAGAATCTAGCCTCATTTTCCACAGTAACCCGTGACTTCTTTGTTACCTTAGCCCTTGTTGTAACAGAATAATGAGTAATAAACCAGGCAGAAGTTAACGTGGGAGTATAAATTTGGGATGACATACTCAATGTGATACCAGAAGACCTTGTGACTATTTATACTGTTAATAGAAGTGAATTCTGCAGTGAATCAGAACATGTATCAGGCCAGCTGAAATATTCATAGTTTTCAATGAACCAGGAAAAATACTGAGGTTATTCCTTGAATGTTTTTAACGTGTTCAGTAAAATATAAAACTAAGAAATCGTATACCTGAAATCTGAGTGTATTTTATGATGAATATATTTTATCTGTAGTTTTTTGTTTAATTAAACCAATTAAAAATTGAATAAAAATCATTATTTATAAATGTATTTTAATGCATTCAAAACATACTAAATATCATATACTCCAATATATTGCACAGTAACAATTTTTTTAAATAAAATCACAGATCACAAAATGTAGTTGTATTCCTTTTATACACAGGAGACAACAGAATGGCTGAACATTACATATAACCTTTATATTTTGGGAGGCTGAAGACTGAGCAACAAGATGTGTAAATCTATTGACATTTCATATAAAAATTCTCCACAAAACTGACTTGTGATTTAATAACAGAATGTGATATGATTCTTAAGTACATAAACACAGAAAGAAATATTGATCGATACTTAAAATACAGACAACAGACAAATATGGTTTTGGCCTCACCTCCTGTGGGTACACAAGCCTAGTGCCCATTTGAGGCTGGGATTAGGGCTGCAACAATTCTGAAATGATGTGGATCGAGGTTCCTTTGCTTAGAATCAAGATCACGATTCTCTGTAATGATTTTTCTTAAATTTTAACGTTTTTTTGCAATCATTAAACTGCAAAAGGAAACATAACAAAACATGATGAATATCTTTTAAATGGTTATAGAATCTGTCAGTTCAGAGCTTGCTGCAGTAAACAAAGCAGGAATAATACGCACAATAATCCTCTTCAGTGTATTTCGTTATTTATTCTTGGTAATTCAGTATATTTAATTTTCACTGCATACTAGACATTGTTATCACGATGATATGGCTGTTTTTGTATTTAAAGTTAACTGTCATTTCTTTTTAAATGATTCTTATAGTGTCAGCATGCTTGTAAAATATTCCACGGCCATCACTTTTCTCTTTAGTTACATTGCAGGTAGCACAAAGTGCCAGCAGGTGGCGTCGTAGCTGAGAAAATGGTCTTAAAGAAGTTAAAGTCAGTCTCTCTTCTGTTTTATTGCTAACATTTCTAGCTATATAGATACCACTGTTCACGTACTTTTCACTTTGTTGAGCAAATTTGGATCCTCTCCATAATAGCACTTATGAGACGATGTAGATTCAACAGATTCGGCAGAGTCTGAAAACATTGTCAGGAAGGAAAAGATCAAAAGGAGCCTCATGATTACGAGTGCAGAGAAGAATGTAGAACGTGGTTCTAGGTAAGAAAAAAGTGGCATAAACAGAAAGAGAAAAGGCATATTTTGTCTGTGTGGATGTGAATACTTGGAGCAGCAGCCAATGTTCAGAGTTACTCTGATTTTGACAGATTGGCTGCTTGCTGGTGTTGAAGAAGCGTGACAAGCAGAGTCAGGACTGATAACTGCAGTCTCAGCTTCTCTAAATCTGTCAATACCTGTATATGTACATTCGCACGCACCCATAAACCTCCACAAGTAACTCTTCAAATCAGGCAATATAGAGGCAGTACTGATGTTGATATTTTGGCGTTGTCTTTTATTCTGAAAATTTATAGAGAAAACGGAAAAAAGAAAGTTGACTGGAATATAAAACAACGCTATGATTTATTTAGCCCATTTTTTCTCCCCGATTGAGTCGTTCCTAAATATATCTGAATATATCTATTATGACAGGAGGCTGCAGGGATGTTAAGAGGCAGGTAGCAGGCTAAGCTGCAGTCAGCCAATTGCTGCCCATTCATGCCCCACCCATGTTCCCCATTCATGCCCGCCCATGTTCCCCATTCATGCCCCACCCATGTTCCCCTGTTCATGCCCCGCCCATGTTCCCCTGTTCCTGACCTGCCCATGTTCCCCCATTCATGCCCCCCTGTTCATGCCCCGCCCATGTTCCCCCGTTCATGTCCCCCTGTTCATGTGCGACCCATGTTCCCCATTCATGCCCTGCCCATGTTCCCTTGGTCATGTCTCCCTGTTCATGCCCCGCCCATATTCCCCATTCATGCCCCGCCCATGTTCCACCTGTTCATGCCCCACC
>JAODJW010000001.1:46420641-46454464 GCA_026777045.1 Hyperopisus bebe | reverse complement strand
CCCGCCCATGTTCCCCCTGTTCCTGCCCCGCCCCTGTTCCCCCTTTCATGTCCTGCCCCTGTTCCCCCCGTTCATGCCCCGCCCATGTTCCCCTGTTCATGCCCCGCCCATGTTCCCCCTGTTCATGCCCCGCCCATGTCCCCCATTCATGCCCCGCCCATGTTCCCCCATTCATGCCCCGCCCATGTCCTAGGATAGGTCAGGGTACATGCTAGGGGAGGTACGCCACTTATTGGAGGACCGCTGCTAACCTTCAATGACCAAGAACCTCAGCGGATTCTGCTTCCAGGGGCAGCTTTGCTGTTGAAATAAAGGCTTATGGTCACAAGCAGCAACATACTCCAAATTTTAGCTCATGCAGTCCTTAAAAAACACAAGTACACTCTTACAAAATACGTATGTTCAGGTACTTAACCCATACGTTAAGGTCATGGCTCACTGTCCTTCTCGGGAAAAGCTGGACCTGCTAACCTTAGATCTGTTTAAATTTTAAGATTATCAGAATTCATTATTAACGTGAAGAAAGCACTGAAGTCTGTCTCACAATAAATGAATATTGTTTCAAAGTAGCTTGAGGATAATAATAACCTCGCAATCCAGAAATAGCTTTCCTATGAACCTTCCACAAGTCGAAATGGCACAAAGAAACATTTCTATATAGGAAATATTTTTTTTAGCACTGCCAGACCGAAAAATTAACCTACCAAATTTTAAATAACACTAACATATATAGTGAAAGCAGGAATGATATGATAAATTCAGACCCTATCTAAAGTGGAAATAATGTTCATACAGTGTATTCTCACCAGAAACAATACAGTCATGTGTTGCTTAATGATAGATACGTTCTGAGAAATGTTTAGCTAATCAATTGAGATCATCATAAAGTGTACTTGCACAAACCTAAATGGTATAGCCTACAGTATCTATATCATAATTATAATTATGTGGTGAATGACTTTATGTCTATGATAGCTAAACGCTATTTTAGCTTTTTTCCTTTTTTCATAAAAAATTTTCCTCTTTGGATTTCTTTCGGTTAGTGAAAACAGGGTTTAATGTAGGTCTTTCATAAAAGTGAAGTGGCATAAACCAAACATTCATAACGCGTAGGATACCTTTATAACTGGTGCACATAGAAAAAAAGAATATTTTACAACGTGAAAATTCCCTGTGCTAGTTTCCTTTGGATGCAACTGGGCAAGGTCTGACTATGAATTAAATCAACTTATGTTGGCAAACGACATTCTGGCCCTAATCCAATGTAACCTCATCATCTCTGAGAAATTGTAGTAATCATTTTGTTTGGATTATTTGACTGCTTTTAAATCACTAGAACGTGGCTTGAAAGTCTTTGGGAGCTTTGGTAATTGTATTTCAGTGGCGGCTGGTGGCTAAAAAAAGAGAAGGTACGAAGATAAAACATTTTACAATACTATAACAGTGAATTTTTCCAAAGGAGAGAGATAAGGTTTTTAAATGACAATAAAATTATAGCAATAAGTTATTTCAAAGTTACTTGTTTCGTAATTTAATCAACCCCTACCTCTGTGGACCAGCTAACTCTGCTGTATTTTCATCAGAGCTCAGTAGGATCTTTCACAATTGGAGATCTTCCGTGCAGAATGGGGCACCATTGGCCTGTTGCCGGTCACTGACAGCCAATTACGAGGCTGCCTGTGAGCTGAGAGGGGCGTATTATTTTATTAATGACATCACAATGCAACACGGTTATATAGATTCTAAATTTAAGGGTACAGGTCAGCCTATGTTCTTGAATGCACATGATAATGCACAGGAAGGGGAGATGGAAAAGGCTCGTGTCCGACACTTCTGCACACTTAGCTGATTGCTGCAAATCCCAGTAGGTTGCAGCTGTCACTTTACAGTTCATCTGCTTTGAGCATTTTTTCTCATTTTTTCATCTTGGATTTCATTACAGCGGGACGTCAAGTGCCTGGATCTAATATCAGACCCAACTTAACGGACCATAAATTCAACTGGGAAGTGGTAACACACAAAATCAAAGTTCCCTCCCGTTGGCTATTTACACCGAAAATGTTCCACCGCCCAAGGTGACGTTTCTGGAAACATCCATTCACTTTTACTGTCTTATATTGCATCCAGGTACATGTCTGTTGCCTGTAGGTGTTGATGTCAGAACGTTAGCAAAAACTCGCACGTTTTTGGAAATGAAATTCAAATTAGGTTTAAGTCGATGGGAAAAGGATGCAGTGCAGAGGCGGATATTGTTTCCCTTTGATCTCACTGCCACTGCATGGCGGCCTTCGCATGCCATCCAGAAAGCGCCAACGACATGCAGTGTCACAGCGCTGATTCAGCCAATGCGTAGCTCAGCTCCGCAGCAGCAGCAACGATAGCGATTGAAAAGCGAAGAGCCATGCAACTGAATTAAAGGTTTGGGTTCGTGCCTGAGTTCCCTTTCACGCAACACGCCTCCAGGTCACCGGCGTCATTTCCACGTGCAACGGAGTCACTCTTTGTTAAATCCTGGCCAGAATTAAACTCCCAGTCAATGACAAAAAGGCCGGCATTCATGCCTTCAATTACATAATCAATAACAATTTGTGTGACTGACAGGGAGTTTTGGGGGCAGCGGAGGGAGGCACAGGAGCCTGAGAGGTGGGAGTACTGAAGACACAAGTTAGGGAGGATCGCATCAATACACTGTGATGGGGGGGGGGGCATACAGTGGAACCTTCTGACTTTCTGCAGCATTTCCACAGGACAACTGTAGGGCTTTAGATCTGCAGAGCGATGTCATCGCGCTGGGATTAAACACACTGGCAGAAGGTTGCGCTCATCACTCTTATTGGGCAGTGACTCTAATAGACACATCAAGTACAGGCAGCCCCCGGGCTACGAACAACATCCTTTCCCTAAGCTTTTAAGTCGAATTTGCAGGTAAGTTGGAAAAATAAGAAATACAGTACACAATAACAATAATACTTATATAGTAATAATGAAAATAACTACCTATGGTATTGTCCCGTACCTTTAGCCGATAGGCTGCTTAAGCCACGCAATGTTTTCACAATGGTCACAAAGTAGTGTGTGCATGTGTGATTATGAATCATTGTACTTCACCTGAATTTTTTATATAATAGGCTTTATGTCAGTCCGTTCGTAAATACAAGTAAGTCAGATGATCCTCAAATGAGTACTGCCAGTATAACTGGGAAAAAATGTCAAGTAGCCTTGGTAGATTCAGAAATAGGACTGGAAATTGGCACTTTACCTGCACTGTGATGTCTGTGCCTGATTGAACTATTAGCCTTTATTGATAATAAAAGGACGGCGGACACGGAGAAAAAGACAAGAATTCTTATTACTGAACGCAGCTCGCAAAAATAGAACCAGCTGGTCGACATTCACTTCAGCGAGCCTTGTGCTATGTTGTTCCACTCTGTAAAAAATTGCCTGGTTCGCGTTTATTTTATTTTGGGTTAAATGGACGTGCTATGCAGATAGCGTGCCCGGCTATCTTGGCTACTGTAGCGTGGCATCCAGGTGCTGGGCAGGGTGCCAATTCCTGTGTTCAATCCATCTTAGAAATGCTAAGTGGTGCCCTGAGTGGCAGCCCGCATGTATTTAGCGTCCTCTCCATGGATTACACACCAAACCGATGGCCTGTAGATCCCCTCATCTCAGATTCATTGACTTCCTGCATTTTTGCAGCATTCCGCCATATATATAAGACAAGACCCGCTTAAGTGTGATCCTTCATCTCCATGCTCTCTCTTCACTTTGCTTTCAGAAGTGAGCAGGGACATTTGCTGCACCAGAGCAAGGTCTTTGTGATCGAAATCGAAATACTGGAAATCTGGCCCACCGGACAGCATACAAACACAGGCACAGGCTGAGGGAATGTGACGAAGAGCGGTTGATTTATTGACCGGTGGGGGCACATTTGTAACCGAAGGGCAATGAAAGGAAGCAATCGTTTTTCAGAAAAGAACTGTCCATTTTCTCTTGGTGTCAGGGTGAATGTACTGCATAATAGGCTGCGACAAGAGAAATTAGATCTCACTCCGTACATGGGGGTGGAGGGTGTGGGTTTAATGGTTTGATTTATTACCAAATGGAAATTAATAGGCACTGGGATCAATTAGCTAATTAGCAGAAAAAGAAGTTGAATGAAAAGATTCTTTTTTTCCACAATCACCAAGCCAGATGAATGATGTTGAGTTTTTCCCTTTGAATTCTTTTTCCTAAAAAGGTTTTATTAGGACATTTCTGATATGTCCGTTAACTCAGGAAAGCTGTTTTAATGAGAGGCATACTGTGAGACTAAAACTAAACATGGAGTTTATTGGGTGTTTTGAGGAAGCATTGCACCTCATTAGTTACAAATATCATGGGCATTTGGTTTGTATGCTTTATTTGAAAAATGTAAAACGTTGAGATGTTTGTGCACTTCTTTGAACTATGGCTGAATTAGCATCTTACTGAGGAGAATGTCCAGAAGGGTAAGTCAGCCTATTGTTTCCAGAACAGGAGCTCTCAGGCCCCTTAGAGAAACAGGGACCTCCAGGTATACATATCACCTCCTGCGTGGGCCCAATGTGCATGTGTGCGTGTGTGATAGTGCCTTTTCAGCATCTGCAGATTAAACAGAATGACAGATTGTCACCAGGTACAAGAAAGAGAGGATGGCAATATGTTTGAAATATTGTCGATTAGTCATGAGTTTCGTCTGTTTCTTCTCTGCCTAACGTCAATCCAGAAAAAAAGTAGAATAAATAGATTTTCATAACAAGGAACTGGAGATGATGGCAAGCAGAAAAAAGGCTGCTCACTTTGATCGTGATGCTCTTTAATAGGTTCAGCTTTGAGAAGCTTGGCGTTGGTGTACAAACACTGGGTGTCTTGCGGGATGAAAGACTCGAGGGCAGACGTTTCGGGCAAAACAAAAGAATGGTTCTGAGAGATAACCAATCTGACTGTAGAGGAGGTGGATCCAGGCAACTTGAGGAGGCGGGATCAAGACATCTGATTGGTTGTTCCCCCCTCTTCTAGCTGCAGGGACCCACCTCCTCTACAACTGGCTATTTCTCAGAACCATTTTTTGTTCTGCCCTCAGAACATTTTTGTGTAAGTAAAACTACCATAAGTCTCACATTTACAATGCTACAAGTGAAAGTCAAGTAAGCCTACAACCAATAATGCAAAAAAACAAGAGAAGAACCCAAAAGTTTTAGACCATGGGCTTAAACCTCTTATTTCACCTCAGACTCAAAGCTACCACTTAAAACAGCTCCAGAAAAATATACATACTGTACATCAATAAATACATGTGCCTAAGGACAGCAACATACCCCACTTAATAATTAATGATAAATGCACTACCTGAAAATGAGCGTTGACTTAAATGTGGCTTGACTGTTCTCCCTTAAAGCCATACAAGGAATTGTGGGCAAAACCTGCAGCATCAGTGTAAAAGACCTTGCTGTGGCTGCTGATCTGATGCCGTACTCATAACACCACAGTACAAGAGGCCTCTGTTGCTCCTGGGTCTGGTGACTTTATATATCTGCAATGTCAAAGACCAGGAGTCACTGCAGGAGAACGAGCAGACGGAGCTGACAGTGTTGCTGAGCTATTTTCGTGCCTTTGACCAACACTCTGAATATTAATATGCGCCTTAAAATGGAGAATGCCACCTTGATTTAAAAGGCTGATATATTTTAATATCTAACCAGTTGGCATTTTTGATAATTCGCCTCTGGAACATTCAGAGTTTGTATGACTGCCGTTTTTACGCAACAAGCATCTTTGCAAGTTCTTTGGCTCCATCAGACACTTTCCCATAAAATTGTCAGGTTAAGGACAGGCACAGACGCACACTATCTACCCCACCCTGCTAATTGCGTTGGGGGGGGGGGTTATCCTCGGATTAAGCATTCTCCTGCTCTCACATATTCAACACCCACCTAGTGTTAGTGCATAAATAGTGAGAGTGAAGGGGAAGCTCTTCTCACCAGCGTTCACGTGGCCAAAAAGAGACATTTCTGGAAATCAATAACATCGTTCTGCTTTGAAACATTTAGGCCGATGCTGTAATCTCTATAACGTGCAGTTAGGGCAAATTTCAGCCAGGCCCCTGCTATTATAGCAAATAAAGAAAATTCATTCAGGCAATTAAATTAGCCACGTTAAGACGGAAGAATACTCTCCGTATACATGGGCTAACTGGAAAAGACAAGACCATCAAATCTTGATTACCATCACTCCTTTCTAAGAGTTAAATGTTCATATCCAATATCCATTTGCGGAGCATGGGGTAATAACATTATAAAGACTATGTTGTACCTATACCTTTGAAACACCAATATTAGGTTTTGAAATGAAGCCAGACTGTCTTCTGTCCATGTATAAAGAGCTTAGCCCCTTAATGGAATGTTCTAGAACGACAACAGCACTAAAATATGAGGTACGTTACAACTTGTGAACCGAAGAGTAATGGTGAGTAAGTCAGTCAGGTGACTAACCTCTATGAATGCACTTCGGCCTCGAGAATTTGGATGCTACCAAAAAACTTAATGAGATTGCAAAAAGAATTGAGATTTTCCGCTACCTATTTAACGGTATAGCCAGCGAAATCTGAATGCAGGCACGACCACTATGACCTTTAGCTTAGCGCTGAGCTAGCAGCCTATATCCCAGGTCATAATCATTCATCGTCTAGAGCGCCGCCTCTCCTCGCTCAGTCCTGCTGCTAACTCTGTCCTTTACCCAAATGACTGCGGCAAACCCCCTCCAGGGAGCAGACTGCTGCAGTTATCAATTAACAAACGGAGTCGAAGTGACGGATGTGCAGCACCAGGCTGTTAGCTTTCCATCCGCAGGGCAGATCCCAGGGGCCAGAGGATGGTGCCTTTCCACTGGGGTGGGTGGGTAGGAACTCAGGGGCATTTCTGCCTTGGATACAATCACCCTCCCGCGGGATTATGGGGATTCTGAGTCCCGCTTTGTGCCGAGTTGAAGGCAATCTGAGTGTGACGTCGCGCCTGTCCTGATAGCAACTAGCAATGGTGGGGGAGGCAGCGCGCGGCTGTCCCCTGGGGGGCTAGAAAGGAAACATCCTACTCCGAGCCACTGATGAAGATCACAAAACACCATTTATGGGCAGAAACTGAATCAAGAGCTTCAAACCCAGGGGCGGTTCTACGACATTTCAAGTCGCGGGCTATAACAGGGGACATCGATACAGAGGAGCCCACCTTATCATTAACCAATTATATGTTTCAAATTGATGATTGACAGGGGAGGGGGCACTCCGGCAGCCCATCAGCTTTCAGCTGAGGCCAGTGCCCCTGTGGCCCCGCCCTAGTATACACCCCTGTTCAATCGTTTCAACAGTTGATACATGCACACATATCTTGCATATATGCTGTATTTCAGATAGATATAGGCTACAATCTCACTGCGACCATGTGACGCATAAGTGATTACAGAAAATGGAGAGAAGATGGATTAGGGAACCACAGCTCAGGTAATACAGCAGCCATGCTGAGAAAGATGTTGCAATAAATTCACAACCTGGAAATGAGGCCACGGGTTAAATAAATAAGGAAACAACAGGGAACAGTATTCAATCGAAAATCAACAATAGGCCAGGACTACTGCAGGGTGTAGTGTTTGAATAGTCTGCTGGGGCAAACCCCATGGCAGCATCTGTCAGGCTCAGTGTCATCCTGCTACAGTGACCCCAATAACAGCGATCCTACCCCTCTAGGGCAGTGTTTCCCAATCCAGTCCTTGGGGACCCACAGACAGTCCACATTTTTGCTCCCTCCCAGCTCCCAGCAATAATGTGTACATTCTGGTAGGGGCTACATCTGGAAGGATGCTGGGAGGGACCAAAGACACGGACTGAGTGTAAGTCCCCGTGGACCGGATTGGGAAACACTGCTCTAAAGCTGTCAGTGAGTGCTGGACAGAGCTGACAGCCTGTTTCGTCCTTACCTGCTCCCCCCCCCATACCTTGCCTCAGTGGGTTCTCTGCACTGACAGACTGTTGGGGGAAGGGGGGAGTATCACACATGACCCCCTCTAGTCTCCTGTACCCAGGTGTCTTTTCCAACCTCACAGCAGAATTCTGTCCAATATTCATATGCATTTTCTTTCCAAATGACATCCAAGGTCATATGGCTCCAAAGGAAGCTGCATTACAAGGAAATAAAAGAGAAATCTGGTCTGGTTCTGACCCTCTGTATCCCACGAGTCCTTGCTGTTGTTACTGTTGGACAATGGTGAAATGGATGCTGGGAACTAGATTAGTTTGCCAAATGCTTACCATAATCCATACGCCAGGACACAGAATACAAAACGCCCATTTCGTACTTACTGAAAATTATCAGAAGCACAATATACAATTTGCAAAATACTATTTTCCTGCACAAACATAAAAAAGCACTGATGAAATTATTAAGTTATTAAATGTCAGGACAGGGAACGGCTCTGTCGTATGGATCTGATCATCATGACTGACTGGAAAAACGCAAGATTAAGGTTTCTGTTTGAATATATCTGCCCTCTGTTTCTAAAGCCGCGGTAACAAATGGAAAGGTGAATCATAACCCACATGGCACAAGTTCTGTAATTACAGCTTGGCAGATGGTTGAATCTGTAATGTGGGGATGCTGGGAGATTATGCAACACACTCTGGCTTCAGTAAATTAATCATTCGCTCATATATATCATGTTTGGTCTTTGTGCATATGTAGTCAGCCATACAAGTACATACATTTCCATGCCAAAGTCTTAGGAAGTCAATGAGAACTATGTTTAAAGGATTTTGGTATAAAACTATGATACACTATAAGGACAAAAGTACTGGGACACACCTCTGAATCATTGAATTCAGGTGTTTCATTCAGACTGATTGCCACAGGTGTATAAAATCTAGCACCTATCCATGTGGTCAGACTTGCAAACATTGATAGCTGCAGAGTTCCAGACTTCCTGTGGCATTAACCCCAGCACAAAAACTGGAGCTTCATGGAATGGGCTTCCATGGCCGAGTAGCTGCATGCAAGCCTCACATCACTGAACACGATGCCAAGCATCAGATGGAGTGCTGTAAAGCACGGTGCCACTGGACTCTGGAGCAGTGGAAATGTGTTCTGTGGAGTGAGGAATCACGCTTCTCTGTCTGACAGTCTGATGGACGAGTCTAGGTTTGGCGGATGCCAGGAGAACTTTACCTGCCTGACTGCGTTGTGCTAATTGTAAAGTTGCTAGGCCCCGTAGTTCTAAGGAAGAGAACTCTTAATGCGTCAACATACCAAGACATTTTGGACAATTCTATCCTTCCAACTTCATGGGAACAGTTTGGAGAAGGCCATTTTCTGTTCCCACATGACTGTGCCCCAGTGCACAAAGAAAGGTAAATAAAGACATGGTTGGGTGAGTTTGGGGTGGAAGAACTTGACTGGCCTGCATAGGGCCCTGACCTCAACCCCATTAGACACATTCGAGATGAAGTAGAATGGAAATTGTGAGCCAGGCCTTCACGCCCAACATCAGTGCCTGACCCTGCAAAGGCTATTCTGGATGAATGGGCATAAATTCCCGCAGACACGCTACATAAAGCCTTCACAGAACAGTGGCAGCTGTTATAGTTGTAAAGGGGGGACCAACTCCCTATTGATGTCTAATGATTTAGAATGGGATGTCATAGAGGTTTTGTAGGCGTAACGGCTGGGTGTCCCAATACTATCATCCATATTATGTATGTCTGTCAAAGTGTGTCAGCTTAGCCATTTCAAAACCTCTCAAAAAGTCACCCCAGAATATACACCAATAAGTTTGACTGGACCGCAAGCATAACTCGCTTGACTAATCAATACCTCATCGAATCATTTAACTAATGATTACTTAATTAAGTGAGCTGGTGGCAAAGTTTAACGAGTACACGGAATGGCTGGGGTGCCCTTGAAGAGGGGTTTGGGAATTGAAGCGGATGTTCATCTAACCAACAAACTCGATATCAGCAACTTTTTGGCAAACACGAGAAATTCTTACTTTTCATTGCGTTACTTACCACCCAGCTTTAAATATTTTCTTTGACAAAAAGCATCTTGCACAGTACTGTATATAATGCTCCTCCAAATAGCAAGTCATGTGGTTGCAACTGAATACTTACAGCACACAAGCAGGGTCAAAAGGATAAGTTACTGTTTGGATAAGCATTAGAATGGCTAAGATGTGTGATCTGAGTGTTATTCAATGTGGTATGATTGTTGGTGCCAAATGTGGTGTTTCCAGCTTCCTGGGATTTTCACACAGTACAGTGTCAAAGGTTTACAGAGAATGACACGATAAAAAAAACACATGCAGTCAGTGGCAGTTCTGTCGGAAAAACACCTTGTTAATGAGAGAAGGTCAGAGGAAAATGGCCAGACCTGTTTAAAGCTAACAGGAAGGCTGCCAGAGCAAAAATAACAGCTCGGTACAAGAGTGGAATGGATTCTCTGAAAGCACAACTTGTCTAACCTTGAAACAGTTCCGGAGGCAAAAGCAGGTCCTACCTGATGCTAGGAGTACTTAATAAGTGGGATGGAATGCCAGAAGAACATACATGATTCAGGTTCCCCGCAATCCTAAACTGGATTAACAGTATGGAGATGGATAGATGGATACAAATGGGTGCTTTTAACTTCCTTTGATTTCTGAATTCCAAATATTTTCAAAGAACCATCACCCGATCTGTCTTCTTTAACGAACGCTGGAGGAAGTGACCGCCCCTTCCTCTGTGACAGACAGAGACAGCCAATGAGATTTTTACTCTTTGTGTGTCCTCCAGAACGGCTACTTCTGACAAACTTGGCAGGTGTCACTCAGTCTCTGCTGAGGCCCTCGTAAGGCAGCCGCACCGAGTGTCACTGATGGTACCGATGCTGGATCCCTGAAGCAAAGAGGCACCTGCTTCAGGCTTAGACGCCTTCTGACTATTTCCACCAAAAAAATGGCACATTACAGATGTGCAGTGCTAAAGTACAGTGCTAATGTCCAGTGCTAAAGTACAGTGCTAATGTCCAGTGCTAACGTCCAGCAAACCGGCACAAAACTGTTAAACAGCTTCCGATCTGGGCTAAACAAGTGGAGCACTTAATAAGTCCAATTAGAAAGGCACTTTTGAAACGTATTACAGTAAATTTATTTTAGCTTTTTAACTATATATCTACCTGGTTAGCGGATTAATGTACTGTAATCATTTTCTTTACATGACATGAACTGGGCCTTAATAACTTATTTACTAATTTAATCATAGACGAATTTCCTTCCATTTTTGTATTGTTAAGGGATCATTCTGAATGTTAAGTGAGATGCTAGGTCTGCTGTATTTCAGGCTGCATTCATTGTTACTGTTACGCGCTGAACAAGGAAGCAGAGGCGAGGAGACCGAAGATCTGGGAAAATGCGGGTTTTAATGGGGACAGCTACGACAAGGAGAGCCAAAACACTGGGTAACATTACAATGACCGGACTGGGGAAACGAACGGGAACGCAGACAAAATACAATGAACTAATGACAACAATCAGGAACAGCTGGTAAAACACGGGGAATCCACACAGGGTTAACGAGGGGGCGTGGCACACAGGAGGAGCGGACGATCGGGGCGTGACAGTTACGTAATCAATCCATCAACATTCCAGCTGCTTAACTCAGGACGAAGTCGCATAATTGTTTGACATTTGTATTTATTAATACACATCTAGTATGATACTTTCAATATTTACCTTACTTCCTTACTTGCAGGCACAGTGTTTATAATAGTCTAGTAATATATTACATTTTCCATTGCAATTTTTTCTCTAATAAGCTGGAATTCTGTCCCGATTCTTTTAAATTGCATCACTTCACATTCCGCTGCACTGATCCCCTTCAGATTGGTCTACATTGCATTTAGACGCACATTTTCTATTTACGCACCAGGAAAAGTGCATATAACCCCCCGCAGTCCATTTCACGAACGTGACATGCGATTGGTTTCCCTGTCAAGGGTGACCAAAATCCTAACAGGGACACATTTAATGAAAATTTCTCTGCAGAAAATTGCAAAAAAATAAAGAAATAAAAAGTCAGTATGACTTGTATGCACTACAACACCTGCTCTCAGTGCTTCTGTTCATTGTACTGGCTTTAGAGCAAAATTATTCGGTGGAAAAATTAAATATAGAATCACATTTTCTTACATTTGTCTTTTTTCATGAGGTAGGGTCACATGAGACATTTCATAATATCCAACAGACCAATCATCTTGTAATTACTGTTGCCTATTTCAATAAGGTCATTTTTCTTTGTAGAAGTTCCTTACACAGATGAACACGGCGTGAACCGACACATCAGCCTCAAATGGGTTTTTATAAGTCAGAGCCTTTGTTAATTTACTTTGCACACAAACACCTAAAGCAACAGTCTACATTACCAATACCTCCCCCGAAAACCTAAATTATTATTAGAACTTGCAATAATAAATAAGAATATTGACATTAAGAGGTGCAATTCAGTCCCTGAGCTGACTGTTTTCTTTGATGTTTCTTTTCATCTTAATATTTTATTGAAGCGGCTATAGTTCAGCCTAGCTTAGCGTACCCTGTGAGATGCTTGCTGACCTTAAGGTGTTTTGCCTTTAACCACAACACCATCTGCAGATATTGTAGCCATCTGTATATGTTTCTGCTATATTACTTTAAAGCTGTCAAAGTGAACGCCTAAACTTCAATTAACCATAAAAGATGAAAGCAATTGATTTAAAGCAAACAGGGTTTGTTTATCGTTTTGGGACAACAAACTCTAAAATTAATTGGGTGTATGAAGTATCGGGCTTTCACAATTTCGCCAGGCAAATTGCTCCCTGACCTGCTGTTTTCCCCATAAATATATAATCAAACAAACAGTTTAGGTAGCTAGCCTGATTGACTTCATTTATCGCTTAAATAACTCTCCCTATGACACCCTATACTGGAGTTTATCAATCCCTATCTCTGTGACCCACTGTTTATTTTGGATTTCGGTCCAACTGCCTTAATTATAGGCTTGACTAAAATATTAATTCAAATCGCACCATAGAGCAGTCAAGGACATTTTAATTTTCTATTGTGCTAAACCAAATAAAAAAAAGAAACTCAGATGCAAATAAAATATTACTTAAAAATTTGTGAACAAAACTGAATATAATTTCATTATCGAGTAAATATATAGTAATGGGTTCTGTCTGGGATTGGCTCCAGGCCCCCTACAGCCCAAAGATATTTAGATATCATGCTAGGCCTACTCACGCTTTCTCTGTTGCAATTACTGCTAACAATTTACTTTAATAATGCCCAAGGAAAGCTCCTCGCTTGTCATATTTATTCATCGTCCACTATGGCGGGAAGTTGAGCAGGTCAGCCCAAACCCACTTTCCCTGAGATTCCCCCAGGCGTTCTGAGCCTGCTGAGAGATGTATTCTCTCCAGGGAGTCCTGGGTCTGCCTCGAGGGTCCCTGGCCAGCAAGAAATGCCTGAAACATCTGCCCAGGGACACGTCTGAACCAACTCAGCTGTCTTCTCTTGATCCAGAACAGCAGCATCTCAGCCCCGGGGCTCTCTTGGATCGCCGAACTCATCACTCTATCAGGGACAGTCAGCCCAGCAATCCTGTACCGAGACCTCATTCGTTTCAGTCTCATGTATCCATGACCTTGTAATTTTGGTCGCTATCCAGCTGTAGGCTTTCCCTTGGGGAAAAGGTCTAAAAATGACCCCTGCGAATATGTGTGAAGGAAATCAGTGGGCCCTGTCCAGAGCAGCATTTCCCGGACCTGACCTGGTATCAGCTGTGTGGTTGATGGCCAAGAAACTCAAATAAACCTGTGCACTCACCAACTGGAAGATGAAGAATGAGGGTCAGGGGTGAGGGAGGTGAAGTGCAGGCACTTGCAAGATGTAAATACATTCAGCTTGCCACAAATCCTATTTATTCAGTCAACACTTCAGAAGGATTTACAGTATTAAGCAAAGACCTCAGCTTGAATGAAAATCCTAATATGCAATAACCTCTCTTTTTCTCCCATAACTATTTTTCTTTCCTATTTCTGAATAACAGCCAGAATAAAAAGGCAAGCTTAGTATCACCACCAACACATCTTCCAGAAAACAAAAGGCCATCTTTATGGGATGGACCGAGAAACTGCACATTAACGCATGCCTGGAAGACATGTTTGTAATGTATGATTGTAACATCACCGTACATCACCCCACCAAAACACCATGGTATCTCTGAGAGTATCCTGCCTATTTCAAGACAGAAAAACCTGTAAGTCCCCATCTGCCAGGAAGCAGTGCACTGCAGCCACCTGATAGGTCGGCACCATTCAGCTGATAAGAAGGCTGGCCTCCTTCCCCCCGCCGTGGTGGAATGTCAGAACGAAAATAAAACATCACATTCTACCATTGTGGAAATCCCAGTGACAAGATGACGCAGATCAGAGTCAATCCACAAACTCACGTACAGGGATTGTATTACAAAGAGCACCTCTGCCATCTGAGGCAGTCAGGAGCCGTGCACTGATCGTTTTTAAATATTGATAGCGAGCCTTTATCTAAAGAGCCCCAAGGTGAAGTACAACACACAATGCTGCCAGCTAATGCATCCTAAGATGCTCTTAATGCCGTGGCGAGCTCCTGCGTTCTGAGATACAGGGTGTTTACTGGAGCAGGTCATCAAGAACATGGAAAAATCACAAACAACTACCCCCATTCACAGGACCCTCACCCAGATACGGGGGGAGTGGACTATGACAGGAAGTAATTGATCTAGTGCCAAGCAGCTGCTGAGGAGAATCATGCATATGAAAACAACAGGAAACATGCAGAATTTTTAAGATAGATATCTCAGTGAAAACTGGGAAAAAAGTAACATCTCTGTTCGCACAGTCTCCCTTTGTGGATTAGGGTGATAATTGAGGATGTGTAATTGGAAGGGAACATAATTCCAGAATGACATTTGCTTTCAACTGAGGAAATGAGGCCTCCGTATCTCTTCACTGTTAACACTGCAGACCACACTAACCACAGCTGAATTTAACCATGGCCATTTTAACCCGTTTTAATGCAGGTTCACATGACCATTATCTGTGTCGTAAATGATCTAAAAATAATGCTTTAATGCTGTTTCTTACAAAAATGTACCTTACCTTACATTGTATGTAATGCATATAAAAATGTATCTACCGAACTACAAAAAATGAAAAATAATGGTGAAAAACATATTTAATACAGCTGTAGGCAACTGTGATCCTGGACTGCCGGTATCCAGCATGTTTTCCATCATACCTGGTTTCTGAGGAACCACAGCTGATCTCAGGCAGATAGTAACTCATCCGGTAGGATAGAAAGTCTGCTGGATACCGACACTCTGGGATCAGGGCTGGCTGACCGTGATATAATAGATTGTGGAAGAGGATCCATCATCAGATAAACCAGTAAGGGAAGCCGATTCAGTTAAACCACAGGTCTGTTGACTAATGGTACCTAATGGTAATGCTGATAATCCTGGATATGTGGGTATAAGGCCACCACATAACTCACTAAGTCTCCTAGTTAGCTCCTAAAAGATTCACATAGCTGTATTATACATAATAGTATGTTGTGAATTCAACTAGGGATAGGGGTGCTATAAGGGGGGGGGGGGGAGTTAGGATGATTCCAAGGGCCCCAGAGTTAGAGGGGCCCTAAAAATTTGGATCATACTTGAATTGGTGTGGGTTGGGGGCCTGATATAATGTGCCGTTCTGGGGCCCAAAATCTCTAGCGGCACCCCTGGGTAGTGAAATGTAATGATACCTTTACAGGGTTTTAAGCCACTGAATAACAGCTTCAGAATGAAAATCTGCTGATAAATGCTCTCATGGGAAATCAAGATGTATAACATTACATGGAACAAGACAACAAGGTCACTGCCGAAGCATTTGACAAATAATGCATTGTGCTAATGAGCATCTTGTGGAAAACCTACGGCCCCACACTGACGTCTTCAGCTTCAAACAGAAACGCCGTCTGGTAAACTTGACACGTGGAAATATGTCAGACCCCTGGAATGAAGTTCTCCTCTTGATGAGCCAGGAAACTTTCCATGAAGGTAAATAGTTCTAAATAAACCTGTCAGGAACAATCCCTGACAGCCGAATGAATAAGCATTTTAAATTGTTTTTTCTTAAACCTAAAGTGTGACGTAAATTTCGTCCTTTGGCAGATTTAGGCTTGAACATGTAGAATAGCACACAACGGATCTTACAAATATATTGGTATAATCCACTTATTTTACAGGAGTGTGAGGAACAGAACGCTAAGGAGAAATCGTGAAGTTTTCCACTTCAGGCCATTTGAGAAGGAAAATACGCTCAAACACTTGATTCTTCTGCTCTGAAGTATTTCATACCCTCACCGTTGTTGCACCAAGTAAACAGTTAAACATGATATAAAAACACAAACAGAAAGTGTGAAATCGCTGTCAAAGGCTTTACACGGAAATAACGGTGAAACCAGTGAGGTAGAGATAGACATCTCCACAGAATACAGCCAAAGAACATAATGTAGGATAAATATTTTCAATAGCAATATCACCATATCATCCAAAGTGTTTTGCACAGGCACCTGTACACAGAACCAGCCATAGCCTTTGACGTTCCGACCCAAACAATATTTCAGCTTAATCATGTGGAGGAATACAGTGTCCCAAATATAACAGGCATCTAGGTGCATTTATCCTACATTCGCTTAATCTTCAGGTGAGACACCAGGAAATGGCCTGGAATCAAGTTATGAGATGTTTGCTAAGAAGATCCTGTCTAGATGCTTCATTTAGGACGTTAAGGTGAGTCTGCTAACTCTGTATTGTGTATTTGCCAGCTTGATGTTGTGTTTCTTGTGTTACCCTATGGGAAGAGAGTGAGGCTTGCACATGGGCCAGGAAGTTACTCTGAAAATCACCACTGGAGCACCAATGCTTCTCACTCTGTCAACTTTTTCACTTGGGTCTTGACACATTTGGTGACTCATTAAAACAGCAATATAAACCTATACCCCGCGACCCAGTAGGATAAGTGGTTTGGAAAATGGATGGATGGATGGATGTAAACCTATAATCCTTTCATCTTCCACAACAGCTTATCCTAGACAGGACTCCAGTGAGTCTGTAGCCTATCCAAGAAATTAGGCCAGGGGCGTCCATCATGGAGGAGTTAGAAACACAAATTCAGCTTCTATCCCACTGTTTGGACTGCAGGAGAGTAAGCAGAGAGAGACCTGATGGAGAAAGGAAGTGCATGCAAAACCCACACATACACCCACACAACGAGGGGTAAGAATCACACCCACAGCCCTGGAGGTTCAATGCCACCCACCAGCAGTATCACCATTTCAGATCTTTTATTGAACATTGCCTCTCCGGTCCTGAAACCATTACTTCTAACAGACCACTTCAATATATTTCTAACCATCTACAGAAAACCTGTATGTAGGCCTGCAGGCAAAAAAAAATCATCATATGAAATCAGGGGCAAAACCCAGAACCCCTCAGGAGAGCAATCTGTGGGACCTCTGAGACCATTTCCTTCTTTTTAGCACAGCGACGGGGGCCTGCGTGAAGATGCGGAGTGACAGACCTTTAAGGATGAGGCAGGAAACAGTTCATTACGTTACGCAGGCTGCTCAGCATGCTGCACCACGTGACGTTTGGTAACGCAGCTTCGCATCACGTGTCGCGAAACATCCGCACCATTCTCTGAGCGATCAAGAAGAATCTGAAATCAAGGGGGTGGGCACTTCATATCCACCAATAACAGATTCTTTTACATGCTACGTTTTATTCCGAGTTAGCCATAGTCTTGTGCGCTTCATCAGTTTCCTTTTCATTTCTAATCAGCAAATATTTGTAATTGCTCAATCTAAACAACCCCTCTCAGCAATATTTTAAGCTATTCTATCTTAGGTTTCATTGGCTGGCAGATGCTTTAGGTCAAAGTCATTTGCAGGGCGGCTTATAGTTAAATTACCCATCTACAGAGCAGGATTTGTATTAAAACAATTATCAAACAAATATTAAAAATAGAACACTGACAGGCCTTCTGGTGCTGGCAACTGGGTCTGACAGACAGTTCATGAAGGGCCACACCATCACTCCCTCTGTGCTCACAGCAGGCTGTTTACTTTGGGCCCGTCGTTGTGTTTCGGCTGTAAGCGACAGATGTGTGACTGCCTGAAGGGTCAGAGAGGCCAGATCTGACAGCGGCGAAAGGACTGGGTGAAGGAGGGTGTTACATGGATGCCAGCTGGATGCCTGAAAAACAAAAACTAAGTGCTGCCCTCCAGTGGGGAGGTGAATTTCACACTTATTAGCTACCAATAAGCTACCTGCAAAGATGGGCCACTTTTATTCAATATGTTTCAACTGCAAGCAAACAGATGACGTTTGTTTACAGCAACAGTATCATCAGGCTTGTGTTCCACAAACACAGCATGTCTGCAAACCCTTTGAATGATCATTAGGGCATAATTAAAGCAATTTTCATTAATTCCTTTTTAATGGATGCGCTATAATTTGTTGGGAAAGCTGTGATTTAATGAATATACTTACTAATCATTAAAATTGAGTTTTGTTAGCTTGAGCGTACTTTTAGCCTTTGGGTGTTATTCTGCTTTGATTTATCTCAATTGGAGTTTCGGCCCACTAATCCTGAGGCTAATGTCACAGAACAGAGTAGTTTGTGGTGCTCAATCACCAGCCATGGATGAAGGTCCACTATAACTGCTGCTCAGCAACTCAGGAAGAAAAATGTTGATTTTAGGATTGAGGCTTATCATACAATTATTAACAGCACCGGCGACATCTTTATAATGTAAATAACACAATGTCCTCTGGCTGCAATCCAGAATGGGTGCCAATGTGATTATCTTCCAATATCTAAGCAGATTTCTTTTAATAGGAGTTTTTAGGGGGGTCTGTGGGTTTGTTCTTGTAATCAGAAGGTTGCTGGCAGCAAATGCCTATGAAATATTTTGTAAAAATGTAACATATAAATTAATTATTCAATCAATCAATAACATGCCGACATTGACTGTGAATAACATATTGTTAAACTTGCAGTAAACTCAGGGTAATCTGGCCAATGAGAGAGCTTCCTCCGACAGATTCCAGCTCTTAATCCCCTCCCCCATCCCTCATCATTCCCAGGGTATTCTAGCCAATAAGAGAGCTTCCTCCGTCAGATTGCATCTCTTAATCCCCCGCCTCATCCCTCATCATTCCCAGGGTAATCTGGCCAATGAGAGAGCTTCCTCCATCATATTGCATCTCTTAATTCCCTCCCCCATCCCTCATCATTCCCAGGGTAATCTGGCCAATGAGAGATCTTCCTCCATCATATTGCATCTCTTAATCCCCTCCCCCATCCCTCATCATTCCCAGGGTAATCTGGCCAATGAGAGAGCTTCCTCCATCATATTGCATCTCTTAATCCTCTCCCCCATCCCTCATCATTCCCAGGGTATTCTAGCCAATAAGAGATCTTCCTCCATCAGATTGCATCTCTTAATCCCCTCCCCCGTCTCCCATCATTCCTGTCTTCTGTCGATAGCTCAGCACATCATCAGTGACTTGTCACGTCGTGAAATTCACGACTCAGATCTTCTTAGCAGCGGTAAACAAGTTAGCTAGACACGTTTGAATGTATAATACATAAAGTTTCAAGAACATTGATTATCTGTATCTGTGTTTTATGTCCTATGTGTGGTTTTGAAATGGTGCACACCCACAGATTTGGTTTGCACCGAGCTGAAGGTTGCCAGTTCAGACTTCCCAGCCGGGCCTATGAGCAAGACCTTCAACCCCAGCTGCTCCTGGGACTGGCTGGCTCTGCCTTCTCAGCTGTATGATGTTTTGGATAAAGACATCTGCTAAAATAATTTAAAATTAAAAACATTTTAATCATATACTCATATATAGATGTATCCCTCACTGAGTCAACCATCATCATAATCATCATCAGGCAAATTTACCTTCAATTTTCAGCAGTGCAAGTTGCTAATGGATTGTAGAATGCATCTGTGAACAGATATAAACAATTAACGTTTTCATGACAGGGAAATATTCCAGAGATGACAGTAATCCTAAACAGATTTTCAGACACATTAATTCATAGTGAGCTGAAGCAAACGCCGCCATTTGGGCTGTGACTCTGATAAACACATTATAATAACAGAAGCACTGAATGGCACGGATTTCTAATTTCCATGCGGCACAAAGGCGAGATATTTTACCTGCAGGATGATAATTGCTCTAATTCATTTTCCAAGCGATGTGATTTATGATACACTGAACCTGATTCTGAGAGGCAATCACCTGGACTTGTCTGTAACAAAACCCTGCTTCCGACTCCACTAAGGACCAAGACCTCTTCACACGCTCCGCAAATCTCAAATGGGAAATTAGCTTCTACGTGGTGCCAGTGCAAACAATGCTGTAAGACAAACCAAGTGCTAAGCCGATTTAAGGGGTTTGACGAGGACTCACATGGAGGCAAAATACACGCAATTTCAACAAAATCAAATCAGGTTGATGGGTAAAACCACAGCAGAATCGTTTTGCCTTCATTTGTAGAGACAGACATTATCTGCCTGGCAGATAATCCCAACTGCTTTTGGATAATTTTAGAGTCACTGATTATTGTGAGACAGCACTTAAATTATGTAAAACATACACACACACAAACACACACACACACACACACACACACACGCACACACACACACACACGTACACACACACACAGCCACATTATTTCCATTTATAAAACAAATAACAAATGTTATGCAACCCAACATATAGTGTCGGGGAAGTTACTCACAAAAGTAATCCATTACACACAGAGGTGGAGAGTTCAGGTCCAGGAAGTACAAATCCAGACCAAGGTTTTGTTTCAACCAACCAGTTGTGTTCTTTGTGACTGTGACTCAATCCTCATGCAAAGACAGTTACACAAACGGTGAAACTTAGTTCCCCACCCCCAGGAATTTAATCGCTGATATGAATGACGTTGCAAGGGAAATGAGTGAAAGAGTTCGGTCACAATCGAGACTTTGTTAGCCTTGTTTAATCATGTGACTATCACCATAGCAACAGCATCATTGTTGGGAATGAACGAACAAAGGTAAAGATAGCAGTGGTGAAAAAACAGCAGCGTATCTCCTTATAGGGTGCATGCATCACAAGCCCACAGTAAAAGAAGAATCAGAGTAAAAAACCATTTCGTATAAATTTTCCAGATGTTACTTCACACTCACAAGGCTGGATTACCATCATCACTAACATCATGGTTCAACATGAACATCTGATGAATTATGTGTAATAAAAATTGACAAATTATGGGTAATTTGTCGCAGACAGGTGTGCTACTCCACGGTAGTTGTGTATTTATATGCTTAATTTCTTTACATTTTTTTCCTTAAAAAATTCTGTTGGCAGAAACAGGTGGAGCTGCTGAATTTTGACACAGAGAATCCATCCATTATGTTTATTTATAATACATTTTATAAACTTGAAGTGTCATAAATTCTAATAAGTCTAGTAAGTCTCGCCTACTGGTACACTAATAAGTTAAAGCTAAACAAAAGGAATGTGAGAAAACATGTTGTTTTTACTTTTTTTGGAGCTTTTTGTAAAATACTTGGACCTTGGAAAGTCATAAGCCCACAGATTTTCTAAGAAAAATGGCCACTCACGTACCCTTTCCAGGAAATCCAAAATGTTTTTTGCTTCTGACTGACAAAATCAAGACATGTCAATCCATCTACTTAAATTGTAATGCAGAACTCTATAAAAAATAGCTGGAGATATGAAAACTACAGCAGCTATTTTTAACACCTGTACATTTGGAAATTAACTGCATGAGGATACGATTCAGGATGTGGAATCAAGGTGCCTTTGGAGTATTTTTGCATTTAAATTATCCTACTGTAGGAAAAAGTTCTCCATACAGTACAAAAAGCATAGGTCTGGAAGAAGTGTTGCTGTTAATGAAATACTTTTTTTCCGTCTCAATTAAAACCAACAAGCTTTGTGAGAACACCGGCATCTCCTCTGAATTTCTCCCTTCTATAAATGACTACAGTCTGGAAAGCGCATACCTGCCAAGTCAAGCACAAAAGCATCTGCGAGATCTCTCAGGAGACGACTTTAAAAATTCTGACAAAAGTTGCAAAAGTTGCCAGGGACAAGGATTTCTGTGTTTTAGCTAACTCATAATAATTTGCAAAAAAAAAAAGTCATTTCACGGGTGTGAGACTCTCAGGAAGTGTGCAGGAGACGTTGATCTCGCGGGAAAAAAAATCTCGCGGAGTCGGCGGATGTGAGAATGAGCTTGTCACGGCGGAACGCACGTGTGCCATGCGCCGTCCTTAATTGTCGAGTCAGCCTGTTCTCCTTATTGCAGTGCTAAGGCCAAAAAGTTTCGGCTGATCTTTCGAACTCCCATCCGGACGCTTTAGTCTGAATTTAAATTCTATTCTCAGGTAAAAAAAAATCAGTTCAATCAGTGTCTAGCATTGTGGAACTATTCTGAACATCTCTGTTAAATCTGTTTATTTTCCTCTATTTTTTTGTTGTCATACATTTTATCTTCGACGTGCCAAAGCTATGTCGATGTGTGATTGATCTGCATTGAATCTGAACAAACTTGAATAAATATTCCAATGAATAAAACAAATCTTTGATGTGTCAACATTTTTGAAAAAGCTTTCCAGTATCTGCCACTGGATGTTATGCAAATCAATGCAGAAGAACCTGACTGGACTGGGCCTCCACACAAATCAGCAACGCCGCTTCCAGCACAGTGCACATTAGCCTGCAAGTCTTTTGAAAATGCTGAACTTTCTTGGCTTAAATTGCACAGCACCCTGTCTCAGTCATTCTGTACGCTTCCAAAATCGCTAAATAACACAGTTATGAAATATGGTATATTAGAGACACAACCCAAAAAGCCAGGCTTCGGGGAGACTCAATGGGCTGCACTGTAGCCTCTGAGCTGTAGGGCAAGGGGTTTGAAGCATGCCTCTGCTCTGCCAGTATTGCTTGTGTTTCCTCTGGGTTCTCTAGTTTAACACCACAGTCCAAAAATACACAGGTAGCTTAACTGCCATCTCGAAATTGCTGATAATCTATGACTGTTTGCCCTGGGACAGACTGAGATCCCATCCATGATGTTCCCCTGTTTTTCACCCTGGTACTTCCTGTGATCAGGACAATGAACAGTAGGACAGTTCCTTATATTATTCAGCTATGAGTGACCCAAAGCAGCAGAGGCTGTTGTACACCCAGAAACCCCAAAAATAAACTTCCCATAAACAGATCCTGTAACTCTATTTATACGCTAACTCGATAAATCCAAATCACATTAGGTTCAACACAAGAGGAACCATGGGAGATAGGGGTTCATTACCCAGAGTTCCAAAGCCTCATGCACCAGAGTAGCCTTTCACAGTGCCTGTTTTTTTTCATATAATTTATGCCCTCGGTCAAGGTAAACAGCAAAGTGTGGCCCTGTTCTGCATGCTACACCTGTTCCTGCAGCCATAAGTTCAGAATTAATGAAGGCTCATTATCCCGTTTCATCTCATTATCTCCCTGTGCTGACGATCCACCGTGTCAGCGGCGGAGACACTCTCTGCGAGGGAAACTGCCGCCCTCGCTTACCCTTTCCAGCGGCCGCTGCGGCTTTGAAGACCTCAGCGCCATCCAGCTCCCATCCGCCTTGTCTGCATGCGCTGCCCGTTCATCCAGAGAGTCACAGTGATTCGAGGGCTGATTTATCGATTCCGTGCACCAGAGATTGAGCAGTGGACAGTGCATAACGGCCAAGGGACTGGAGATTTATAATCTTTGCAAGACATTACCATACAGAACCCCTTTAATGTCCAAGTGCTATAAAGGCTTACATACCTAGCGTAAAAAAACACAAAATAATGTAGACGAAATAAAGTACTGACAAGGTAGTAAATATTGTATGAATCATCAGCAACTAATTTGTGCAGAGTTCGCTCATTCGTATAAAATCAGGCACAAAGGGAACATAACGACTGACTGCTCAGCAAAGAATCAAGTTGTGGTTAATAAGTGTAAATCCTCCATACTTTTCATAACGACGGTATGTTAATAAAGCACACGCTAATACTGTTACAGCATCACGGAAGACAGGTTTTCGGGGAAATCCCACAACAGATGTTTTTTTTTTGCTTGGGACCGGTGCAGAAATCTTGATATCAACTGCAAATAAGAAATGGAATATATTATTTAAGTGCAACACTGCATTTAATAGCTTGTTAAATAGAAGACACTGAGCGGAAGAGAGAACCTGGCAGATCTGATTTTGAATATGAGATGAGTAACTTAAGCTGGCTGAACACGATTTGTCACTATTTATGAGTCCAAGGTCATTAACAGGCAAAATATAGATAGATACACATAGGATTCTGAAGTGCAGATAGCATGTAACAGAAAAAAATTATGCAGCATCAGATTAATTTGTATTCATTTCAAGGCCTCAGTGCCGCACCTAGTGAGATTCCCTGAAGTTTAGTCTGAACCCTGACAGTGCACGACTTAAATTGGATTGATAAACATCAATCCATCTACAGAGAGTTGTTCAAGGTTGCAACCCAAATTGTCTTTGAAACAAACAAAAAAAAAACCTGTCAGAGTAAATGGTCCTTTATTCTTGAGGTTTGATAAATTAGTCCAGGGAACCGCAGGCAATTCAAGCCAATGGGAAAATAATGTATAGAACAAATTTATAGACCTCATAATACTGACACTATTTGAAATACAATAAAACAGCTACCTGTCTAAGGGCTTAAAAATGCTGTGAAGCTCGTACTCGCTCAGAAAGCACATTTTCCTCAAAGCACACTCGAACAATGTTATGTTAACTCAATCCTGCTACGTTATATTCCTGTCAGCTAGAATAAAGGAGAAACTTCTTCTCTAACTTCCGACTTTTCGCAGAGGTTGCCAACCTCAAACTCATTTAAGTAGTTTATGGAGTGAAATTAGGTTTGCAGACTCGAGGACACAAGACAAAGGGGCAGGTGATCCTCTTTAGTTCATGCTCTCTTGCTCTCTTGTTTTTATTAGGCGTTGACACCATTCAACAGGTCATAAATGCTGCAGATAAGCATAATATGTAGTTATGTTTGGTCAGGTTTAAATGCTGCCGTATTTTAACCACCGCCAGCTCTGGGTTGACCTGCCCAAGATGAGAAGACAACATATATTATAAGGCTTTATGGCTCCCTCCACATATTCACAGCACAGGAAGATCCATGTGTCTTTGTTTGCAGATATTCCTGGTGTCTGACTTTACGAGGCACCGCTGTGCTATAATTCGCTCACGAGTAAATATTTATGCTGGGTGAAGGTACAGAGTTTGTGAAAGGAGACAATTATTATCACTGGTGTTTTTTCCCTATATGAAGTACTGGCCAACTCAACTGTTCCTTAAATGAAGGCCCAGAAGTGGTTTTCATGGTAGAGATGGAGAAAAATCCAGGCGCGGTTAAAACTCGACATAGACACAGATCTCATAATTCTAACCGGTAGAGCTTTCGACATGAGCCGATTAAAAAGTTCCTGGCCCGCATAGCCTGAGAAGCAATGCCACTCACTGGGTGCACATTTATTCATTTAGTAGAGACTCCTGCCCAAAGCCACATACAAGTGAAACAGAAGCTAAAGACCTTGCTCAAGGGAAGAAGAGTGACATCACTCTTCCAGACAAGGGATATGAACCCATGAATACCATCACGGGACACAGGGCCCCGAACCCACAGAGGTGCACACTGTACAGTGTCTCAGCTCTTCCCACGTGGCTATCTGCGTGGCTTCCCCATGGCGGCCCGGTTTCCTCATATCGAATTTCGCTCCGTATGTTTCCAGTTACAGTGTGTTTTCTCTGCCTGCGGATACGTGTCCCAGCCTAATGCCCCACACTTCCCAAGCCAGGCTCTGCATCACAGCAAGCCTTAACAGATAAACCATGGCTGACAACAGATGGATACTTCTGTTAGAGAACTGAGCTTCTGCCTGCGTGTGGATTTACGTTCCCATGTGACTTTAAGGCCCGGCACAAAAGCCTAACCAGAAGAGCGCCCCATCCGACGGCTCTGCTGCCACTTTCCCCACAGCTGTTTGAACTTAAAACAGCAATTTTATATTTTATTAATCCAAAGCAAAGCTACAAGTTCGGTGTAAATACTGTATCCCGCCATGACTCACCATCTGCTGAATGGGATTTAGAGCGACAATTTCCCATCTGCCTGTCAGGAGAAACTTTTCAGATAACGTCCCTCTTTCGCTGTAGAGGCTCGGGCCGGTTCTGCTCTCATTTCCCATTTGGCGCCGTCGCCGCTGACGCTGCCACTGCCCCAGTACCAAGAGCCCCCCTCTGCAGTGCGGACGTTCAGGTGTCCCTGAAAGACGATACCCTTTACCGACAGCCCTGCCCCGAATTTTTAAAAGCCACAGCACTGAAGCCGATACCTCAGAATCCTCCATGTGCTTCAGTCATTGCACTGCCCTTCTGGAACCGGTGGATATTTATATTTCTATGGCAGGAGCATTTCATGCTAGGGTATAAGAACCTCAGGATCTTCCACATACCGTAGCTAGTGCATTACCTATCGGGAACTGGAGTATATTTAAATTTCTATTGCTGAAGCATTTCAGGTTAGAGTTCAAGGCTGTGATTCTTTGTGGAGCTTGACTTGGTGACCTTAGTACAGGTTAACTACCGATACCACTGTACCAATACCTCAGATTCCTCCATATAACTCAGCCAGTGCATTGCCCTTCTGGAACTGGTGGATATTTATATTTCTATGGCTGCAGTATTTCAGGTTAAGGTGCAAGGCACTTCCATTCTGGATATTTATATGTATGTGTGTGGAACATTCCAGATTAAGAAGCAAGGACGTCAGAATCCTCCATATGATTCAGTCAGTGCATTGCCATTCTGCAACTGGTGGATATTTATGTTTCTGTGGAAAGAACACTTCAGGTTAGGGTACGAGGCCTATGGTGCAAGACCTGAAGAACTTAGCGCAGATTAACCTCTGAAACCACTGCACCAACCTTCCCCCACTGTACAGTAACCTGCGACCCCGTCCTTCAAGCAGCTGGGTCCCCGCTGTCAGCACATGGTTGCAGCGGCGTCAAGGTCGACTCGACGTCACCACACGCTGTGCTGAAGAGTGAGTTCCACAACTCAGACTGCCCCTCCCCCCCCCGCCACTCCCACCCTAGGCCCCATATAGTGAGTGCTCTCAGCAATGTCTTCCTAAACGGTTCTGCTCTGGGTGTATAACCTCATTCGACCCAGCGGGGGGACCGAGCTCTCGAGCACCGGCTGAATCCAATTATGTTGCCGTCCCAGGACAGGCAAATTAAATCCATTTCGATGCTCGGTTTTTCTTAGGTTGGCCAAGGCGCCGAAAACAGCCGGCCTGCCCTCAGCGCAGGTTTCAGTCTGAGACACGGCTGAGCTGGGGGATAAACACATCCTCTGCCCTCAATTACAGAACCTCTTTTTTTACAGTGAAGTTTAGTGAAGTATCGTGAAGTTTGAAGAATTCCACACCTCCTCTGCCATGTCGTTTACTCCTCCGTATGGAATTTTCTGCCTTCAGTCCATCGCTCAAGTACCGTAGGGGAAAATTACAAAAACGCACCAATAAAATGCCTTTCAGAAGCACCTGATCCTAGTTCTTGAAGCATGTCAGGTAAACAGAGGAAATGTCTGTTCCTCCTTGTTTAGTCAGAGCTCAGAATGGGGAGTCTTTACCTTGGCATCACGGTCCAAATCATGCTGTCTTTCCATAACGTTACTAACTTTTCAAGAGGTGACCTTCCTCTGACTTTGAGATTAAACATCATGGAAAATACTGCGTATGTAAATGTATCAATGTTCCTGCCATGCGTGGGCATCCCGCTCCGGTTGCCCGCCTGCCATGTGCCCTGTGCTGCCTAGGATGGGCTCCAGGCCCCACCTGGCAACCCGTACTGGATTTATAGGCATGCGGAATGGATTGATGGACTGTACAGTGCATGCTGCAGTGTAAGGTGCTATGGTAAAATAAGGGAAATAAAAGAATATCAACGTATTAATGGATGGATGATAGCTGTGATTAATCCCATAGATAAGTGTATAAATTATGCACAGCATAACTGTAAATGTGTGGCTGCGATCAGAAAGCTGCCGGTTCAAATCTCACGGTGGTCAGAGTGATTTCACTGTAGGGGCTTTGAAGAACTGCCTTCACTGCAGTTGCGTCAGGGACTGGTTGACTCGGCTTTCTGTTGTTTTGGACAGAAGAATCTGCTAAATAAATACATTTTGTTGTTAAGAATGGAAGATACCAGTGAAGTTAAACTGCAGGAACATTATCACACTGATGTATTGATTTAAGTAATATAGGTTAAATCAAATAGGGTACAGGCTTAAACCTTAAAATGTTCTGCCCCGCAAACTATCAAACATCTGATCCTTTGTAAGAAAAGGAACGATATAGTGAATATCTAACGTAACACATGCTGTTTCACAGCTACTGTTATTCGTAGTTTTTTTCAGTGAAAAACAGGTGATTAGAAATATTGTATGGAGTCTGAAAAGCCAGCCGTGTCTATTCTGAAGCAATTCAGCTGTAATATATACTCTATATAGGAACATCTGCTAGCAACATATATAAGGCTGGTACCCTACAGTAAGTTCAAATTCGGCCCTATGAAATTGGGGCCCGAAATGATGAATGAAGTCGATATTGAAAGAGGACGCGTAATCAATGCCTCACCATATTCAGTCTGGAGAAGTATGAAAAGATTCTGCAGGTTTGACTCAGAGGGCAAAGACAAGGGGCGCCTATGAATGTTCCAGAACAGGCCCATCAATAGGAGCCTTACAAAGGAGAATTTCAGATTAATTTCAAACACCACTTCTCAAAGAGATCCATGATATGGATGTTTTTTTTCCTACCTTCCCAGGTTACTAAAGGTCTGGCCAATCACCAGTCCTGTATGGAGGGCCTGTTTTTCCACCTGACACTAGTTGAGTAAACAGCGTTGCACCAAAAAAAAAAAATGGACCACTTCACTGAACCTCAGAGATAATAATTTCGAGGTAATTTTGCAGCTATGGCACATACTGTATTAGCGTATTGTAAAATTCAGTGCATGACAAGGAGGAACGAGGTCTGACCAGGGGAGATTAGGAATTTAAATCGTCCCCCTGTCACTAGCTGACACCACTTCCAGACATAGTGAATGGGATTTCTAAGGCAAAGCTACTGCTTAAAAAAAATCTAATAAAATTACAGAAGCATGCAGTGTGAGTTAGAAAACAGCCCAGACACACAGTTATTGGAAAATTAATGATAGTGAGCAGCAATATTTTTGCTTTCAAATAATGATCCGAAAACACTACAGGATACATTTTCAAATTTATTTTACAAAATTCCTAATAAAACGCAGTGAACCTCATGTTATGCGAACAGAAGCGTCGGACAAACCGTTCCCATCTGAGCCCTGACCACTAACAGATTCTGACAGAAACTACACTATGTCAAAATGTCGCTCTGTCTCTACTGACAACAAGTAGGAAATGAATACCATGCTTTTAAGCTGAAAGTATTTGTTTTTCTTGTGTAATTAGGGCTAGACAGATCAGTAAAGCTGGCTATTCATAAATGTTTGTTTGTCCGTTCACCTTAATAACTGTGTCTACTGCAGATGCTTATGCAATCAGCCTTCTGCTTTGCTGATGTCATATAGTTCAACCTTTTAACTGCAGAAAATTATGGGTCAATGAGATATGTTAGACTTCTTAGAAATCTTTATTAGGTAATCAAAACAATGAAAATGACACTGGAAAAAGTCATCACATTAATTGTTTTCAATATTCTTAAGTGTTACTGTGTCATAAGAGGGGAAATCAGGTCTGTTGTAGCTGAAATTTATATTGTCTTGTCATCAGGGACTGATAATAGCTACCCAATTTATTATTTTTAGTGCAAATCATGTGATAAGAGCAGTATATCATTGTTTCTATAAAAACAGGTGGGGCAACCTTTAAAATATAATTATAGCTTGCACAATTGTGCTTAAAAAACATTTTGTTTTAAGAAAATGATATTTCAGCCATTTATCAGAAATAACTGTCAGATTAGAGAGAATAAAAATTCCACCCAACGTAATAAGCTTTGTAAATCCACTCGCAGCTGAATTGATTATATTTACATATTTATTCCTAGTTATTCATTTCTGGAGGACAGTAATTCACAGGAATTAAATTGTCCAGCTCCTTCAAGTCATGAGGCTTGGGGCTCACAGACTTACACTCGCACTTGGAATGGAAAATATTAAAATCAATCTTTGGGAAACAAAATTATCCAACCAGTGTGAAACTGAAAATATCTTAGATCAGTGTTTCCCAACCCGCTCCTCGGGGGCCTTCAGACTGTCCATGATTTTCTCTCTCCCAGTTCCCTGTGCAAAGATGTGGACCTTCTGGCAGGAAGCTGGGAGGGAGCAAAAACATGGACTGTCTGAGGGTCCCTGGACTGGATTGGGAAGCACTTAGTCTTAGAGCAGGGCCCTTCAAATCTGGCCCTCAGTTCTAAATCCAGACCTTGTTTTCAGTTGTCTCAGATAGTTAGTTCAATAATTACTGATTCTGATTGGCCAGAGGCTTCACACATGGCTCACGGGTAAAGGAAGGCAGTGTGTGGACCTTGAGGACGGTGATTTGAACAGCCCTTAGACCAACACCTTGGCTCCTGGGGCCCAACCTGTAGGTGCTGGCTTTTGTTCAACCTTTTGGTTGTAGTTGTCTTATTGGGGTATTAATTCCTGATGAGCTCTGCTTCTGATTCAAATGAAAACTTTACCATGTTGGAGTACATCGAAACACACACTGTGTCCATCACACAGACTTCAGGCCTTACAGCCATGCTTCATGCCCCCACCTTGAGCCATAAACAGAATACATTTCATGTCATCGTAAACCAAAACAAAAAGCCTGGAAATCCAGAGGGGATTGCAGTTTCAGATACCAATATGGTTCAAATAACAAATCTGTATTAGGTTACTTAAAGACCTGAAGATCTCCAGCTGGTCGCACCTACAGTGGACGGTAAACATGGCTTCAGGCAGAAGTGTACCTAGAAATTCTGCCGCCCCTGACAAAATGTCACCTTGCCCCGTCAATTTTACAAAGAGTATCCATGCCCTCCCAATGTCCCTGCCTAAGCATGCTATATGCTGTACATGGATACAACTACCTACGTGCTCTTTCCAGGATTTACGGGAGGGCAACTACACCAGCGATGCAACCTGCTGAGTGTGACATAAACAGGACTATTCATCCGGTATCTCTAGGTGTTGCCAAATGCAAATGATAATGCAAATACAACACACACATCAGTTAGGAGGTCAGACAGACACTGGGACTGCAATGAGAAGTGGAATTTGGTTTAGGATTAGGCTAAAATAGGAAACAACAGGGCAACTGGAAACGGGCATTTCGGTGCAAATGAGAAAACAAAAATCCCTGTCAGTGAACACAAGGGTTTGAACTATCGTCAGCAACTGAGAAGGACTATCGGAAGCGAAAAACAGCTATTTATAGTAGAGGGGAATGAGGGATGTGTGATCTGAATGTGCACAAATCTCCTTGACACCTGACCTCAAAAACAGCCACAACATGCCTATAAATGCATCACACGCATTTTAGCTGGATAATAATAAGGCATCAAGCCAGAATATTGCAGCATAAATGACAGAATCGTGTAGGATTTACATGTGCCCTCGTCTGTTGCTTGGGTTTCCTGCCCCCAGAACTGGCATCCTGCCCAGGACGTCCCCAGCCTTGTACCCTGTGCTGCCTCGGATCTCCTCCAGGCCCCTCCCACATGAACCCGACCAGGAAACAAGTTTAGGTGGACGGATCAATGAATCATATGAGCAATGTCAACTCACAATGTCAGCATTATATAAAAAAAGGAAAAACGAAAGAAAGGAAAAGACCCCAATAAATTATAATTCATCAAAGAAGAAAACGAATAGTATTTCATTAGCAACTAAGTTAACTCGCTGCTTAAAGTTTGTGTTTCGTTTCAACTATCAATGCATCACTCCAGGAATCCATCACTCCATCTTTATATTTTTGTGATGGTTAAACATAGTTCATCTGATACCAGAATGAGGCTTAAAAAAAAGGACCAAAATATTTTAGCAGAGATGGGAGCTTTGCCGCTACAATCTGAAATATGATTTATCTTTAAAAGCCCATAGAGGGTATTTGTTGGCTGTGTGGCAAACTGACCAAGGCTGATGAAAGATATCGGCTCAAACTATGCTTAAGAAAAGGTAGTTCAGCACCTGGGACAGTTGCCAGTCTCTCAAAGGCTGTTATCATAATTTCAGTTCGTCAGAGGTAGAAAGTTCAGGTCCAGAAAGTACAAATCCAGACCGCAATTTTGTTTCAACCAACCAGTTGGTTATAAAGAGTCACATTCAAAGGGTACTCAACTGGTTGGATGAAACAAAATTGCGGTCTGGACTTTTACTTTCTGGACCTGAACTTGTCATCTCTGAAATTCACAAGTGGAGCACAGTATAGGATTCCATTTTCCAAGACATGAATCCCATCACGGAGCAATCGGGACATGAATGTACCTTAATTCATTCTAGTCCTCCTAAATTCTGGTTCCCTTGAGCATAATCTCAAACTCAGAGTCCTGAAGCTCCAGCAGTAATGCTCAAGCAGAGAGACGCTGAAGAATTTAATGCTTTGGACTTGACTAGGTGGTGAATTACACCATGAATGAGATACTTGCAGGCCTATAGGAGGGCTAATGTTGTGGTTTGTACCTTTGTCCTTCGAATTCTCACAACCCAGGGCAAAACCCACTTACCGCTGACCTTAAACCCAACATTTTAATTTTATTTATTTCAGTGTCCTTCAGAGAGATGCATGCAATTCCTAGAGATATTCAGCATACATAGCTACCATAAACCTTACCCCTTGTAGTCAACACTCATATGACAGAAACACGGATGACTTTTTTATTTTACCTTGGAAGCAGCAAAGCACAATAGCAGCATTTATACAGCCAAAATTGCACTGCATCCACTTTCAATTCACTGAGCTGCATTGCAAGACACTGCACAGCTACCTGCATGCATTCAGGTCAGGGTATCAGCTTATTAATGCAAAGTTTTATACGTTAATATACATTCACATACAAATCTAGGAACTGGGAACATGGGTGTTGTTTCTGCATGGATGTGGGGTAATAGAATGCTGTCCTTTGAAAATAAAGGTTGGTTAGAGATCGACATGGACCTTTAAGCCCCGTGTCAACACTGCCGGGAAAAACCAGCCAGCACCTCTGGGTGGAACAGATGGAATGTCGTGTTCTGTACAAATACAGGGCTGGTGTGTGTCGCTAGACGAAATCGCACACAGAGCGTGAAACGGTGTTTGTTTTTAATAACTGGCTGAAGGGTGCAAGTCTGTTTATAGGTGCTACTCACTGATAAGTTCCAAGAAATGCACTTCCAGTGCACATGCTTGCCGTTCTTCCTCTTACATCCTCCATTTGTTCATAAAAGATGCCTATTTTGTTTGGCATGTACACAGTGACGTGCACAGACTTTACGATGGGCAGGTGTTTGAACAGCGGGGGGGGGGGGGGGGGGGGGGGTCCC
>JAODJW010000001.1:46381574-46394768 GCA_026777045.1 Hyperopisus bebe | reverse complement strand
GGGGGGGGGGGGGGGGGGGGGGGGGGTGCCCCAGCACCTCGATGGCATTTCCTGAGTCGGAAGCCACCTGCTGCTTCTCTGGGAAACGGTGTGGGGGAGGGAGGGAAGCCGGATTGGTCGGGGGAGGCTTCTGGCAGCCACTGGCATCGCTTAGGCAAGGACAATGACACTCCAACTGGCACCTGCACTGGCGTGATCCCATCCAGCGGGCAGCCTCTGTGCAATCCTGGCGGAATGGAATCATCTAAATGCGATGAGTCTCACATCCCCGGCCTCTCCCAGGTACTGGCCACCTGCTGCCAGTCTGCACTAAGACAGACGGTTGGAAAACGAGCTGAGATGCAGTGTTATGCTGTATGGCATGATTACCCAGAATGCCCCGCTACGATATCCTTTGAGGTTTATCACCTTAACCTAAACCAGGGCTGCCCATAAGGAAGAACAGGGAAAGCTATCAAGGGCCCAGACACTGGGGGAGGGGGGCATCAGTGTATGATTGTGGAAAAAGGTAGCTTTGGTTTGTAAAGGCGGGGGGGCATTCGGTAGAGAAATGAAAGCTAACTAGTTGCCAGTGAGGAATAAGAATCCAATCTGTAATTAAAACAGACCAGTTGAGAAACATGAGGCGATGTGTTATCTGAAAGCCACGCCGTCCCGGTTGGTAGAGTTAGCCTTTAAACCCACGCAGGGTGTGGGGCGGGCTACCTAAACACAGGGGCCAAATTTCGCAGACTGCGCAAATTAAGTGTCGCAGCAGGAGTAGGAAGGGAAGCCAGAAAGTTACAAAACAACCAAGATAAAATTATTGGGCGGGAGGCAAATTGAAACCGAAGCAGATAAATGCAAAGTACTTCAGTAGGGAGGTCTAGAAAGAAGACACCATACTGGGGGTGTCACACATGGAAAACAGCTGTTGTTTATGTGGAGTTTGAGCACATGTACTGATGCCAACCTGCATGCCAGCAAAAAAAAACAAAAAAAAACGCATATATACATTTGTAAGTGCTTAGAATTTAAGCCAAAGAAAACTATGATGCGACATGCAACACAATTATACAGCTTACAAAGGTGACGGGGATGATCCACAGTTATCGTACCAACGTATCTTTATACAACCTGACAGTGAGCCTGGAATCAATCCCAGGAAGCAATGCCAGTCCACTACAGGGCTCAAACACCCACTAGTGGGTCAAACACCCACAACAGGGAATTCAGATACAACAATTCAACTACGTGCATGTTTTTTGGACTGTGGGACAAAAGTGCCCAGAAGAAGCCTACACAACACAGGAAAGACTCCAGAAACACAGAGCAGGGGACGGATCCAAACCCACAACTTTGGAAATGTGTGGCTACGGCCCGTGCGAGACGCAGAAACTGGAAAAGCCTTTTATAGTCATACTATGGCACAGAATAGCCACACGGTCAACTCTTTTTAGTATCAAGCAAAGGAGATCAAAGGAAATACTGCAATTACTTTACTTGAAGCTGTCATCTATAATGCATTATAGATACCTTCATAATGCATTATAATGGTTGGTATAAGAATTAATAAAGCATTACAGCATCTTCTATTGACAGTCATAAGGCATTATAGTGTTCATCATAATACTTATAATAAAGCTCCAACAAAGCGCTCATCTATATCATGCACAACAGATACCTTCATAATAGGGCTGCACGATTAATCGCATTTTTATCATGATAACGATATTTATGACCCACGATCAGTTAATAAATATCGTCGCGATTTTACAGTATAAAGACCAAACAGTTTTTTCTGTTATCGTGCAGCCCTACTTCATAATGCATTATAATGACTGATATGAGAATTAATGATGCTTTTTACTGCATTATAAATTGTAAGATGCTACGGTGAAATACATACAACACACTAATGGCAACATCAAAAAATCCAGGTATTCCAATGCAGCAAATGTCTAATGGAGAAACAATAAGGAACAATAAATGAGCAGTATTTGCCGAATATCATTAGGCCATTATAGATAACAACTTCATAAAAGATTCATAACAAATAATAAATATAGATGAAATGTGATATGCCTTTTTATAAACACTTATAGCCATGTTTATGATGCTTCATGAATTCATTATAATGTGTTATGAATGTGACCATACTGTATATTCTTACCGACATGACATTCATGGAAAGAGTTACTGGAAAAACTTAACGTTACTAATGCTGGTTTCGGTTTTGGGTTGGGAAGCAAGAAGTTGAAACTCAACCGATATCCTTACAGATACTCAATTACTCGATTACATGTAGGAAAAAAGACTGCACTATATTTACCACAGTGGTACACTGCTCTGTAGGGTTTTCTTATTTATTCTGTAATTACCTTTTGTGTTTATTTTATTACTGATTTTCCTTTAAGTACTTGTTGTGTTTTTACTTACATTATGGTGGGTTTTATTTATTTTTACATACTCTATTCTTCATTGTTTTTATTTCTACTTATTTTATCCTTTGTTACATTTCATTCTGTACTGCTGGACAAAAAAATGTCCCCTGTGATCAATAAAGTTCCAATTTATCTTAAATACTCAAAATGTCACAAACTACATGAATAATTTCAAAATATAGTTGTTAAGTGATCAAATGAATGGATTTATTGAAACTTCAATAAAAAGATTTTGATCAAATGTAAATTATAGTAATTTTCATTTATTTATTTAGCATACAATATGAACCAGTGACCTTCCGATTACAGACACAGAGGCCTAACCTGCAATGCACACAAAGCCCAATAAGATGTGGCCCTGATTTTAATTGATGCTCTTCATTTGATACTTGGATATTGGAGATTTAAGTGAGCAAACGATACAGGAACATCTCACATTAAAACCTGCCTGACCAGACCTCCCTTCATGTACCTGAAAGACTGCAGAGACTCCCAGGCGTCCAGCTGACTGAGGCAGATGGTTGGCGGGAAGGAGGAGCGGATTTAAGCACCGCTAGACTCCGGTCGGCTGCAGGGACAGCAAATAGCCATATCGATGCGAGTCGCATGCAGCACCCTGCAAAGAAAACTCAGAAGGATAAGCATATCTACAGATGAACACACTGAAGGGCAGTTAAGGTATGTCTCTAAAAAAATCTGATCATGAACACGACCAAACTCTGTACAGCATGTAAATTATGTAGATGACTCCTAATGCATTAATGAATCTACTGTACCGCAAACCATTGTCCAGCTATTTTCTCTAGAACTGGATCTGATGTAATGCATACTCCAGGTCTCAGCTGCATAATTTAAATGAAATGAATTGAACTTTTGCTTAGTTGCCGGTCTGTTGTGTGGAATTGTTTCCATTATATGGTTTTATAAATGGTTTCACATTAGCTGGTAAAAATGCAGGTACCGTGATACTGTGCCATCTTGTCCCCATGGCAGCTGAGGAATCCATAACTTGACATTTGATTTGAAGTCATATGACGCTTCTTGGTAGAGTTATATAAACCATGTCATGTGCAAAATACATCCAGAAATAAGTTATTTTGGGATGCAATTTGGAATAAAAAACTAAATCACAGTCTAAGAATTGGTGCATAGGGATATTCTTGCCTGTTCATGTCTTAACACTGATTGCAATAAGTTACTGGATTTTGCCTGCGTTGTTCTGGTACCACTCAGAACATGGGACTGCAAAAACTACTTCTGGTCTGATTGGGAAATCAGGAAGCCGCCAATCAAGGACTGTGACTCGATTCAATTGGGCAATATGCTTGTTGGGCTTATTGCGGTGGTACTCTACTATATATAGACCTAAACATCATGTTATTGACGGCTGAATAAAAACTAAGCAGCTATATCAATGCTATGAAAAAGAAGATAGTATTTCACTATTATTGCTTGTAATAAACATTATATCGACGCTCACCCGGATAAGCAGTTTGAAATAGGTGTGGATGGATGAGACTTAAATGCCTTACAGTGACAGCAACACTTGGTGTGGGCCCAAAATATCAAGCTGGAAATATTTCACCTGGTGTTTACTATATGCCAGGATACAGATTCTTTGAAGTCCCCTTACAACCCTCATTGATAATAACAGTAACTGTGATTGCGTCAATGTAAATGGATGCTCTTCATTCCAGATTGTAAATGAGTATCGCCTGGAAAACATCCTCCAGTAAAACGACCTTTTTTTTTTATGACTCTGCGGTTCAAAACAAACCATTGTATAAAATCAAGGTAATCTCTAATTATCATTCACTGCAGATTCTGCAACGTGACACCAAACTGAATGTACGTCTCACAATGGCCAGTGATGCTTTGTGTGGCATTGATTCAGAATAATACCTCTGGCTTCCCCGTCTGTTTTACCATCAGCCATCATTACATGCACCTTCTGGGCTTCATTCTGTGTTGAAAAAATGTTATACCTACAGTAACAGACTGAAAATTGCATCAAAACCAAAAATAAGACAGATGTAAGATGAAAGTAACTCTATAATCTGTTTCAATTCAATCTAAATTACAGGCAAAAGGGATGTTTTACAACAGAATGTATTATATTTACTGTAAGTGCAGTAACTTACATATGATATGTAACTGTAAAGTGTGTAGTAGTACAAGTATATAGATCAGGCAGTTAGATACTGCATGTATTGCATTTACTGGTGGGACGAGGCCATTTTTAAAATAAAATCTAAATTACAGATTAATTACACAGTTCGCTGCAGCATGTGGTGCACAATAAACCCAGAAACCACAAACCAACTGGCAACACACATAACAACGAAGTCATTAAACCCCCTCCTTTCAGATTGTTCTCCTGCCAAAACAGACCTCTATCTTTCCATTTTTTTATGTTCTGACCTGCCAACAATGTTCTACAACACGCTGAAGTAAATGTTTATATTGGAATGGTCTACACCTCATAATCTCCCATGCACTGCCCCCATAAATGCCTGAACACAAATTAGTATTAGGCATTATTAAGCAATAAACAGATTGACAACTGTCCCATCAATAAATAAGCCAGGTAGCTACAAAAGAATTGGAGTAGAATGACAAAATTATAAGCAATAGTTATATAAATGTAATGTGAACAGATCAACCCGATTACAGTGATCAGATAACCTCAGAGGAATTGCCTTCAATGGGAGTTATCAGCTTCGCATTTTAATAGATTTCAAGTGTCATTTTGTTGAGACAAAAATGCCAAATTGCTTGTTTGTGGTGCCTGAAAAGCCTTAGTATTATTTTTTTTATGTGATGTGTGGGTGCAGCTCTAATTACCAATCTAACCAAAGTGAATTAACAATTACTCATATTTAACCCAAGTGAAGCAATAATTACTGAGTTTGCAATTGTACAAGAAATACTGAATATTCTCTTCACTAACTTCAAAACAACAATAAAGCATCTTATCCATCCAATTACGGAAGAAAACAAGGTAAATTCTAAATATATTTATTCACACTGCCTATAATCTACTTAACAAGAGGTTTTCACAGGCCGAAAATACTCTGTGTCTCATATTACACTGATTTTCAAGGCTTCTTCTTTCACACCAATTTGCGAAGAACAAAATCTCAATTAAAAGCTTTAGATTTCAGGGGGAAACAATACAGAAGAGGAAGCCTCCGTACAAATTGTTCTGAAATATCCACCTGATGATTATTCTCACTGCACGTGTGAGGCTCTTTGTGTTCAAGTAATACCAGGATCACAGGGAGTTTTCTAATTCGCCGATCTTATCCTGCTTCCTGGTCTGCTCTTTCTCAAACTTCAGAATAAAGACTGCAAGCACTCCACTGGGTCTATTGTTTCATAACTCATCAATATCTTCCACTTCCTAATAGCACTGCATCACTTCTCTACTTGCTATGTGGTAATAAATGTTATGGAATATGTTCCTGTTTAAAACATTTTAATTACCTCATAATTAAATTTTAATCATTTACAAATGACCACAAGTAATTTTTAAAGAAAAAGGTTTTGAACACTTTATTATATAACATCCACGCTTCTGATGCAATGCAGTCAAATCTCAAGATATTGCCAAAGAACTGTCAGTCTAAAGATGAAAAAGATGAAGAAGTGTGTCTTGCTGTTTCTGCATTGCTCCTGTCACACACGTACACAAAGAAAATCCTTAAATGTTATCAAAAACATACATGTGTCTGCAGTTTTTTTATTACTGTCATCTGTCAAACAATGTTTGTTTTATAAAGCAATTTGTAGGTAGAATGTGGAGAGGCGTCAGCCTGTGCTGTTATAGATAAATTCATATACCGATGGAGACCTAAGATAAGAGATGTTTCTGAATGCCTGCAGTAATGAGTAGTGCAGTGCGTAACAGTCCACATCTCTTCCCAACCCCCAGAAAGCAGCACAAGATTTATCTGAGCAACTCCATGAGTCCATCGGCTGGATTTGATAACCGGATGGTACCACAGAGGGTTAGTTAGATATCAAGCTATCTGGGAACTGAGTAGCTCCAAAGCTACACCCTGCCAATTCTGCAGCAATGTGCTCCAAAATCCAAATGCTGTGGATGAGGCACGACGAGCAGAAATGTACATATCTGCACGCTGCATGAGGCATGCAAATCCTACTACTCGCACGCTGTTATTCTTCACGCGGGAATTAACACGGTCGCCAAGACCAGCAGAAAATAAGTTGAAATGAAAACACCTCTGTCAATTCCTTTATCCCTGCTCAACAAAACTGCAATACCGCCGTCTCCATTGTGTTCTGTGTCCAATAAAGTAGTGCTACGTCATACTGCAATCTCTTAGACCAGAAAACCACCAAAACCCTATTTTAATTCCTACAGTCTCGAGGCAGGCCGCTGGCTCTGTGTAAAAAAAAAAAAAAATCATCTGTTTTTGAGTCTTCCGTTAAAAAGTAAATAAAGATTGAGTTCATTCAGCGGGAAGATCTGTGAGGTCAACTGACTGGGAGTTCATGACCTTGTCTGCAGGAGAATTGTGGAGAGAACTTATAAAGTTAACTGTTGTTTTGGGAGCAGAAGCAATCTGTGAATTTTATACTCACAGTGAGAACCAATCATAATAATTCTGGCTGGGGAATGGCAGTAGAGCTTTAGTGAAGAACAGATCCTTAAAGGAGTCCATAAAACGACTGCATATAAACAATAGAAGACTGAAAGACAACCTGAGTCACGGAGTCCGTCTTAAATCTTCATTCTCACCTAAAGCAAAAGAACAAAGTCGGGCACAGTTCTGAGGTGAGATGTGACATCAGTCACATAGGCTGGAGACAGACAATGTGTTCCTGGTGCAAGTGAGAAATAATTGGGAAAAACGGAAAAAAAAAATATTGGATGATTTTGAGAAAAGTGGCTGACAATGTCTCCAAAAACACAAAAGAATGGGAAATTGTTAGCGGAGAGCAGACGAAGACGACTTGCTCCTATGTTACAATACTTCCTCGGTGGCTTTTGAAAGTTATGCTAGGCTACAGCCATGACCAGGGATTGACATAACTGGTACGCAAGTACGCCTTCACCTTTAAAAGCAATACGTGCGGCAATAGATTGTTGTAGGACTGGCTTGGTAAAGGGGTTGTCGGGTTTGGAGAGTGACAGTGCCATAAAATTGAAGAGAGGATTATTTACACGATGTACATCATGATTTACGATGTGCATTACTAGCATTTATTTAACCGTGCGTCAATTTACGCTAGCATGTATGTGAGAATTGCCAGTTTATGCAAGCTTCAAATGCTAGCAGAAATAGCATTTGCATGTGTGCATTTGCATTACAAGTCCATTTCAATCAACTATTTTTTTAAGTATGAGGAATTTTCAAGTTCTGAGTTATTAATACATAGCTATGTGTGACTAATAATTAGTAATATATAAAATACAAGGGGTGGCATGATGGTGCAGTGGTTAGCACTGTCGCGTCACACCTCTGGGACCTGGGGTCAAGTCTCTACCAGGGTTCCATGGTGTGTATACAGTATGTTCTCCCTGTGGCATTGTGGGGGTTTTTTCTAGGTACTCCAGTCCCTGCCCCCACACCCCATCCTAAGTTATTCCTTGCATTGTGCCCATAGTCTCCAGTATTAGTTTCAGACCCCCTGCAATCCTGAATTGGATAAGTAGTTTCAGCAAATGAATGAATGGATAGATATACCGCTTTTTTCCTTCTGACAATCCATGCAAATCAACACATGACTCGTATCTATGTGTATTTCAACCAATCAGATTGTGGTAACGCAACCTGCTCGGTTTGGTTACACTTTCGGCCCCACTAGTAAGCAGGGCCATGTCAGCATGGGTACGGGGCACATGCTTTGCAATGGAAAACCATCAGTTTGCGGTACGGGTCTGGTACAGCTCGGTTCCTGGTGGCAGTGGAAACGTGCCATAAGAATGAGAATCAGGGTAAAATAGACCAGGGGATATTACAGAAATTATGCACCAGAGTTCATCCTACAACCTTTTCAAACTTCTAACTTACACCGCCTGCTTGTGAATTTTGCACATCTGTTATGCCATTTCCCAAACAGTTGATGCTAATGATCATCACTAGCTCTATTGGGGGCAATAGGGGGTTTCATTGTAACCAGAATATTGGGCAGAACTGGAAGCATTCAGCAAGGATATATTGGCTCGAAACAGCTGCCCGCCGAATAGGAGTTCGGGGATGTAAAAGAATCCTGGGCTGCAGTCCCAAATGAGAGAATTACTGCCTTTATTTCAAGGAAGCAGCAGCTATCACCTCTAATAAATTAAGATGTTCAACAGAGAAGTGTGGAGGTGTCACAGACGAAGACTGGACCTGGCAGCAGATGTCTTTTCCATTTCTTACGCACGGAGTCATTCACTGGGGTCATGACCCGCTCTATTTACAGGAAGGACATTAGGCATCTAAAATACTGAACCTACCCTCTACACTTTCCCAGCAATTTATGAACATGCTTTGTCTTCTTCTGTTAAACACATAACACCTCCCCCCACCAATTTTCCAAATTCCATCTGACTTGCCAGTCTATCCATGCATGAATCGCAGAAACGGCTAGTTCTACAGTAACGGCAATGGAATTACTGTACCTCAGCTGTAGAATTGCCCAAGTATATACACACAGGAAAAGAGCAAAATCATATATATGCCAGTATAGACTGTTCTAGAACAGGTGCAGCTAATGCAAAAGCCTCAGAATGGGAATGAGGTTGCATTGTAGTTTCTAATATTGTTTCTGTTTTAAAAATGCGATAAGTAATGCAAACAAATGAATGACTGTTGAATGAATTCAACAACATCAAGCTATACTTGGGTCCTGCAGAGCTCATTATGTACAGTCATATTTGAATATTATATGCACCATTCAGGATTATTTATTCTGTGTTTCGTAGCATTAACAGGTAATGCATGATCATACATGCACTGCATGCATCTATTGATCTTATGAATTGGTTATATTACCTGGAAATTTGAGTTTCCTGACGAATGACCAGCACACTCTTCTTCTGCAAGTCCATATTTTCTAATTGCATTTCTGTTTTTTGTTCCCATTACTGTTGCTAATACTCCTGCTCTTAGCTGACACTTCAGCTACGGCATATTAATTTTATTTACTCCTACGTCTTACATGGTATCCCCGATTATTTCTCAATGACAGGATGAGCTACCTTGCTTTTAATTAAGGCTGCTTGGTTCGTCAGGACACCACGTTCCCCGCATAAAAAAAAAAGCTTAAAGAAGAAAGTGTCGCTTTAATTGGTTGTAAAAGTTTTAAACCGAATTAAACTTCGGAATGACTTAACCCCCTCCAGGGGGATTAATTTAACATGTCACCATGTCACTAACTGAAAGTGGGGCCGAAAATGCTCAATTTGTCGTCACTCGCATGGAACCAGAGTCTAGTTAATTGTTGTCATTGCTGCAGGAAGACGTTAAGATAGCTGGTTATGAAGCTCTATCAACTAGGTTAGCAAAAAGAAAAAAAGAAAAAAACCAGCTGATCGGAACAATGATGAATGAATGAATGAATGAACAAATGAATGCCTTTATTGTCATTGTGCAAGGTACAATGAAAATTGGAATACAATCCTTGTCAGTGCAAGAAAGAAAGACAGAAAGGATACAAAATACAGAAAAAAAATTACGAGTTGAATAGAATACGAACAGAATATAAACAGAACTGTCAGGCCCTGCTCATCTGACCCTCCCGATTTGCCTGTTCAATGGCAAGCTTCGATTAAACCCCCCATTCTCCCGACCACTGGAGTCCTGCTTTTACTTCCTCAGTCTTTGCCCTGATATACCATGACAGAATAAACAAAAAATGTATTAAAGGAAATAGAATATTAAATAAACCAATAAAAAGGGGTAGTTATACAAGCCAGGGGAATATACTAAACGTGTAATCACATGGGTTTTGGATGGGCAAGGATACCCTGGCAGACTGAGGGGGTCCAGCACATCAATAGGTAATTTTATATATAAAATTGGGCAGGGGGGGGCCCAAGGTGACATTTTGTCAGAAGGGCCCAGAATTTCTACATGCATACCTGCATATTCATACTGTAACAATCTGCACACAACGATCCCCCTTAGAGTTGAAACACGTGTTTGTTAAAACATTACGGATAGAGTGGAAATGCTTTTACAACAGCTGAAATTAAGGCGGCTTTCCTTCACCGTTACAGCAGATACGCCAAACAGTTTATTGTGACCATATTTTAAAAAAATCTGGCTTTTTGCCTTCAAATGACTTCCTCGCCCATATCCCCACCGTCTGCCTTGAAGAAAAAGATCATTTCGACACTTCGACTGTCTAACACTCTAGCTGTTTCCTTAAGCTGTCACGGGACGTCCTGATGCTTATTTTTTCCATTTGTACATCACTTCTGCTTTAGGCATTTTTCTTACTAGTTGTTTTTGACAGCGGGGCAAAAATAATAATAATAAAATAAATAAATCAACCTAGACACAGTTAAGAGTACGGTTTTCACACTGCCATATTATGGTATGTGGCTCTTCTCGAATGCAAAAGATGCACGTCGGGTTTGGATGATGTGGATAAGGGGCCGTTTGCTCCCCCGCAGGGCTGCCTCTGCTGTCGCCGTGTGGATGGATGGGGTGTTAATGGGCAGCCAGGGAAGGCTGACGAGGGGGCGGAGCCACCCATGCATCCTGAAGAGCCTCTTTAAGAGCTTTTGCTGCTGTGCAGAGCCCCATGATCTTGGTGGATTATAAAGCACATTAATTAGCAATTCCTAACCGGTATGGATACAATACCCGTGAAGTATTTGGGAGTGCATTTATATATATATATATATATATATATATATATATATATATATACACACACACACACACACACACACACACACACACACACACACACAGCCATTTATCCAGTGGCCCCTGGAACATTTCAGCGGGTTAAGGGACTCGGTCAAGGGCCCAATGGTGATGAGAGTTTTCTGCCAAGGACTGTGACCTTCTGATCACAAACACCTACTGAGCTACACACAGTCCCTCACAGGGTGATGTCTGAGCCAGCCATCAGTTAAACCTAAAATCTGATCCATAGTCAGATGGCTTATTCACTGTGCTCATTATTCAATACTTTTTTAAAATGATATTTTTCATAAAGACTACAGAAACAGGCCACATAAAGCTTTCTCATTGTCACATTTCAATAAGCAGGGGACAAAGGTTTGGAGAAAGTTACGTGCTACTTGGTAGCAATCTCCAAGAAGAAGCTATTAAATCGCAGTTTCCTAGCGACAGGAAGCAAGGAGCCGCGAGAGAAGGAAAGTCATATTCTTCCCATCGAAGAACGCCTACCACTGAAAAGCTTACCACTGGACTAAATACGGTCAAGGCCTTTTAAAGAACTGCTTATGGTGTCCTGTGGAAATAAAATCCTTCAAGTCAAACAAACATACTGAACTGTTACTGTTATTTTGTGTCACAAAATGGTAAAATGATATAAATGGCATTCGCAAAGCTTAGCAATAAAATATTTTTCGCCACAGAGAAAAAAATATATATACTTAACTCTATATGCGTTGCCTTTGCTCTGCTGTACACACCCACTGTTTGTCAGTCTAAGACAGGGCCATCGTATTCATATATGATACTCAATAGAAATAGTGTCCATTTACCACAATGACCATTGTGGCCAAAACATAGCACCTGGCCACAAAATTGTGGTTTCAAAGACGGGTATGGTCTTGCAAACCAGAAATTATTACCTGAAATATTTGGAATAGTAATGCGATACTTACCCCCTAATGGGGAGTGATCAAACTCTATGGTTCTTATGGTTTTTACTGCTTTTTTCAGAAGTTAGACCACCTGGTTTCTGAGGCAAACACCTGCCTGCATTGCATCTCTTTCAATGTGGAATAATAGAATTCCCATGGGCCTTTGCTGCTGGGATGTGGGGAAGCCAGAGGAAGCAGGGAGGCTGGCTGAACTCAAAATGTAGGGATCAATGGGTTTCACGATTTAGAACAGACCATTACAGAGAAAGGGGAAAGAGAAGGTTAAGGGACAGCAAGGTACCTACATCTCTATTGTGGAAAACACTGAATTTCAACTAAAACAACCTCAAGATTCAAGTTTCAATTTTTTATTTCTCAAATACACAATCGTACACTAGTACCACTGTGCAGTGAAATACCTTTCCACCTGAAGTCAAATTTGACTTTATGTTTCACTCACGGCAATAAAACACCACAGACCTGACTCAGCCCTACATTTTCTCTTGCCAAGAACAACATCACTGACTGAATCACGCTTCATTTTGTCTAGTAACAAACTGAGCAGGTGATTTTGGCCCTGATACTATGCACGGGTCAGTGACAAAATCTGAACACAAGTGGTCAGCTGGACACCTTTGAGACGCAGGACAGACACAGGTGTAAATAACGATGTGTCTCAGCTACCTTACGCTGTAGCTTGACGCCAGTAGTTACATTTCTGGAAAGTTGTGCGTTAGGGGCTACAGCGTAGGCCAGGCGGCTACCTAGGGCGTAGATTCTACGCCGTAGGCTGATTTATACTTCTGAGTGCAATCTACGCTCTCTGGTACAGCGTAGTCTCTTACCCTACATTGCAAAGTCCTTGTTGTTTACACTACAAAAGACATCTGGTCAAACGCGTCATAGACCACCTCGGCAAGTGGTTTGAGTGACTAGATCACAATGCGTCTTGGTGGTCATCCACAAACG
>JAODJW010000001.1:46344808-46372659 GCA_026777045.1 Hyperopisus bebe | reverse complement strand
CCCCCCCCACACCCTTCCAAAAAAATCTTGAGCCTGACTATCAGATTAGCTCTGGCACGACGCTGCTCGTAACCCGCCTGCTCTGTCTATAAAACGGGTCAGTCACACAAATTCTTTCTTTTAAGGAGTTTCTGCGTCCCACCAGTCGTTCACATCAGTCAGTCTATTCAGACGAGGCCGATCTCAGGAGCACTGGCAAGCGACTCCAGAGCCTGAGATTGAGGGAACATGGATTCTGGGCCAACCCTGGCAATTACTGCTGTAGCAAACACCCCCATCTCACAAAGAGCGGTGGGAGGGCAGAAGTATCACCCCTAGCAAGCTGCTTCTGATGTAGCTCTATTTTCGACCTATCAGGCCAGTCCGGTCCGCTTCATTGGAGCAGTTTGAACACTCAGGAATACCATCCTCCTTTTCGTGATATAGTCTGTCTTGGGCCGCGGCTGTACGTGTTATATAAGACCACCCCGTGGCCCACATAAAGTGGGTAAACCATACACCTCCTCTAGCGTTGCAATTGTTGAGGTGGCATCATGGTGGGGGTTTGCCACACCTCATTGTAGCACATTTGGACCCAGAATGGATACCATGTGCCTTATAAAACCGCATCCCAAACACGGCTCGTACCACTGCTGCTAAATCCCCCCCCCCAATCGTTAAAATCGCTGAATCCATCCATCCTCCACCTGCTCATCCTAGACACGTTCATAGGAAGTCTGGAGGCAACCCCAGCAAGGCAGGAGCACAACCTGGGCAATCGCACACCATAGCCCATTTGAAGGCACCTGCTAGCTCAAAAGTGAGAGTGTGCAGGCTCCACACAAAGAGGAGGTGCTGCCCTCTGAGCCACTATGGAAGCCTATCCATAGAGCATTAAAGCAAACGCCCCCTACAGGTAGAACTACACATTGCCATCCTACTGCAATTACTGTTTTTAACTTTTTTTATTTATTTTTTTTTACTCATGGAGGAACATGCTGCAAAGGACATTTTATACAGAATATAGGCTAGTTTTTCTGAATTCATTACACGTATATTTCCGACATTATGTCCTTTTAAACTGAAGTAATCACACTGCTATGAAAATCTAGAAAGGATACCTTCAGCGACTTTGAAAGGACAATATTTTGTGGCGTAAACAGACTGTATAAATCCCTTCTCACGGAAGGTGTAAATTGAAAAATTAGAGTCAGTTGAGAAGTGGGTTCATCATGCAATAAGTGAAAAAGTATACAATGCAGACAAAAAAGGGCTGTCAAAAGATGAAAAAAGCATGTTTACTTCATATATGAATAGTTATGTAACTTTCACCCCCCCCCCCAAAAAAAAACTGCTAAATAACAAAGCCAGTGCACGTTCTTTTATGTACTGTGTCATTTCCCTCTCGATTATACCCCTGAAATGTAAAATGAACCATACTAATATTTTAAAATATAAAAATTCAATGCAAAATTTAAAATGCAAAATATAAAAATGAAATCCAATGGCAGTGGTGAATTAGGAATTAGGCATAAAAGATGCATTTAACATAAATACAAAACAAATAAGACACACTATGTTTTACCAGTGTTAAAAATGATCTTCTAGTCTCACTTAAGAGACACAGCCAAATTCCAAACAAAAAGTAAATGACTAACAGGGGAGGCCACTGTAAAAATGCGCTGCTGCATGCGTTTGCGCCTAACACTGTATTAACTCCGGCTGTCTGATGGGACGAAGAGGCAGGACCACACCGATGCACCAAGCCGTTGTGCACGAACAAAAATCTTCACGTTGGAGCCAAAGTAAGATGATGTGGAATCCATTCATCAAGAACATGGTGAGTAAACTCTTAACTGACACCATTAGCATCTATACTAAAATGACATAAATTCTGCTTGGTTCTGGAAGCAATTACACACCAATAGATTCATTATTGCCATGAAGACGCAAAAGAGCTTATATTTCATTAACGATATAGTGTGCCTCTGATACGTACTAAATCCTGCACCAAAAGTCCAGTACGATTTTTCAATTTTCCCTAATAACCCAAACTAACACACTGGCGCAGTGCATATTATTGTTCTCCTGGGCTGCTTGTCAAAATCCAGCTAGATCAATGTAAACCATTCTGTTCTTCTCTCTTTTGAATAGGTTCCCTCTCAAATTTAATTCTGCGTGGTGAACCAGTGACTCCTAATTGTCCATGGAAGTATGTCTCTGATGAGCAGGCAACCTGTTCCACGGAATTATGAACTGTACAGGAGTGATATGCATGTTCCTTTGCATCCTCAGGCTATCATTGCGTTTCTAACTAATATTTGTAATTTGTTAGCAGCTTTTTTCTGCTTGTCACTAAACCACCTGCCAAGGAAGGGTCAAGACACCCAGTTCAAAGTCACGGCAGCCGCACAGCCTGCAGTGCTAAAAATGTAACCAGCTAAAACACACAGAACAAGAGGACAGCTGGCAAGATCTGCATATTCCAGCACAGTGACAAACTACATATTCATGCTACACAGCCCTCTTAGGGTTTTCTGCTTGCTTCTATTGCACAGAACAACCCATGACAGACAAGAAATAAGGCACAATGAAGGAACTACAGAGAAGAATAATATGTTTTACAATTTACGATTTATAATTACAATTAACTTCCACAAAGTCTGGATGCTCCAGTTTTGACACTTTACACTATCGCGGAGCCAAAATGGATGGGGAAATGCACTTAATTCCCATCACTGGGTGTAGCATATTGATTAACGGGTTTTCAGCCAAGCGTACATATCAATATCTTTGCCCTTGAGGTTGAGGTAAAAGAAATTCATTGCCGGAATATTGAATTAATGTGTTTCAATTATACATATATATATACAGCAGCCCAGTGTAATTGATAAACGTTATGACTTGTTTGTACATACGTTACAATCTCATTATCTTGCGTATAAATGATATTACGCATTAATTTAATTTGTTTCTCTTGTTTCTCTTTTTGGCCACTGTCTCAAGACCGAATTGGATAATAAGCGTTTTCTTTTTGTTGTAATATGCATGGTAGAAAAGGGTGAACATGTTAATAAAGCGTAACTAAAAGCTTTATGTTACTTTTGCTTCAGAAATGCAGCGGTTGCAATCTCCGAATTCACAACTGGCATCGGAGAAAACAATATCTAAATGAAAAATAATGAAAAATCAGTTCGGGGACTAATTTAGTCAGGGACAACCCATATTTACAAAATGTGTATTTGTTCTGCCAGGAAATAATAAGAAATCACACTGTATGTTCAACCCCATAACTTATTACCACTCGCTGCAAACTATGCGATGTTTTTCTAAGCTATATCTTATCGCTCATTTTTACTTAATTCATAAAGGGTCGAAAATCGACTTTTTAAGTAGGTTACGAATCCGTTTCACAAAGTCCGTGATGAATTATGACCCCCTCGTATGACAAGTATAAGCTCAGCATTTATACTGTAAATGGCAACAATCGTGAACGCCATACATGTCCTCGATGTCCCCATTTGTTTCATGCACTAAGTGAGACCATCGCTTGCACTGCCCCAGTGCAGCCAAACTGCAAAGTCCGACATACGGTGCGTCCCTCCGAGGACACCGGAGTGCCTGATACAACATAAAGCACTGATAGGAGCGAAACTTCATTTTCTGCAGCGACAACCAGAACAAGCCAAGTGCTTCAAGTGGCTCCGAAAACATCTCACTGCAAATCTCACGGCATAACCGCTTAACGTGAAGGTTACACCAAAAGCCTCTTTGGAATATTTTAAAAGCGCTCATTTTCGTGGGGGACCATAACTCCAGATTTAAAATGCTAGAATGAATAAAAAAGAAGCACTAAACCTACCAAGCTTTTCGCCTCCATCCCACCGAAATCAGTAGTGGTACTGATGCTACGACTGTCCTCTGATCAGCATCTCTGAACAAGGCGCTATCCTTATCTAGGAAACGTGATAGCTGAATGCGGGGGTAGGATTGGCTCACTGCTTGACATGAGTGCGGGCGAATGAGGGGGCTCTGCGAGGTGACTGATAGCCAATCAGACAGAAAGATATTTTGCTTAGCATGGTAGATTGACGTTAGTAACGCACGGATCTCTTTCCATAGTTTGCAGTTTGGTCGTTTTGCGTGTATTTCGGCAAGTGCCGCTAAGGTTTTGGAAAGGGTTTTTTTCTTTGAGTTTTGATATTTTTCTGTTGACTTTAAACTTTAAGTTACAGTTTTTTTAGACAAAATAGAAACAAATCGCCATAATGATAAAAATGAGATTAAGTACACCAGTTGAACAGCTCACATTGCTTTTTCGAAAAAAATGAAAATCATTACCTTAGCATGATACATGCTTAATTAGTCGAAACATGTCTTTAGGTTTTCAGTTACACTGCCGCTTATAAATCTGAAAGACATTAGCGAAAATTTGGAGAAATGTCTAAAAAATGCCAAGTAGTTGTACAGCTAAGGATGTGGGCTGCGAAATTTCTAATATAGTCCGAAGTTAACGGTCACGCAAACAAGTGGGTAAAAGTGACATCTACATGTAACGCCTGAATAGATTGATATTTTGAAAAAAATGATGTCACAGATTTGTTTTATATATAAAGAAATCAGATCGCACTATAATCCCTGTAATGTTAAAGCAAGCCTTAATTATGTAGCATTTCGACAAAATACAAGCACATAATTTCGGCCCTTTTGTATTAATCAAATACGGTGCCAGTTCGAATGAAAGGAACACAGGTTCTGAAGAATAAATTACAAGGTGCCACAAGTGTGTGGTTAAAATGAACAGATTTTCTGTAAAAATTAAACAAAAGAATAGTAACAGGGTGGGACTTATTGACATGGGGGATTTAAGACGTTTTTGGTAATACTATTATGAACTGCCATAAATATAAAGAATGCCGTTTTGAATGTTGTATTTTCACCAACAATTTATGATTTAAAAACTACTTGAAATAAGAATTCATTTAATTCAATTATTACTTAATTCATTAATGAGCTTAGGCCAATGGAAAATTGAGGGTTTTCCACTGGGTATATGTATTTGACTGACAGGTTTCTCCATGTGTCTTTCTGAATAGCTTGGTGATGTGGAGCATGCTTTAGTGGTGCCAAAGTTCCTTTTTATTCATTGTCCAAAACTACACGCTGAATTTGACAGTATGTCCTAGCTAGAGAACACACAGCTACGTCAAGCATGCAGCTTTTTGTCTTAGCTCCATGGTCTGACAATCCACAGCGGTAAAATAATAATATTACCAAATGCTAAAACAAGAATAACACTACACATGTTCTCCTAACCAGCTTTAATCTGTAACGCGAAGCACTTCAAATTTAAAGGAACATATAACACTCTTCCCTTAAACAACAGCAGTTTTTCCTCTATATTATCATTAGTTATCATTCTTTTTTTTTCTTTGACAGTATATTCACACAGGGCATCTTTAATTTGACACTGTACATGATAATCCTCATAAAATAAGGTGAATTACATGGTTTGGTATTTTAAGGCACAGGTGTGATACAACTGCAACATTATTTTAATGGCTGGTAAATAACATGAAATCTGTCCAGCGTATATACATTCGCAATATAAATGAGACTGGCTCATTTAGCAAAATTAGCATTTCACCTGTTTGAGTGTGTAATTTCAAATTACAAAATAAAGAAAAATCAAAATACCTCCATACATTTCTGTGAGGAACACAAAGCTATATATATATCTAAATATAAAAATGTCAAGCTAATATTCTTTGGTATGTTAATGTATTTTAACATTTGCTTGCTGACCAGGCATATCTGTAAAGGACAATTTACATATATTAGATTTTCCTGCGTTACCAGTTTATATTGGTATTTAAAGAAGGGATTCAGCTTACTTATGGTTCCACAGAGATTTAAATGTGACAGACAAAAAAGCTTCCTGGTTAATGTCTATAACAGCATATCTGAATGATTTATATAGTATAGTTTCTATGTCATACATTTCATTGTGCTGTTAAAATGAATCTGAGCTCATCTTATACAGCATATGTTTCTTTGGTATCAAACTCCCATTAAGGTTATTGTGAAGCATACCCAATACCTTGTATCAATCAGGTGGGCCTTTAATTACAGTAAGCCACACAGCATTGCAACTATCCACTAAGAATACAAAAGCAGACCAGCATGAAAAAGGGGAAGGTTTGAAATTAGGATACACTGTATCCCAGCTTTGCAGTTAAAATGCCATTAGGAATTATTTCAAACAAAGCAAAGCAAAACATGGCCAAATGTTTATATGAAAAAAACATTCAAAACCAGCACAAATAATGTGAACCGAAGTATATATTTTATCAAACAACAAAAATTGCCTTGATCATTTTTTTCTGAAATGCACGCCAGGTGCTTTCAAAGGCAAGTTTTAAAAATGTCATTCTGCAATCAGAAACCCAGACAGAACTTTGGAGAAAATTTAACAAAAAAAAGAAAAAAAAAACAATTCTATAAGCATACATTTAATTTGATTTAATACATCTCTCCATGGACAAAACGATTAGGCGATTTTAAGTGTAGAAATCTAGTCTGGTTAAGAATAGAATGTTGCAAGTTTTCCCTTAAAACAAGCCTGGTTTATTCATCATTGTCATAATGTCTGTTTCTTTTAATAAGTTCCTCCAAAGACAGGGTCTCCCATTCATCCTTCCTCAGGTTATTTGTTCCAGTTCCAGTTTGTTCCAAAGCACTGCAGACATTTGTGGGAAAGAAGTCAGGGCACCAATCTGATCCCACTTGTTTTGAATCACTTGATTCAATTCCAAAATCCAGAAGGTCATCCAAAAGAGAGGCCAGAGGCTTTTCTTTGGAAGGATCACCAGCCGACAGACTACAGCCACTGTCAAGTCCTGCAAAAACGTCCTCCAGAAAGCTTAAAGGACTCAACGGTGCTACCTTCTCAAAGAATAGCGTACTTTTTTGAAACAAGTCATTAGATACACCATTCTCTGCATCCTCTGTATATTTGCCAGCCGACGGTACAAAAGCGTCCTTTTCTTCAGCTAGCTGTAAGGCACTATAGGTCTGACTCCATCTCAAAGTTGTCTGAGCTTCCTCTGGATCATTTACACATAGACCTTCTTCGACGGGATACTCAGGTGTGACCTTTATGGTGGAGCCACCTGGAACATTATGAGTCATTTTAACGTTATCAAATTCCAGACACAGCACCTTGTTCTTGTATAATAACTGGTTGTTGTTGTTGTTGTTATTGGAGTTTGCATTTGCTTCCTCGTGCTGTGCCGCCTCGCAATCAATCACTGTTACCGGCACGCTCTCCGACATTGTATTCTCCCCACTATCCTCTTTTTCACTTACATCTCCAGCACGGTCTGTCTTCTCAGCCCACTCTCTGTGCACACTAACTTGCACACTCTCCACCTCCTGACATACTCTAGCATCATTAGCTGCTTCTTCTCTACACACGTCACTTGTTCCTCCACTCCTAGGTACACTCCATTCTGGCTCTGCCGCATTTATCTCATTTTCTGACTCTTCAAGTTCCAGAGCTGGATGTAATTCTACATCTGTTGGGTTGGTAGTAGATGTTGCATGATCCGTGGGCACCTCCAAGTATGTGGCATGCATTTCAGCCGCTGCTTTGTCTTCTTTTTCAGGGATGTTTTCCATAAGCCCGGTTTCCATAGTTTCACTTCTCTCTGTCAGGGAGGATTCTTTGGATGTTCTCAAATGCTTTGGTACTTCAGGGATAGTCTTTGGAAGGCTGTGCTCAGGAGGCCAGCTTGGCCTGGTTAGCTTCACTTCATTATCAATGATAAAAGTATTCTTTGGTGATTCAGCCTGAGGGGGCCAGACAATCGCAATCTTGTTTTGCGGTTTCCTGGTTTCATCAACTGGTTTGTCGACATCGGTTGCCTTTGTCTTGGGCATATCAATCTCTGCTGTGCTTACGCTGCTACTTGAAACAGATCTTTGTGAATAAGACTTTTCAGGGGAGGATTTTTCCATGGTTTTCTCTGACGTATTCTTTTGCATTTTGGGGTTCCACAGCTCCTTGTGAGCCTTCTGTCCAAATCCTTCATCATAGTTGCCTTTGGACTTGAATAATTGTTTGTAATGTGGCTTGCAATACAAATGTCCATGGAGAGAGGCATAGTTGCCAAGGCTGCAGGGAAGAATTCAAATTAACTTTATTGAGAAACAAAAAAACAACCTAACTGTATACAAGTATAACAAATCCTTTTGGAGGGATCTACATGAGTTTATTTGTGATTGTGATGAAACAGCAACAACATTAGGTGTACTTGGAATTACCTTAGCTTAGCGTTGCAGTGGAAACAGCAAAAACAGGACCTATGGAAGTTTTGTTTGTCTGCGACCAGAGACTCCATTGGATACACTCTCTTCCGGCAGGCCGCGCACAGCTCCGACTCTGGAACTCGAGTTTTCTGAAAAGAATGCAGCTGAATTAGGACCACCAAACACAATTTATTAAAAAGGTGTAAAGAAAGCTCCAACAACAGCATTAATTTACCATCTTCAGTTATGTTTTTTTTTGTAACAGTGCATTACAATATCTTATTATTCAATAACTTTTATATGGTAATATCAGTAAAATATAATTTAAATTGTAATTTAATGTACTTTTTAAAAGTTAAAAATAATGTAGCTAATTAATCATTTGTTATGATAGTACTAAAGATTTTCTGTTAGGGTTTAAAGATTTTATATGTAAATTTTAAAATATAGCCTTAAAGCAAGACTCAATTAGTCACAACATTAAACAAAAATCATGCAGTTCAGCCCCAAGGGTAAAGTGGTTTTCTTAAATAGAGAGCGTCACAAAAATTTTGTTTTATTTCAAAAGTAACTAAGTAACTACAGTGGCTTCTTTATAGATTATGATATAGCTTGGATTACAAGTACGAAGTAACCTAAAACTTAAATCATACGCAAAACTGAAATAGACTTTAAATTTCTGTGTAACTGTTAGTTTTTCCACTATTCAGTTATCTAGTTTGGGGTTTCAATAGAGTACCTGCAGGAAACTGTCATGAATGGTGCCAGAACTTGCAAACTCCTGTATATGTGTTATTATATTCAAACCTCATTATTTCTATATTTAACACATTTATTCATTTCTTGGGCTAACGATTAAGAATAGAGTGTCTGAATACAGAAGTAGAAAATATAACATGCTGATATTCACACCTGGGGTATGACAAGCACAGCAAAGTAAGAGAACTGCATTTTTGCTCAGCAGGCAGAGAAACTAATGGTGAAACTCCTTAGTGCATTCCTTAGTACAAAAAAGAAGTACAATTTACTTTGTGCATAGTTATAAGTAGTTAGTTATACATAGCTATACTTTGTGGGCACAGTTAAAAGCTCAATACAGATGTCATTTTCTTCATTCAGTATTGCTATATCCCAAAATAGATGGAACAAATAATCATTACAATTCTTTTTGTGAAAGTTTTCTACTCCCTGAAAAAAAGAAATGGAGGAATCTCCATTCAAAATTCCAATGAAACAAAAATGAGACTTGTTAGTCAAGGATATAAATACACACTTTTTGCACAATGCATAAACACACCATTATTGTTTATTAGTTTCTTCATGCTCCACAGCTCAGTTTACCAGTCATGAGCGTCTCTTGCTGGTGTGATACTGTCTGTGAAGTCTTCTGTTCTGTTACATTGTAGCCCAGGCTCTTGAAGACACTCTCGCTTTCATTCCAAGTTTTTTGGAAGTTCTTCAGTAGTTCTTCAGGGGTGGTATCAGTCATGACGTCTAGCACTTGAACCTTGCCCTTCACTACGTCTGCATATGTGGGAGGGGCACACCGGGTCGTGATGTGTTCTGAATGCTGGGAGACTGTCATGGCGCTTCTTGACCCGCTTATCTTATTACCAAATTCATCAATGCTGGAGAATGTCTCGTTGACTGACTGACTCCCGGAAAACCCCATTGGTTCGGTCAATCCTGACTGCAGTACCTCCTTCTGGATGGGCGTGGGAGATGTCTGCCATGAACCCTTCTGCTGTCTCCATGGGTTTGTCTGCTTTGAACCATCTGTCATGGTTTCATGCATCTCTGACTCTGGCTTCTCATGTTTATGTTTTTGTTCCTTGACGGAGGAACTCTGCTCGCCCATTTCAAACATAGTTTTAATGGTCTTGATGTTGAAGGTTGGAACCGGTTCCACTTGAGTTCCTTTTTTGTCTTCTTCAGGATCAGTGTCTTCAGTGTCACTTCCTAGTCTCTCTGCAATGACAATAGGCTCTTTTCTTGTATAAACCTTCTGTTCTGGTGATTCAAATTTGTGGACAAGTCCTGAGAGATTTACCCATGGGACCTCCTCTTTTTCTTTTTCTTTGACTTCTGTCTCTTCTGCGTCTGGGCCTAAGCGTTCTGGGATTTCAATAGGGTCCTTGCGTACATATGTTCTGTTCACCTCAGCCTTCTGAGCCTCCTCGAAGAACTCTTTCTTGTCTTTCACTGATGCAGTTTCTAGCGTTGCCTCTGACGTCTCCACAACATGCGTCTCAATTTTGATCTGGCGATGGAACGACGATGGCGATTCTATTATTTCAGATTTTTTCTCGGTTATCTGCGCCTGTTGTGACAGAGGTGGTGGAGATGCCCCCTGTGAAAGCTTAGCAGTAGTGTCCTTCAGCTTGGCTAGCTTGTCTGATCGGCTGAATGTTGGAGAAGGACTGGCCCTGTTGATCTGGGATGTTGTTGGGTCAAACATCCGTGGTGGTGGTTCTGGGGGAGTGCATGATCTGTGCATTGGTGGAGGTGAAGGGCCCACTCTTTGTGGGGAGCTAGCTCTCCGTGTAGATTCTATGGTAATATAAGTAGGTGATGGTGAGCGCATTCTGATCAAGGGTGAGGCCCCTCTAGAATCAGCTTTTTTTGTGTCAATGAACTTTTGCTTCATGCTTTCATGAGAAGTCTTTCCCTCTCCCAATACTTTCTTCTGAGCCTCCACTTTTGACGAGCCAATACTTATTTTCGATACTGCTCCACCAATAGCTATCTTTTCAGATGCCAATCCACTTTCAGGCTTTTCCGTGGCAGCAATGCTTCCCCCTAAATTCAAAACTTTCGCTTGTGCGACCGATCTTACGTAGACTAGGATATCTTTCAGCTTCTCGATATTATCATTTGGTCTAACTTCTAAACTCCTTTTTGCCGCTGGATCTATTAGCCAGCTAGGGATTTTGATAAGGAGAGTCCTTACTGCTTTAGAGTCAATTTTCCCAGATGGTTCCAGTAGATCATTAATTTGAGAAAGCACCCTGTGTATTTCTTCACATTTTTGTGAGGCCTGCTGATTAGCCACTGAAGATATACTTTCACCCTTTTGTGATGTTTTGCCTGTTAGTTTAACACCAATGTATCTACTTTCAATTTGTGGTTTATCCTGAATCTGTGGCTTGCTGGTCATATCTTTTTGCATTTGTGAGGTCTCCATTTGTTTTTGAACTTGAACTGTGCTTTGTTGCTGGAAACTTTGCTGAACTTTGCTTTCTGTGACGAACACTTCTTCACTGACTTGAACATGTCCCTCGTGTTGCACTTTGGCCTTCTGCATTTTTCTGACCTCCTTTTCTTGGTTTCCCTTCATGCTTGACATTGTCTCTTTAGGGATAACATCAGTTTTCTCCTTCTTGAATTTCTGCTTGGGCTTCAGCATTTGTATTTCCAGCTTGCTGTCCTTTATAGCTGCAGGCTTCTCAACATACTTCTCAGCTTTGTTGACAATTTCTGTGCTTTCCTGTACACAGCTTTCTGTGACTTTGGTGATTTCACGAGTCATCTGAGAAAAAGCTTTTTTCTCTTGTTGAGTTAACTGCTGTTTATTAGTAGCTTCTGCTGAAGATTCTTTCTTCTCAGTCTCCAGATTTTCCATCTTATCAATTTTTGGAATCTTCACTGTTTTTACCTTGAAATTTGGAGTAGCTTTGGGGATTTTTGTCGGTTGGAGAGGAACTTTATTCACTTCCTGGTTTACGGAAACTTTGGTTTGTTTCATTTCATCAGTTTTCAGAGAAGTTGAAGTTTGCATTTGAAGATTAGTGAAGTCTTGCATGACAGCCTGTTTAGAAATGTTGCTTTCTTTCACAACATTCTGAAGTTCTTTGTCAACAGCTGATGCAATTTCATTTACAGAGGGCTGACTCCTTGAAGGAATTAAAGGTTGGACTGATAAACCCCTTGACGGTGCCTGCACACGCACACCGAGTGAAACTGTGTCTGATTTAATCTTATCGATTATTGTTTCTGCTTCTTTCTTAGTTGTATCAGTGCTTACTGTTTCTCCCTTAGCTTGGTTGTCTGTGGCAGATACTTCAGAGGCAGCCTGAATGAAGGCTTGCACATCCCTATCACTTGCTGGAGAAGCTGGAGTTGCACCAACTTTGTTCTTCTCACTTTCCTCTCTCTCTTTGCGATACTTTTCCTCTGCAATCATCAGTGGAGTTTTGAATTTTCTCACACATGTTTTAGGCTTTGCAGATACCGGTTCAACAGGTGGAGGTGGTAGTTTTATCTGAGGCTTATAAACTTTCTTCACCGAACCAGGTGAGTCTTCTTCTTGTGATGAAGTTCTCAGTGAATCTGTCTGAGCTAACACTTTTATCGTTTCCTCTTGTTTCCTTATTTCTTTTATATTTTTGCTGGATGTGGTCAGATCAGGAGCTGTAATGGTCTGCTGTGCGGGCACCTGGAATACCTTGGTTGAAGGTGGTGGAGGAGTCACTTTGTTTTTCTCCACGTTGATCGGTCCTTGCCCAAACTGCTTAGGTGTCTCAAGCTTTGGGATCTTATATAACGAAGGGGCCTTTATTGGTTTGACAGGCATTTGTTGAGCCTTTGTATGTGGAGAGCGGAGTGATTTTCCTGGCATGGAATCCAACTCTTGTTGCGATGGTGGTGGGGGTAGATAATCTTGTCCAGCTATGTGTGGTGGGGGGGGAGGCGGTGGTGGTGGAAAATGATCTAGATCCACAGGCGGTGGTGGAGGTGGTGGGGGCAGGTCAGCGTCCTGCTTTGAGACAGAGGAAAGTGGAATAGAAAACATGTTACCCTCAGATTCCACCACTGGTGGAGGCGGAGGTGGAAGAGGGAATTCAGACTCTGACAATGGAGGTGTTGGCAGAGGTGGAGGCGGCATATGGGTGTCTTCTTTGCCCTTCTTGATTGGCTTAACAAAACCCTTCCGATTCATGTCAAGGTTGCGGAACTCTGTCTTCAAGGTTTTAATGTCATGCTTTTGCACAATTGTTTTGTGTTCTGCCGCTTTTGTCTGTATCTGTGTCGTAGTTTTTGTGTCTTGGAGGTGTCTTGCATCAGTGGCACCCTGTGATGTATTTTTTATTACGTTTGTCACTCCTGTTGCTATTGCCTCTTGCGTGAGCTGATTGCCAGTGTTTGCAGCCTTTGTGATGTTAGCTGTAGTTCCTGTCACATGACTACTGATTTTAACACTCTGTACAGGCTTAGTGATGGTCTTCGTCTGTGATTCATTTTTAACTGTGTTTAAGTGTGTCATTCCTGAGGAACTTGAGGTTCTTGAATCATCAGAATCCAGAACCACCGTTTTCACACCTTTGGTGTGCTTTGTGACAACGTTACCTTGTGACACACATTGGTTTACATTTGCAACCATGTTATCAGTCACTTGATTTGTCACATTTTTCTTCTTGATGATCCCAGGGACAGGGACTGCTGCCTTTGGTTTTAAAGATGGTTCTTTAATATTTCTGTCTTGTGGCGTTTGAGACAAATCCATCACTGGAGTCTGAGAAATAAGAGCACTATCCTCCTTGGTTAGGGACTGGCCTTGTGCTGACTTTATTCCGGTGTGCTTGTTTGAGCTGCTGCGTAGTTCATTTGCCTGGCATAGATTTTTGACTTTCACTGTCTTGCTTTCAAGCTTAGTCGCAACTGAGTATTTGTGGGCTTCCTGCTGAGGGGGCAATGGAGTTTTCATTGAAACACTGGCTTCTTTAGTACCATCAATACTACTGTTCAGGTTCTTCTGCTGCTTTCCTTTCAATAGGCCTTTTATTGTGCCCTGGACATCTCCTTTGATTGCCTCCTCTTTCTCCATTTGACTTTGTTCCTGCATGTCGTATAGCGACTTTATAGACATCTTCACGTCTCCCTCAGTGCTAGCTTTGCGCTGTGTTTTACATGGGGCTGGAGGTTCTAACAGCTGTTGTATAGTGCCTTTTACGTCTCCCTGAACACTAACTTGTTGCTGGTAGACCTTCTTCTCATTAGAGGCGTCTCGTAAGCTCTGCATCGCCATCTGAATATCGCCTTTAACAATTTCCTCTTTTTCTACCTCTTTCACAGCCTGTTTAGCTTCTTCCAGTGATTTTAAGGTTCCTTTGATATCACCAGGCACTAAATCTTCAATGACGATCTCAACTTTGCTGGTGGCAGATTTTTCCAAGCTCTGCAGGGCCCCTTTAATGTCACCTGGGACAATTTCTGGTTTTTCAATCTCTTTGAGTTGGTATTGAGCCTCCTCCAGAGATCTCAGAGTGGTGTTTATGTCACCCTTGACTACTTCCTCTTTTTCAACCACCATCTTCTGGTTTACAGCCTGTGTTAGACAGTCTAGGACTGCTCTCAAGTCCCCTTTCACAATGACCTCTTTCTGGATGTTATCTAGTGATATCACTGGTTCAGTCATAAAAACCTTGACCGTGTTGTGCACATCTCCTGGGACAATATCATCCTCTGCAACAGTTCGTTCAATCTGTGACTGATTTTGTTCCAAAATAAGTTTTGTCCCTTCAACATCTCCACCGACGATCTTCTCTTTCTCCATCTTACCTCTCTCATCTGGCTCAGTTTGGAGTTCTTTAAGATACTCCAGGGCCCCAGACTCTATGCATGTGGAGTAAAAGTTCACATTTCCCTTTTCGGTGTCACCCACTTTTATGTTCATATATTGTTCCGGATTGTTCGGGTTGGACAGAAGTATATTGATAGTACCTCGAACATTTCCTTTGATAATATCCTCTTTTCCAACACTAGTCTCTTCTTGTTTATTAAGAAGAGAGTATATAGTCATTCTTACATCTCCCTTCTCATCTTCCTGTATCAGAATACCTCGTTTGGCAGACTCATCTCCCTTCATCAGGTTGCTTATTGCTTCCTGAATATCACCCCGGATAATTTCTTCTTTTTCCACATTGATTCCTGCATCTTGGTTGAACAGCTGTTGCACTATAATGTTTATATCACCTCTCTCTTCCTTATCTATAACAATGGTTTTTTCAGTTGTCTCCCTTCTTTTTAGCAGATTCATCATTATATTTTTCAGGTCCCCTCTAATTATGTCCTCCTTTTGAATTTCTGGAGCTTCTTGGTTCATGAGGTTGTACTTTGCCATTCTGACATCACCAATTTCATCTGCTTCTATGAGTATTCCTTGTGACTTGACCATTTTCTGGGAGTACAGCTCCTTCAGAGTATCTTGGATGCTTTTACCAATTATCTCGGTCTTTTGCATGTTGGTCTCATTAAACTCGTGAAACGGGGTTGTTTCAAAAAGCCACGTCGTTGTTTTCACATCTGCTTGCGGAATCTCTTCACGAGAAATGGCAACATGCGATTCATCCACCTCTTTAATTTTGTCAAGGGGCTGCTTTTCAAAAAGCCACACCGACTGTTTAACATCTCCCTTTAGCACCTCTTCTTTCGTCACCTTTTTCATCTCTTCGTACTCCGCGCCTTCACCATGTATCTCATCAATTGTGCGCGTTTCAAACATCCATGTGGCTGTTCTCACATCACCTTTCTGAATTTCACTGACACTGACTGTTCTGATGTATTTTTGCGATAAATCCTCAGACTCAAAACGTTGTTTGTTTGTTTGTACATCACCTCCTTGAACGTCATCCACAGTTCTAACCAAGAGCTTTGCTTCTTCTGATATTTTATCGAGGGACTGGGTTTCAAATCTCCATCTCGCTGAGTTTACATCACCTTTCTGAATGTCTTCCTGTGTGACAGATTTAATGACATAGACCTCATCTGTGTCCCTTATTGAATCAAGGGGTTTGGTTTCAAATAGCCACCTAGCTCCAACAACATCTCCCTTCATGATTTCCTCTTTTGTGACTGTGGTGACCTCATGATAATGACCCTCTTTGTCACGGATGGCATACAGAGGCTGAGTTTCAAACATCATGGTGTAATTCTTGACATCACCTTTCTCTATCTCATCGCAAATTATTTTCTCCATTTTTGATATCTCTGTATCAGATGATTCTGCATGAATTTTGTCCAAGGAGAAAGTCTCAAAAATGAAACGTCCCTTGTTAACATCGCCTCCTTGTACGTCTGTCACAATACGGGTTTCCTTTTGTTCTTCAGAACCCTCGTGAATAGCATCTATAGGTTGATTTTCAAACAGCCACGTGCAGTTAACCACGTTTCCTTTCTGAATGTCTTCCGCCTGTATGATCTTCAGCTTTTTCAGTGTCTCTTCGGAAGTTGAAGTCATTATGTCAGAGGACTGGTTTTCAAATATATACTTCATTCTGGACACATCTCCAGACAGAATATCAATCTCAGTAACTCTTTTAAAAGCAGAAGTGTCATCCCCTCTGATGTTCTCAAGATTCTCTGTCTCGAAAAGGAACCGGGCCATTCTCACATCTTTGCCATGAATATCCTCCTGGTTTATGGTGCATGTTCTTAGGATCGTTTCTGACTCATCTCTGATAGTGTCAAGTGACTGCGTCTCGAACAGCCAAGTGCACGTCTTGACGTCCCCTTTATGAATCGCCTCTGTTTCCGTTTCACCCTTCATCTCGACCTTTTCATAAAGAGCATCCATTGGCTGTGTTTCAAACAACCACCTACAGGTTTTGACATCACCTTTCACAGTCTCCGTTGACTTCATAGTCTCAGTCACCTCATCTTCTACATTGCTGAAATATTTAATAGAGTCAAGCGGCTGTGTCTCAAAAAGCCATTTAGCTGTTTTCACATCACCTGACTCTGTTTCCTGTTTTGATATACCTTTAATGATCTGTAATTTGCTGATACTTTCATCAAACTGATCAATGGGACGTGTTTCAAACATCCATTTGCAGGTTCGGACATCACCCTTTACAATCTCCTCCCTCCGCACAGTTCTCACCTCATGATAAGCACCAGAACTGTCTTGCATTGCATATAATGGTGTAGATTCAAAACGAACTTTGTTTGATTTCACAGAGCCACTTGTGACCCCCTCAACTTGGATTTTCTGAGTGTCATCACATTTGCCTAAATCCATTGTTTCAAAGATTACTTTGCAATTTGAAACATCCCCTCTGTCAAGTTCTTGTAGGTTCACAGTTCTTATGCTTTCTTTCTTTTCTTCTCTGATGTGTTCAAGTGGTTGGCTTTCAAAAACCCACTTCTGATGTCTGACATCACCCTTTTCCTCCTCAGACGCCACTACTTTTTTAAGTTTACCTACTTCAGGACTGTCCTTCAAAGCATCCATTGGAACTGTTTCAAATAAATGTCTAGCTGTTTGCACGTCACCCCCTACAACCTCTTCCACAGACATTGGTCTGGCATTTGAAGTATCTTTTAAACTGTCCATAGGCTGTGTTTCAAATGTCCAACAGTGCTTTCGGACATCAGCTCCAATAATCTTTTCTTTTTCCAACTTCGAACTTTCCCAGTCTTCATCTTTAATAGAGTCTAGGGTCTTTGTCTCAAAAAGCCACCTGCCTCTGTTGACACCACCTTGAGAGTTGTCCTCTATTGACACCCCACAAACCAGTTTCACTTGGGCAGGGTCTTTGTTTATCATGTCCAGAGGCTGAGTTTCAAAGAGCCAGCGGGATGTCTTGACATCACCTTTCTCGGTTTCCTCACGGCGGACTTTTGTGATCTCCAGCATTTGACCAGAGTCTCCTCGAATGACACACAGGGGTTCAGTCTCAAACAGTTTTGTGGATGTCTTCACGTCTCCCTTGATCTCTTCTAATTCCGACTTCAGCTGCAGGAAATGGGACTCATCGATGGTCTCAGTATGGCCCAGAGAATCCAGGTGCTGGGTTTCAAACAAGTACCTGGCAGTTTTTACATCTCCACCAGTTATATCTTTTGTGAAAATAACCTCTGTGTTTTGATCTTCTTCCTGGTATATCTTACTGAGTGCATCCAGTGGTTGTGTTTCAAAGAGCCAGGTTGCAGTGCGAACATCTCCTCTTGCTAACTCTGTTAACTTGCTGGCTTGCTCAGTTGAATCTGGAGTATCTGTGCCTAGAGCATCAATGGGTTGTGTCTCGAACATCCACGTTGTGTATTTCACATCACTTCCTGCAATGATTTCCTGCTGAGCTATGCTTTTCTTGCTGTCTTCATCTGGAGTATCATCTTTGATTGAATCCAGGGGTTTGTTTTCAAACATCCAGCGCATAGATTGGACTTCCCCTTTGAGAATCTCATCCCACTCGAGGTATTCTCGTTCGGGGCTCACTGACTTGATGGGACTGCTCCCAGAGTTCTCAAAAACATATCTGGCTTGCTGAACATCTCCAGTGACTTCGTCTCCTCTCTCCAGCTGCGTCTTCTCAATCTCTGTTACGTCACTGAAAAAATCCCTTTCCAGGTTTTTCCGGACTTCCGGGTGTATATGCTTGTAGAGGCGTTTCAGCTCATACAAGTTCCTCTGCTTAGAATATTGCTCTTTATTTATAGACTGCTTAGCCTGGCAAAGTTGCTCAGATAGTTCTTGTTCACTGTCCTGCCCTTGAGTTTCTATTGGAACCTGCAGCAAGTCTGGGGGTGGGGGAGGCAAGTGCTCCATACTCTCATAGGAGGTGACGGAAGCACATGCTGAGGCTGAGGCTGAAACAGTTTCTTCTACTTTCCTAGTCATGGATGATGTTTCACATGTCTTGCTTGTGGAAACTTTAGATGACGAACTGTGAGCTGGGGCCCACTGAAACTGGTTGAAATCAAGATCAATCTTTTTGGGAAAAAATAACCATTGTTTTGATTAGCATGGATTCAATCCCGCCCGCAACAAATTTGTCACATGCAAATAAAATAAATTTTCTTTTTGCCACTAAGATGAACTACAAACCCGACTTAAAAATCTGCTCCTGCATGTGTGGAATGCTAATTTTTGCATGAGTCTTACCTATGATAAATACATTAACATGTCATCAGTGTGACTAAGGTCATTTTTCTACGAATCCACAATGTAGTTCAGCAAATTGAAGATGGTATTTTAAAACAGCCTGAGGAATCTGAAATCTGAGTTTGGAAAACACAAGGCAACAACAGCAGGTAATTAAACCAAGATACAGTAAATAGCTCTGATAAATATGCATGTAAATGTGCTATGTTTTATATTAAATTGAGTTATAACTGTTTTTTTCTGGCGTATTCATTTTGATTAGACTATTTTAGTAACCAGACAATATGTCTTGGCAAGATAGTGTGTCTTGTTGCAGTAAAATGACCTGAATGAGCTTGTAAATAATTTTTATATCTCAATTTCAACATAAAGCCAAAGGTTATATTGTTCTGAAGACAAAGCAGACTTCTCAAAGCACTAATAATTGAAAAATGCAATTGTCATTGTATTATGTGTGATTTTTTAAAGCACTATCTGTGTTGTAACATTCATATGATGGATCATTTGAGATATTTCATACTAATAGAGATAAATACTCATTAGTAATAAAACACTTTGATACCTTAATTTGCTTGCTTGGTGTTGCATCCTCAATATGCTTTTCAAACTGTTGCTTTAAAGCCTGTGTAGATACCTTTGGTATGTCCTCACCTCCAACGACCTTCACTAATGAAGAAAAACAAGATGACCCTCATCATCAAAAATTCACCGTGTTTTGGAATGCATTTACTTTGAGTGAAACCGAAATTACAGTTCTAAAGCTGATTAATTATCTGCATTACGTTTAACCTTTAATGTACAAAATTAATTGGACTTCATGACAGGATTCTGATGGAATTTCAGTGGAACCCAAAAGATTTGCACATATTTTTCCGGTTAATGTGTTTGGGTAAAGCAAGTGACCATGTAAATTATACACGAAAGTTCTCACGCTCACATTTAAATCTTACAGGCACATTATAGGAGAATGCTGGTCATTCTGCTAATCGACGAATAATACAAAAAGAAACATGTGTGTGTGTGTGTGTGTCTGATGCATAACAAGAAGAGGGAAGCTACTTCACCTTTTCCATCAAAATGATTTTCATAACTGGATACCACATTACTTTGGTGGACACTCTGATCATCGTGGAACTGTAACGAGACAGAGATGAAGTATAATTATCGCAGTTGCTGCTCTGCTGGTTTTATACACCGGTAAATTATGAAACTGAAATAGACTCGGCAAACCATGCGTGGAAGTGTGGAAAGTGAACTAAAAGAAGTCTCTGGCCTCTGGAGATCAGTAGGTCTATTTTCTTTTGTTTTTCATTTTTTTGTTTTTTTCCTTCTACAGGATACACAGGCATGTTTTGAATACATAAAACACAGTAAGTGCGAAAGCTTCATGTTGCATTATTTTTTCAATCCGTTTTTTCCCTGATAATACAGAAAATAACATTATTCTATGCTAATTTTTCATAAAGTTGAACATGCTGTCCCAAAGCATTTTAAAATAACCTCTTTTTTAATTAGAATCCACAGCTAGAACTAGACTTGCATGCATTATATCTGCCAATAATGTGACTTTAGGGACGAGTAAAGAAAAGAATTTAATCACATTTTAGCTGCCGCAAAGAAAAAAAACACACAGCACTCAAAGGCGCAAATATTAGCACTAAATGTTTAATGATGTTTTCCATTCTGCAGATGTTTCTGTCCAGTGTCACCTTTTCATCCTGAACAGGAGGCACCATCTGTCCAGACGAAACTCTCTCTCTGGAGCTACTCCTCACTGTCACCTCAGATGTGCTAGACACTTCCTGTTTGACAAGATGGCGGGTGGTCACAGACAAAGTACTAGAAGACCAACACGCAGCCGGCTTCGCTTCATCTCTGAAATCGTATGTTTCTGTTAGTCATGGGAGCAGCTTGAATTAGTGTTCCATCAGGGACAGTTGAGGGAGAAGGAAAATAAAGCGTGACAACTTGATTATTAGTCCGTTACTAATGCTAATCGGACAGTAAAAACTGTGACTGGGATATCTCACCTGAATGTCATTGTACTGCAAATCCGACAATCACTGTCAGAGTCAGTATAGGAATGCAGACCCTGTTCCTGTGGTTTGTACCATTTGTATGTGTGTAAAAGTGCGTGCAGCTGTGTATGAATTAAAGTTTATTTATGTATGCAGGGACTGTACTATTATCAACTGCCTTTGTAGTACCTGTTCTTATCTACACTTTTCTGAATATTTGGACTACGCTGGCAAATCCAGGCTGTGTAAATGGAAAAACAGTTTGCCTGGTTTATAATAGCAAAGTGCAACGTGACACAATGTGCTGTAAAACAATACACTATATGGCCAAAAGTATGTGGAGACCACTATTAATTAGATGGCTTATTGAGCCACACACATTGCTGATGCAGGTGTATATTATGCAAACAACCATGCAATGCCCAGCAACAAACACTGGCAGCAGAGTGGGTGGTCATACAGAATAGGTTAGTTATTCAACATGGCTACACCATAGGATGCCAAAAAAACACAGGATGCTGTCTTTTTGACAAGTCAGTTTGCCAAATTTCTGCCCTGCTGAAGCAGACTAACTGCTATGGAGGTGATTGAGAAGTGGAAACATCTGAGAGCAAGTTCAGTTGTGTACTGATAGGCCTCACAAGCTCAGAGAAAGGGAGCTGATCACCCAAAATCCATGCTCAACATGAATGGAATCCTCAGCAAATTCCACCAGCAATGTTCCCTCAATAAAAAGGGCCCCCTCAGTAAAATTTGCCCAGTCCTCAATGAATTGTTGCAACATTTTCATGATCTTGTTATCAAAGGGGTTGCTTGGCTTTATGTTAAAATTTAGCAGTTGGGGAGGTGGGGGCAGGGCCCCCTTGGTTAATTTTGCAGTAGACCCCCAGCTGTGATGGGGCCCTGGGGGCAGTGGCCCTTCTGCCCCCCCCCCCCCACCTCCTCTGCTACTGACCCCAAATTAACCAAATGTAACTTCTGATTCTTTACCTGCACAGATCGGTGCTGGAAGTGGTACTGCGTGACGCTACTCTGAGAAGATGAGATTTCCTGGCTCTCGAATTGCTTCTTAACGCTGGCTAGCCCCCCTGGCAGGGAGCAGGACTCGGTTTCTTCCATGACCTGACGACAGCAATGAAGGAGTCATTAGCACCTCCCGTCACTTTCAATGCTGCGGCGGTCAGGTTGATGCCGTTAAATAGCACCGGGCTGCCCCCCGACCACCTGCTCTGTATGCGGCACCGCAGACACCTCCCGAATCAAGCGTGGATGAATCGCAGGCGGAAAAACAGGCAGATTTTACAGTGCCTCTTCTAACGTAAACACTCACGCCACTGTAAGATCTGCTTCGTCTCTCTGGAGGACAGAACCAAGCTGTTTTTACTTATTTATTGATTTATTATTATTTTAGGCCATTCTCTAAAATGATGAGCATTCATCCATGATCCGCATCATGTCTGTCACCTTGATTTCTGATGCTTCAAAATTTCTGCCAAGTGACAGCTGGCAGGATTATCCTGCAGAAGGCACAAACAGTCCATCAGTCTGTCCTGCTCTATTTTCTGTTTCCTCTCGATAAGCGTGAGTCACACCTCCTTCAGTGTGTCAAACTATCAACTCCCCCCCCCATCCCTGTTACACAAATTGCAGCTGGGACGTGGCGTAACTGTCAATAATTAACACACAGCTGTTAAATATAAAAGTAACAATATAGTGGTAAGATTCCACATGTTTATATTCCTATTCATACATATAAGGATTGAAGGTTATCAAAAGTTCCATGGCAAAATCATCTACAGTTAAAGACAAGCATGTAGCTACGTTAAAAAATAATGGGTTTGAACAGGTTTTCAGTGGGGTTTGTAGACCCTCTACGAAATTTATCTCTGGCTACGGGCCTAGTTAAAAATCTGCATTATTTAGCTGGACTTTTTAACATCTCCATTAGCTAATGCTGGGTTTCAAGATAAGGGTTTTTTTTTTTTTATTAAAGCTTTCATTCAGTCTCAGGTTTTTTTCAAACTATCAGCCAGTGTTATATTCATTGTAATACATTTCATTCATTTCATGGAGCAGCATTAAAAAGCAGCATTAACAAATTGTAATAATAGTAATTTTTTACTGGTATTATTTCCATGCATTTTTAAACAGGTAACACAGCTACGTTTTTTTGCACATGTGATACGCCCAGAATTAATCATTGAGGTCCCCTCAGTGGGGATGCTTGCTGTTGGAAATTCTTTATATATAGTCGATGTTTCGAGTGGGGTGCTGAGTTTGCTCTCAGACATATGATTGAAGTGACCCTGGGAAAGGGTATCTCCACGCCAACAACAGGCCTGAGCAAACCCACACGCGGTGGTGTAGGTGTGTGTGCGTGGGTGCCTGTGTCTGCGCGTACGTGCTCATCACGGGAGAATGCCCAACAGCATGTGTGACTTCCTGCTTGTGTGGCCAGCCTGGGGCGGATGGGCGGGGCCAGCCTGGGGCGGATGGGCGGGGCCAGCCTCTTACCGCGCTGCTGGAGGAGGAGCCGGCCGTGTCGCTCTTGGATACGGCCGCCTGGTACATAGCCAGACGCTCTCTCAGGGGGATGGTCTCAGCGGCCTCCGCCTGTGCGCCGCTCCTCCCGCTCACGGCTTCCTCTGGAGCCCCCGCCCCGCTGCCGCCTGCGCCGCAAGCAGCTGAAATAAAAATGCACAGCCATTATCTGCGTGCTGTGTCCCATGTCCGTATAGAGCAACAACAGAGGGAAAATGAGAGATATAAAATATCCTGGCCGCAAGTCCTGCTGCAGGAAGAGATTCAAAATCAAGGCTTCATCCATCCATCCATCCAAACAACAATTTATCTATCCATCCAAACAACCAACCATCACATCCATCCATCCAAACAACCATTTATCCCTTCATCCATCCATCCATCTATCTTCCATGCCTCTTATTCAGTTTAGGGTCATAATGAAAAACAGGGTTTCAGTACAGGGTCCGATAGTTCACTGAAAATAATATACACAAGTAAGAAGAAGTGAGAGTAAGAAAGACTGTGTTTCTGGTAATAACAAACTCAATTAATCAAAATTTTATCTGTGATGATAAAATATTATTTTGTTGTTAAATAAGTAATGAAAGAATTTACTTTAGGCCAGAGCAAAATGAAACAGGTACGTCTGTTTCCTGCAGTCCAAGGACATGCAGTTAGGCCAATCGGCATCTCTAATTGGCCCGTAGCATATGTGCATATGTGCACTCTGATGGACAGGCATCCCATCCAGGGTGTATCCCAGCCTTATGCTCTGTGCTGCCCCCCACAGGCACCTAGGCCACCTGCAACCATGAATGTGATACACGACTGTAAGATGAATGAATACATAAAATGACTGCTAAAGCTTTTGGCTCGGAATTCCTTATGGCTGTGAACCGTACAAGGATTTTGTATACTTCGGACCAGAAAAATGGATGTTGGCTTTATGTGAAATTCAAAAGCTGTCACCCACTAACACAGATAGCGCCTGTATTTCCACATAGTCGTCTACATCGACATGACAATATTAATCTGTCACATGATACCTCAGGATTATTGGAAGGTGACTTACTACTACATGTAACATAAGTCACTGGCTTACCATACATAGTCAGTGGACACGGAATCTATACGGGTTGCTGGCGGGGAGAGTCAGGGCTACGTGTAAAGGCTGCCGGTCTCTTATAGCATCTCCAAGAGGCACTTTGATCCTCCCCGCAGGCAGCTAATTAAGTACAAGAGAACACTGATTTTCTCCGTCTGCTCTGCCGTTAAGCGTCTTTTAGTCACCCACGATCCCGCACGCAGACGGGGTGTGTTAGCCGCTGGCGTATCGTGTCGGGACACACCTGCCCAATGCGGCATGTGCGACACACGGAAAAGAATCACAGGCACCCGTCCACCTGGTCAGGCCGTGATAAGATCTGACAACACAACAGAACGGTTAAAACGCAGAAAACAAATCCACTAGCTGCTTTTATTAATGGTTACTTTCAACACTTGGAAACGTAAAACACACACACACAGAATGAAGCAACCGACCCTATGAAATTTAACCCCTTTTCAGTGTAATGGTTTGCATTGTTGATAATTGTAGATTATAGTACATTCATTTAAACACAGAGAAACTGATGAATTATTAGTTCTCCAGTCTTCAAACACATGAAGTTAAACTTGAGTGTATTATAACGATTAATTTATTCACAGTGCAGTGGTGATTTTATTTATGCATGTGTGTGTGTTAGTGTGTGTGTGTGAGTGTGTACACAAACACATGCACAGGCACATAGAGACAGGCATTATATATGTATATATCAAGATTCTTTATATTTCTCAATTTCTTGTCTTTATATAATATTGCACTATTTTGTTGGGAAAAGCGTTCCCAGTATTATGAGAATTTTACTGGCACAAATTATAGCATGGTGTTTGGAGCAGTTCCCATACAATATTACTGTTTCGATTAAGTTCATCTCACCCAGCACAACCAATATAGTGCAAATATAATGGGCAGCACCCCAAACAGGAACATTTTCAGCTTAGCTATAACACACTAATTATTTACACCAAGGTCACATGAAATATCATCTTCCTTTCCTGTTTAATCGGCATGACGCATGTCACACCCTCGGTATTTATCAGATTCAATATGTGGCTCTAGCATTAGACAAATGAGATTCCCCCATATAGGACAGAACCCACGAAAAGTCATTTACGAAGATACTTAAAAACATGGCAGCTGGTAGCTGAATGCGTCTGACTATATTTCATTTCTGCAGACAGAAATGTGACACTGAGAACCAAGGTTCTGGCTTAATGATATCTAATTTGCTTTCTGATGAATAAATATACTTCAGGCTTTTCAGATCTGGGTATAAAAAAAACATGAAATTAAACACAGAGAGATCCATGGATTTTTTGCATAGCAGGTAATGCAGTGGAATTCTGCTTATCATATGTCGAATGCAATTTCCATTGAAACCGCAACAATCATTTGAACTAATGAAGCAGACAGAGCAGATCTACGGGGACCCGCTGAAAATGCTTCACTTGACTCGTTTACCTTCTTGCTCTCCACTGAAATCACGCTTGCCTGCTATTTCCAGCCCACGGAGCACACTGCATTGCGATGCGTGGTTTAAAGCGTGACATTAAACTAAAAACGTTCCCTCTTGCTGTAAATATCATTGTGCTCAGGCGTCACATGGTTCCTGACAGAAGACCAGTGCTACCAGACTAAGTGATGAAACAATGTTCCCCTAACTCCCCCAACTTTAGATTCTTAAGCTATGGCGGGTATGTTACTGTAAGCCTATCACCCTGTCAAGAGGGAATGACTGACTAGCACAGCAACAATCTCAAAATAAACTACCTTTTAACTACTCCAACCCATAAATACTCAACAGATTTTTAGGACCTGAGGTAATGCAAAATTTTACCCTTTAGCTGCAGGACAATGAGGAAAATGCTTCCCTCAATGAGTGGGCAGGAACGAAAAAACGAAATTAAGTATCAAAGAGTTTGATGTTTTGATGCCAAGAAATGTTGCAAATATCTTTGGACTGGACAGGGTGAGTCAGGAGCTCACATATCAGGATAAGTCTGGCAACAGAGTTAACGTGTTCCTTAAAAAATAAATCAAGCGCATTTTATATCCCCAGTAGCAGAGGGTCTTGTTTCTGAGGAGGAAGTAGAGATGCATGCCAGAAACATGGCCTCAGCATATGTTAATACTTCAGTGATCTCCGTGGTGTTTTTGTGGCAAAAAATAGAAAAAAACCCTCATCGACAAACATAATTAATTTGCGTCTCCACCAGTCAGTGTTTAAACATGGTGTCCTAGACATCGATAGCGCATTCACCATTACTTAACATGCAGACAGACCTATGGTAACAAGCTGTGGGTTATTCAGCATGTCGACGATTTCCATAAAACGTTTATCGGATGTGGAGGTGTTGCGCTCGCTCGCAAAGGGGCCCACTCTGAGGGGAGCAGCCTCTCGTTTCCAGCTGGCCAGAGCTTACCCACGTTCAAACCACATCCACGAGAGAGAAGGCCTTTTCAACAGGTTAAAATGCACGACTAAGCAGATAAATCAGCAAAAACGGTTCACCGGCGCAAACAAACTAATCATTCAATACATTTTTAAGAAAATTATAGAAGACAAGGTTTACAGAATGAATTATTATCACAAGTCGGCTCACTGTTTCATCATTAAGAAAAGTAATTAAAACTCCAAGTATGAATGATGAAATATACAACTTAACTGGAAATAATTGGATTTCAATAGTAATTTAATTACATTTAATTTCAAGCAAAATAATCTGAAAATATTACCCCAAAGGAGTAAAATGAGCATTATATATAGCGATAATTTCACTTTTGATAAGTGGAACAAAAGTATTGTTTATTTGAGCGGGCGCTAGTGGTTCGTGCGCATCGCTAATACTCACCAAGTCTTTACAGATCTAGCGGAGAGCTGATCAGTCGACCCAGTAAGAAGTCTCAAAATCCTGTGGAGCTTCTTTACCTGCCGGCCAAGCAAGCGAGTGTCCCCCTGTTTGACAGAGGACTGTGCCACTAACCAGCATCTACTTCGGTCTGTTAAGCAGACAGAGACAGCTGATTTTTATTTTAG
>JAODJW010000001.1:46313777-46339010 GCA_026777045.1 Hyperopisus bebe | reverse complement strand
CTTAGCCCTCTTCCCTGTCCTTAATCCCCTTCCCTGTCCTTAGCCCCCTTCCCTGTCCTTACCCCCCTTCCCTGTCCTTAATCCCCTTCCCTGTGCTTCCTAGAGTAGACTCTGGGCTCACCATGACCCTGATCACCTTCTACTCCTTTCTACACCACACTGCACATAGCTGAAATTGCCCAAAACACTGTAGTGTTTACTTGACCTCAGTGAAACATTCAGAATATGTTTTCATTGCCACAAGAAGATTTTGATCAATTTTATGAATGGTCTCCTGATACACGGATACATGAAACATTGATTTGACAGAAATGAAAAATTCATTTGCGATAGACGCATAAACTCCATATTCATAGTCTTCTCCTTTCTGAAGGCCTTTTCTCTGAACGTTTGCAAATGAATGTTAAGTCGAACAAAACTAAATAAATAAATAAACAACATTATTACCTTCATTTAAAAAACCATGCATTTCTTTAAATTTTAACCTCCCAAAAACCAATAACCAGGATCTGAAGGGGCCTGGAACCCATCCAAGGAGCCCAGCCTACCAGGTTAGGGACACCCCAGACTGGACGTCAATTAATGACACTTTGAACCGATCAGTGGTCTACAGATCATTATATATCTAACAATGTATGAGAAACCTAAGGAGCGTTTGCTGCTGATCTTTACCCCTCTGCCTTTGGACAGGTGGCACCTAACGTGGCTGATATGATCAGTCTGCTGATCGCTATTTGTATTGATGATTACAAGCAGACATTCAAAACTGTGAGCTATATATTGCTAAGTGTCCCTGGAAAGGAAATGTAAGGTGGGTTTGTGCAGCCAGTCAGCTCTCTCTTCAGCACGCATGGTACAGCCTTGAGAGCTGTTTTATTTTGAAAGGCTCATATGCATCTTTCCTTTTGGGAAGATGTAAAGATGTAAAGTGCAGCTTAAACTGTATATGCTTCCCCTAGAGATCCATACATAGATGAATGAACAATTGATTTAGGATTGAAATTTCCAGTTCTGATTATACTATTAAATTGCTATAAACATTACTCAGTGTTTTACTTCAGTATAACTAACACAACCTCATTATTCCCAGTTATAATCCCTAATAAGAGGGAATAGTGTAAAACAGTTTTAATGTATGCATTCATCAGATGAAAGCTACTGTGGTGTAATGATATCAACTGTAATCCATATGTCTATTATCCATCCAGCTTTCATTACCACTTATCCACTAGGGGGTGATGGTGAGCATGAAGTGGGGGACATTTAGGACAGGATGTCAGAACATGCTCACAGGACCATACATCTGTGGCGATTCAGGTGCTGATTCACCGTAGTTTGTGCTTTTGGCCAATGGGAGTAAAGACACTGTCCTTTCTAGGAAACAGTGCTCAAACTACCCTTGTATAATAACAGTATAATGGTGTAAAAATACAGAAAAATAATAATCAGATACAATAATAAATACCAAGAAATTAAATAACAAACAGTACAATAAAAATTCAGAAGGCCCCACACAAACACAAAAATGCCCATTATTTAACTAGAGAAAGACATGAAAAAAGACCAGCTTATTCACTGCAGAAAACATTAAATGTGTCTGGGGTATTTGTGATTTGCAGCTTGATTCTTCCAGCACTGGCTCGTTCTTCCAAGTTGACACCTGCTCTGAGGTCACTGCCCTCTGACTTCCCCTGTAATTATTCTCTAGGAAGCCGAGAGGCATGGTGTGGAGCTTTGATCTTATTCCTGGGCAGAGATTTGCTGGGCTTTTCGGGGGGAAAACGCAACACAGCTTTTCTTCTTGACGGCGCTGCAAATGTATGAGCCCCCCCTCTGGGTGCCCAGGTAGGTCATGTGACTTGGACAGCAGCTCGTGCTTCTGCGTCGCACGTGAACGTGCTGCATGCATGCACGGTTGGTTTTTGGTGTCGTTGAAGCGTGACCAACAAGGACTGGTAAAACCGTTACATGTCAAAACCATCCAGCTATTTAATCTATCTGTAGATCCATCATCAGACTGTTCCTCCTAAAAGACAAGGTAGATCTGTAATTTGTCTTTTGTTTTCCTTCGCAGGGAGTGAGATTTGCTAGAGCATGCAGGGGACTTTACTCTATGCAGCGAGCTCGCAGCGTACCGAACCTGTGACAGCCACTCTCACGTCTGACATATAAAGCAGGCTGGAAATAGCGCATCTTTCGCACGTTGACCAGCCTCTCCGTGAAAACACAAACTATGCGTCATCCTTTCCCCAGAAGCTAACTCAGATGTGGTCCTTCTGGCTTTGACTGTTTCTACAGATGAACAAGGGGGGTTACCATACAGAGTGGTGTCTGTGAAATCACCTGCATTTTCAGTGCTTGTTTCTCTACGCTGATCTTATTTCCTGTTGTTTATTATTTACGGTTATTTATTGTTGACTTTGGCACTTTTTTATAGTGCTGCATTTCACAGTGTGTTCTTCAGTAAATAACAATACCACTATACTAAGTGTATGTAAAAAGAAAATAAAATATTAAGAAAAGCTGCTACATAATATATGAAATTCAATTGCACTTTTTATAGGTTACACTTCTTACTATAGGCACTGAAAAAAACTGTGAAGCAGTATCAGTAAAACAAGCAGAGCACAAACTGTGACCATAAACATTACCATCATTTTTAGTGACCAAAGGTCAAATAAAATGGAACGAGGCCGATGCAGAACAACGGATATTATTAGCGTGAAAGAAAAACAGAATCAGGACTGTTGATACAACCAAACCGACAAGTAGTTACTGTACTTGCATCTAAATTGAACCTGAAATTCAGTGAGATATGGGAAACAGACCAGGAAAGAAAAAGTATCAGAAGATCATTCCTCCCGTGGTCAATTCCCTCTCGTCTAAAGCCAGCTGCCTCTGGTTCACTCTGCTGGTTTGTAAGCCAAGATTACAAGTGACTAGTTATTAGCAAGTGTGAAATTAGCATATGACTGGGTAGCCTGACTGAGAACCATCCAGTGCTGTCATACCAGCACTTCACAACAGATGTGTGTAATATACATATTCAGCAGGATTAAAACATCCAAACAATGCATCATCTTTACCATAATCTTCTGCAATCTTCAATAAATTTGAGAGAGAGAGTATTTCTGTCAGATTTTACATTTCTTATTTATCCATTCGTGCAACAGCCTTTAATAACCATATATTAATATTTTACCAACGATTTCCATTTTATTTCCAGACTAAAATATTCTTTGTGCCTTTCTAATGTGTTGTGGGAGCACACACATAGACATGCATGCCCATTTTCCTGTCAAGTTTTATCTATTCAAAAGGTACTAGCTGCCTTATAGCCGCTGCCTTAACCACACAACACAAAATGACAATTTCCAGTGACATTCCAGTCAGTATGGATTGGATTCCCTCCAATCCATAAACCTGACAGCAAATTTCCACTCATTCCCAACCTCAGCACCTACAGTAATGAAAGCTAATCCCTAACCCTCTGAGTTTCCTTTGAAATCAAAGTCCGTATATGTTTGGGTTTAGTTTCATGTCCTTTATTTGGTCTAGATGAAGTTGGATTGATTTTTTTCCCACATGTACCCCATCACACACATACAGGGAAAACATATCACACAGAGATACAGGAAGAACATTCTACATATAGATACAGGGAGAATATTCCACACACAGATACATGGAGACCATTCCACACAGAGATACTGGGAGAACATTCCACACAGAGATACAGGGGGAACACGTCACACACAGATACAGGAAGAGCATTCCATACACAGATACAGGGAGAACATTCCACACACTGATACAGGGAGAATATACATATTCCATACAATCACACACACACACACACACACACACACACACACACACACACACAGTCAGGATGGCAATCAAACCCACATCTCTGTAGGGGTGAGGCCATAGTGGGATAGCTGAAGCAAAACAGCATTCTTCCTCCACCCAGCACAACTTAAATTGTTTTCTCTATAACACATCTGTATGCATTACCTAGCAATGTTCCGTTCATAACAAGACAGCAAGAGCTGCTTGACGATAACCGTAAACAAGATTGTGTTGAATCTGTATTTCTCTGTCAGCTGAGGGGACTTGGCCTGAAGGAGCCTTCTCCCGCTATCATACGATCAGGCGGGTTTCCACTGTCTGAGCCCAGCTTCCGTTGCCCTGACTGGGCTTATGCATTATGTACGCAAATCTCTTTTCAGTTGCTTTCATCATACTTGACGCTCACAGAAAGCAGCCTAGCCTGTTTATCCGGTGAGCCAAAAACTTCTCCCCTCGAATCGCTTTTGAAAAGCTGGAGCTGCTTCCTCCTTGAGGTTCCCCCCCCAATGAACAGCCCCCTTCCTCGCCCTTGAACGCGGACAGAGTGCTGAGCGCGCTGTCGCTAATCACTCTAAGGACAGGCACCAGAGGAAAGAACCAGGAAGCCTGTTAATTCCTGCTGCCGTTGACGATTGACCAGAGCTTGACGCAGAGCTTGGCTTAAGTCCTGTCGGATTACTACGGATCATTAGGCCGTCTTTTATATATATCGTTTGAATTGTCAAAGAAGGGCATCCTTTTTCGAGAGTATCGATAAACTGTTTATGAAACTGCCACCTCGTCTTTCTGTGTGTCCTCCACATATTGTGTGGCTTTTTCTCTTCGTACTCCAGGTTCCTCCCACAGATACGCAGTTAAGCTGACTTGTGCCTTTGAATTGCCCCTAGAGGGCGATAGTGTGTGTCATTGTGTGTCCCTGAAATGAACTGGCATCCCATCCAGGGTGTAACCAGGCCTTGTGCCCAGCAGTGAGCTCCAGCAGCCCCTGTGACCCTGACCAGGATGAGCAGTTAGATGATGACTGGGTGGACGCATGTTTAGAAAGGTTGAATGTATAATTATTGCACTGGAAAATAGCGAACGCACAGATCTGCTTGTTTTTGTGGGGTGGTTTAGCGGTTAGCGCTGTAGCCTCACGCTTGCAGAGCTGGGGTTCTGAATCCTGATCTGGTTCTGTGTGCACGAAGTTTGCATGTCTTCCTGTGCCATGTGAGTTTCCTCCAGGTACTTCAAGTTTCGCCCAAAGTACAAAGACATACAGTCAGGCAACCTGGTGACACTAAGTAGCAAGATTGGCATCCGAGCCAGGGCGTCCCCTGCAGTGGACAGGCATCCGGGCCAGGGCGTCCCCTGCATTGGACTAGCAGCCGGGCCAGGGCATCCCCTGCAGTGGACAGGCATCCGGGCCAGGGCATCCCTTGCAGTGGACTGGCATTTGGGCCAGGGTGTCCCCTGCAATGGACTGGCATCTGGGCCAGGGCATCCCCTGCAGTGGACTGGCATTTGGGCCAGGGCGTCCCCTGCAGTGGACTGGCATCCGGGCCAGGGCATCCCCTGCAATGGACTGGCATCCGGGCCAGGGCATCCCTTGCCTTGTGCCCTGTGCTTCCTGGGTCAACCTCCAAGCTCATCAACTTGTTCTGTATAATCGACACATTATAGAAAATACATGAAAAATATTTATTTGAATACTTTAGTGCTTTTCTATTCTAATTAAATTCCACCACTGCATCCCTGGCAGGCGGTCAGGGATTTTTCACATAACCATTCAATTAAAATGCAAAACAGCAGCGTGCCTGATAATCATCCCCGAATTCCACAATCAACACAGCGCCGATCGTCGGGGGTCAGCGTCATCTAAAGCCGTAAAGCTGGCATGCTCCTTAATGTAAACGACGCGGCTGAGCTCACATTGATTTCTGTCAAACAGGGTGCTTCAGCTCAGTATATGAATCTTTTTTATACTGGACAGAAAAGACTCATGGGTTCTCAGACGGCAAGAAGAAATGGGACTGGCATGTAATCCGGCCATAACGAAAGTGAAAAAGGTACATATACAATAAGGTATAAAATAACAAAAGTAAATACGGTATAGATACATAAGGAGAAACTAGAAGATAAGATGAATAAGGACAATGTGATATAATATATGAAAAAAGTCAAATTACACAGAGAGGTACCCCATGGACAATACTAATGACAATACTGCATATAGTAATTAAGAAAGCAGACCTGAATTGATAGACTTGAGAAAAGACAATAAAAATAACAGGAGAAAATGTCAGCAATGGAAGAAGCAACATACATGGATAAAGGGACTGCATATGTAAAACAGACCCAGAAGCAATAATACTCTGTATGGCTGGATGTTTTATTAACTGAAGTCTGGGCCCACAGGAAATGAGTGAGGGATTGATTGTGTGTGTGCCTGCGCGGAGGGTGTGGGGTTCACCATAAGCGATTCATGACCCAACCAGACAGCTTCTCAATCTATGACAGAGGTGTCTCTAGATGAGATGGTTCCAAGTCCATGGAGAACCTGAACTGGAAGCCACAAACTGAAGCAGACTTAAGTTAGATTAGCTCTCTGGGCATCAAATAGGTTTAGCAGCATTAAACACTGAAATTCAAGGACACTCCTATGTGGAATGATGGAAGCGACAGAAAGGGTGGCAGCTGTAGGATCCCGGCTGAATCATCCGGCCTTTTTAAGCAACGGATGTTCTATAACACAGCTCAAGATAGTCCATTGTCATAATTGTACAATATTGCTCTGTGACTGCATTAATCTATTCATGAATAAAAAATGATTCGCAATAAACTAGGCTTGTAAGACAGTGAGAAAGCTTTTAATAATAAAGATGTGATGGAATATTGATAAAATAGCGTTCTACTTAGGCAGTGACATCTTACAGGTCTTACTGAAAATGTAATGTCAAGCATTCCCTATCCGGTCCTGTGTGTGCTTATGGCTTCTTACGAATCTCTGTGGAACCTACAATGCAATTTAGTCCCTTTCAGACAGTGCTGTTACGTTGTCTTCATCCCACGGAGGAAGACTTATATGTAACAACAGAAAAACATGCATTGTCTTCATCTCCGACTGCCTCACGATTCGTTCAAATTCTGTTTTACATTTCACTGCTCAGTTTTTGCAGTTGTGGCCAAATCGCCCTGTCAGTACTGTTGTTTTCACAATCCAGTTTCCGGTTGGATTTGAACTTGTAGCTACTTCGTGGGGTGGATATCATGATGCAGGCCTTCGGAAAAGCAGTGGAGATGAGCCTGTCTGACCGTCACCCGTTCTCCCAGAAGCGAGAGACTACAGCTTCTGCAGAGAGAAAGAGCGCCACTAAAGGCACCATCAAGTTTGGCAATATCTAAGCATTACAGAAAATAAAACCACTCTACGTGAAACAACAGGCTGTGAAAAGCACTGATAATCCAGAGACACACGTGATAAACACCAACAGCAAATAAATCTTTCGTTGCAGTGAATCTGTCACCATCGTTCTTTTGCGGACAAGGAAAGTCATGCTGTGAAATGCTGGAATGGACCGTACATTTATAGATATAGTTACTGTTCCTCTGGTCGCAAGAACTTCTGATACATCTACAAAAGTCCCGGTGGGACATCTAAAAATAATCTACCATTGTGACACAACCAAAATAAGCAAGAGTTGTGGAAACATGAGTACTGAGAATGGTTATTTATTAATGGTTGGTCAACCTCACTAAGAATATCATTATCATATCTGATGTATCATTTACTTATTCTAGATAAACAAAGTGTGCTTATATTTGCATGATCTAAAGTTGTTATAGGAATCCACCACTTCTGACACCCGTATCCAAAAGTGCAAAGTTCAGGTTCAGAAAGTACAAATCCAAACCAAGATTTTGTTTCAACCAACCAGTTGAGTTTAAAGAGTCACATTCACTCAACTGGCCTTGTTTGTGCATAGTTGCTGACAAGCTTTGTTTTTGCAATGATGTCTCTTGCATTCAGGGCAGTACTATGGATTTACATCCACATATTCTTCGAGAGGGACATGATGAAGTTCCCGGCCGTGGAGGGGTGGGGCATAGCATGTTTTTAGGACAAGCTTTCATCAGCTAGATTGTGACAGATCAGGGGTCTTTGTAACTCCTGTCTTGACATTCCAGTCTCAGTCACCCCCTGAGTGGTAGCTCTCTTATCAGAGCTGACTGCAGGCGACGGAATTTCTTTACATGGTCATGCAGACGAGCTGTTTGCGTGGCGGTGCAAACAATTTACATATCTGACTTTTACCATCATGTCACTGAAAAGACACATAGAACCAAATGAATGATGGATTCCGTCATTCATTCAAACATTCTAAGACTCTCACTGTGGAGGGTAAGATCTACCATATACCTTACACTTTAGCTTAGCCTGAAAGCCTTATTTTTAAATTTCCCCTTGCCTGACTTGCTTGAAAAAAGCTTTAAAATACAAGTCTGATCCAAACATGTGATAATTAAAGTTAATCACTACAATGTCCTGAAAGGGCCACTTGTGTTGCATCATCAATTGTTTTACTGCCATCTTGTGGTCCAGATAAACTGCTGTATAGTGGCTTAATATGAAGAAATTAGAAAATGGCAGGAAGGATGATCACAAAGTCAACGTGAAGCAGCATTAGACAAGGCTGTGGTGTCAGCTTCATTGGGTAACATGCCACAAAATTAGAATTACAGACAATTATTCAGTTGGCAGATTGTTGTAAAGTAAAAAATGCTAAAGAGTTATTCAGGCTGTTGAATCTATTGCATCCCCCTTCCACACCATCTGCCATCCAGTGCCCATTTTATTGGATGTGGTGAGCATCTGGTCACCTGATCCATATGCCTTTATGTTTCAGAAGACATCCCATGTGCAATCAGAGCATGTGCCAGGGCGCACTCAGAACTGGGCAAAGGACAGACCCACGGGCAGCGGAGGCAAGAGGCAACCGAACTCATCATGACTCGTAATGAAATTTCAAACCTAATCATTATGCCAACGGTCATTCTCAAATAATTATTTTCTCAAAGAGAATATCGACAGAGCCTGGGCTGCTCATTCATTCGAAGTCACCTTGCCTCAAAAGAAAGAGTATTAAAATCCAGCGTCAAAAAATTATGGCACTCAACAGATAAAAAGGACCAAAACTTCAAAAACCTAGTTGTACAGCAAATTTAATTAGCATTTTTAAAGGCCCTGATAACCATTTTCAATGTGATAGAAACTAGTCAGTCTGAATTACACTAATTATTTAGCACTTGAGCAGTCAAAACAATTACACTTAACCATTTATAGTAGAGGGAAAGATAAGATAAGATAAGATAAGATAAGATAAGATAAGATAAGATAAGATAAGATAAGATAATACTTTATTATTCCCACAAGTGGGAAATTGCATCATCACGGCAGACAGTGGACAGTACAAGATAAGAACAGCGAAAATTAAAAACAATAGTATAAAACCTATACCAACAGTACAGTATAAAACGTACACTATACAAGCAATCTGGAAATATAAATATGGATGTGTGTACTGAAAAATATAAATGTATAATATATATAGAAATATTGTACATAGAGACTACCATAGGGGAGCATTCTAGATCAACCTAGGATGCTCTGAGAGACGGAAGGGAGTGGACCTGTGAGGCACGGCAAACTCTACAGCCACGCCCACCGGTGACTAGAGAATTGTGGGTAGAACCAAGTTAATGTCTCTCACCTATAATAAGGCTATACAGCACTCAATGGAGCCTTCGGCACATGATGGAGTTAAGGACCCGAATACTGCACTGTGCACAGGTCTAAGGAGAAATAGACAGGAAGACTAGATGGCTAGGATGAATTAGCCACTGGGAGATCACTACACAGTATTAAAACGAGCCCTAACAAATCTTTTAATAGGAGTTATCACTATTAATGAGGAGAGCAACAGGTGAAACCGCACAGTTAATGGGTTTTCTGCATGCTGTCAATCACTGACTGATGACTGGCTGAATTAGCATAGGTAAATTCACCGATTCCCTTTGGGTTAAAGCCGGCAGGTGACTGACAGCACAGGGTAATTTAATTGGGTTTCAAACTAGGTTTAATTGGACACAACTTTCTTCCCTACTTATCGCTACATCTAACTTTTACACAGGTAGTTAGAAGTTGAGGAAGGCTTCTGGGCGTGACTGCAGATGAAAACAGGTCAGGAGGTGTAAATTGGCTTGTAGTAATTAAAACCATCCATGTCACACATAAATATCACTTTAACTTCAGAGTTAAACTTCAGACAAAATAGAACATTACGTAAGTCTATCCATCCATCCATCCATCTTCTAACCGTTTATCCTGGTCAGGGTCACAGGGACATTGCATATGTGCACGTTTACCATAGCTAAGTAAGCCATTAGCCAAAATAGACATTGTCAACAAGAAGTCTTTGAGGAATGTGCCTGTCAATGGTCAATAGCACTGTTGTTAAAATACTGCCATTCTCATACATAAACTCGTCCCGGCATTGCCTTATATTTAAAGTCAGCATGCTTAGCGTGTTAGCTTTCCAAGTTCAGAATTGTACGCCAACAATTGACATCATCTCCTTGAATTACTCTCTGCACTGTCATAGTGGCTATATAGGAGAAAGCACTTAATACTTGAGGAATTTGTTCCTTGCAGTACGGGATTTGTCTCTCTCTCCCCGGCACATATGTCCAGGGATTGGCTCCTGCTTTGAATAAAACTCTTGTCAAGCCCCATTGTAAACAGTCTAATGAAAAGAGGCTTGCATTTCTATTTCTGAACAGTGGGTACTCCGCGTTGTTAATCTGACACAACACAGAGCCTCGAGGCTGCTAACTTTGCCTTTTTCAACAACATAACACCCAAGCAATGGACATGTTTAGCGTACATCTTATGATAACACTTCCCTCAGAATGTGGACTGTTTTGTTAAACGTAACTATTGTTGCCACTTCATTCAAACATATATTATACAATATAGTTTTGTAAAAATCCAAGTGCCATTCACAGGGATGCAAAATTAAGTTTCTGCATAATTAACACAATGTATAATTATAAATGCTTCTGTTAAATGAAAAGCAACACGGTTCACGCTGTTTTTAAAAAGAAGCCTCTGTCAAACAGTGCCTTCAGATTCATATCAATAAGTAGAACGAGTTGTGGGATTGAAATGTCTCCCAAAATGGCAGCTATGAAAACGCCACAAGCTTCTTTTGTTTTTTTTGGAAGATGTTAGTTTTGTTGATGTTTTTTCATGATTAAAGGGTACATTGGGTATACGGTATTCTAGGAGCATAAATGATGCAGAAGAACTTCTAATAAAACAAAGTTCCACAGATTTTCCATTATTCTTTGTTTTTTTTACATCCACCCTTCCGTTCCTAGGGAGAGCGGCAGTGTGCAGGGATAATTCCAGGTCGCAAAAGTCCACAGGCCACGTAGCTGCCCTACATGGGAGGCCAGTTATGGGCGTCCTTAAACCACACCGGGCATCTCAATTACTGCTGTTTTTACATTTAAAATCCTGAGCTATAGGTCCCCAAAATAGAGCTTAAATCACAGGCTATCGTGTTACCATCACATCGAGTCATATTTGCAGAGTATTTAAAGAGCTACTTTTTTTTTTCCAGAAGAGTCAAAAGAGCACAAGATACAACAGTGTTTGAAAAATATGAAGCGGTTAATGAGTCAACAGAGATTTAGTTGTTTAGTGTTTGGGGGCAAATGACAACAGACCAAACAGGTGGTTTTTCCTGTTGAACAAAAGGGTTCCTGCTCTTCAGTTATTAAATTCATGTAACAGATTTATGACTCATACACAAACAATTAATGTTTATGACTTCTTATAATCTCATTGTAGTTCTCTGTAAACGTAACATTTTAGCAAATTTTAACTTCATTGAACATAATTTACATCCACATTCTCACACATGCTAAATGCATATGCTACCTTATTGCATACATATACTGGATTTTCAACGGTCATAATGTATTTTATTACAGTATAGATATTCTTGTCAATATTAAGGAAATAAAATAAATGTTTTACTCTATATCATTATCAAAGCTAACTAGTAAGTTTGAAGTAAAGAAAACAATTGGAGGGACCTTACATTTTAACACCCAGTCATGTGCTTTTGAAGGTCTCAGTAATTCTCCTCAAACACTATGTCTTTGCATGTCACTTTGCCAATTTCTCTAAAAAAATTACCTCCCTCAAGTTCGGGCCTTGAAATTAGACCCTCTCCCATATACTTTCATGTTCTGACTCCTTACACATGGCTGGTTGAATATTTCAGACTCTGCCTTAGGTGAAAGATGAAAGGGAGAGCATTAGGTTTGCCGATGCAGGATGCTTGAAGACAACAGAGGACTCCGCTCTATGGCACGACTACAAAGACGGTCCTCATCCTCTCCATGCAATGAGTAATTTTAGCACATCAGCTTTACTTTCTTACATGTGCCTACTCTGGCTTTTCCTCACACATTACATTTAGGCTCCAGCCCCTGCAAATTACCCTGAAAAGTAGTTTGTGATGCCTGGGTCCTTCTTTGCTCGGCAACCTGCTTTGATTTCGTTTGGTTTTAATCAGTGAAATTTCCCACGGAGAGTAAACTTCTGGCATCATAAGTAAGGGTCGCAGCAATCACCACTGAGCCGCAAAGAAAACAAAGACCTTTGAAGGTAAATGCAGAACATGCTTTTGAAAATAGAAAAAGTTACGTGACGTATACGGTATACTCACAGCCCGTGGCTTCTCAAACATCATTCTCAGGCTCTCAAGCGAGATGTCAAATTTTTCAAACTTCTTAGCGGTCTTCTGGAGCTCTCCGGCAGCCTCACTGGTAGCTTTGGTTGCCTGAGGTCTGAAAGAGGATAGGGAGGTGGAGGTGGTGGACCCAGTTCCACTCAGCACCGGTGGTCTGTTTCCTGATTGAATTTCCATTGTTGCGGACACCGTATCCCCCTGCTGCCGGCTACAGAAAAGAGTGGACATGACAACAGAAAGAGTCAAAGCGAGAGTCGGGAAGAAAGAGCAATCCCCTCTGCACTTTCACAGTAGCTGAGGTCCACGCGGTCTGGGAAGGCTAATTTGTAACCGGCCTTGAATAAAACTCAAAAACAGGGAAACTTTTTCAGCTCCGTCCCAGAAAAATGAAAAAAAAAGAAAAGGAAACAACAGCACACACCCATACCAACTGACACGAAGGGGTCGAGGGAATTTGAGGCTTCAGATGAAGCCTTCAGGAACTACACGGGGGTGTCACTGGGCTCCCTCTGGCATGCCGGGGGGCGGAGGTCCATTGGGGTGAATCTCTCCAGGGTGGGCCTTACAGACGGCGCTGATTCTCACACACTAATCTCCCCAGAGGTATCTTAGGCCACACCACCAGGGAGCTCCTGGAAAGCCCTCAAACCAGTATGGAGAGCAAAGCACGCAGCCAGGGCAAAAGAGTTTACACACATGGGTAACGAAAACAAAGGAAGGCACTTTAAAGATGGAATATTTAGGGGGAAAAAACACACACATAGTACTAAATGTTTGTCTGTTCTCTCTACTCTGCTACTCTGACCTTGGATCAAAAGCAAAGACTCCCCTGGGAGATTCTCCATAGCTAGCAGGAAATAAGTAGAGGAAAACCAACAAGTCAACTCAAGAGACCAGATGACAAGACCATACATATTCTATTCTTCTCAGACAAAAGCCGGATGCCCTGAAGCAGGTAACCTCCAACTTTAACTTCCACTCGACTGTTTTTTTATTATTCTTTTTTACACCAACAGCCAATGAGGGAGTGTCCTCTGTTGAAATAGGTGCAGTTAAATCTAAATGTGGCAAAATCATTGTAATCATGGTTTGTTTCCCCTATTCTGAAACCTGATGTACTCCATCCTCACAAGGCAGAATGATCCTGGTACTGTACTGTATCAATGTAACGCAGATTAAAAGGCCATGCATTTTTTTAATTATAGGTTGTTAATTATAGCGTTACCTGATTATGATCAGTCAGCATTAATCTGTATCTTTTGGATTATTACGTCAGTAATACACCTATATAAGGTGTTTTTTGACTACATTCCTCAGTTGTTGGCTCGTTCATGTAGCCTATTCCTTTTCTTTACTATTTTTGTCCTCTAGTAGCACTGTTGCCTTATATGGACTGCAAAGTTTATGCAGAAACTTGTTCTGATTATTATTTTTATTAACCTTGCTGCTACTGCTTTGTTTGTTGTAGTCATGCTGCAGAGATCCAGGAATGAGCGCTCAGTGGAACCGCAGTCCGGAGCGGCGGCTTGTTCTGCAGGCGCCGCTATACACACATAGGCCAGTGCAGCTAACTCGCCTCGGTGGTCCGTCTAATAAACCCCCGCGGACACAAAAGGGAGCAGAGAATGAGGGTTTCTAGCGATCGGAAGCTGATTTCATCACCCTAATGAGCGGCCGCGGCAGCCGATAACAGCCGATAAGAGCGCCGAGACACAGAATAGCCTGCACCGAGAGGGATGCATTATTTAGTACAGCTCAGAGGGATACGAGCGGCTTCAGTCCTTTGCCTAGTTTGTTCAAGTTTGTTCAGTATTAAAAAAGAAAGCTGATTTTAAAACTCTGAATATAGTCTACTGTTGTAATAAGTTCGATAAAGTAGTTAAACGATGGGGTTGAAGATATAGACAAGGGACGGATCTCCCTCCTGAAAAAGCCATCCATGATACAGATGTTCTCGCGGTTTAAACGTACTTTTTGTAAATAATAATAATAACTTAACCCTGTATCATGAATGCGACTATTGGCCTGCATTGAACGTAACGTTTTAAACCTCGTCCAGACGTAGTTATAATCAATAACTATGAAAAGAAGATGTTTGCAGGCAATTAACACAGTATTGATAAATTACAGTATTGATAAAGTATTGGAAAACGATCTGAACCCGTTTTGCGTTCCGTTCCCTCTCAGTTCTTTAGCGTTCCCTAAATGACAGATGGTGCCTGAAATTCTGTATTACCATAACATTGCATGAACAATGGTACATTGTAAACACCTGAAAGCATTAATACTACATCAACACGGGAGATGAATGAAATGGGGGCAGGAATGAAATAGCCCCACCTCCACGCGTCCCCCGCTTCCTGCACAGAACTACTGGTTTGAAATAAGCAAATGAATAGATAGATAGATAGATAGATAGATAGATAGATAGATAGATAGATAGATAGAATTCCAGGGTTTTTTTGCAATAAATTAAGAGTGATATAAGGGGATATAACCTATGTACAGGGTACGCAGCTCCGTTCATAACTTGTGGCCCAGTATGGAAGTACAGGAAAGGAAGGAGAGAACGAGAGAGAACGTAGGACAGACTATGTTATGGGGGGTAGAGGACACAATTTAAACACAAATGGCAGTTTATTGGGGGGATTAATTCGATTTAAATATTGGGGACAGACGCCCCCGCTTCTCTACATCTGTCTATTTTAGAGTAAAAATCAATCTGGATCTGTCGGAATGTGCAGTACAGCAGGCTTATGAGAGAACAGGTAGCTATCAATACTGTTAATAGGTTTCAAACCTTTTGGTGCTCCGTACACTTACATATAATTGTATTTTACTATATATTATTAATTAATTCTAATGTATTGTGTTTTAAAATACTGTCTTTGTTTAAGGACTAGATAGATTAGATTTACATCCAAGCTAAAAGCACGGCAGAGTGAGTAATCTGCAAGGAACATAACGGCCATTGGCTTCCTTTCCCTACCGCATCCACTTAAGTCAAAAGGAGTTTTATTTGCAGATTCCCGTCTGTTACCTTCGGGTAATAGACCGCACGTTGCATGTGTCCCCAATTAGCTTCATTCAACAACAGCAGACATAAAATGAGCTAAAATATATAGTGAATACTTCCTAAGTTTTAATTATACCAATTCACCAAATGCAGTGGAGAGAGAAAACAGAATGGCCAAGCAAACTGCTCAAGAAGTGACTGCTAATGAGTTCTTCTGAAAAAGTAACTTTGGTATGATTACATTTTTATAAAAATCTGAGGACTCCGCCCTTTATTCGAGGTGTATCTCGAAAAAAAATATTCTTCGGAAACCAAAGATTTAAATGGACTATTAGCCCCCTCTAGTGGCCACAACGGTCAACAAGCCATGTTGATTAACGGCGTTTCCTACCTTTCATACTTACACTTATTTTTTTGGTAGGCCCTTTAATCCAAAGTGAAGTAAACATTTTAGAGATTATAGATAATAAATCTGCATGTAACACGGACGTCTGTTTCTCACTGCTTACATAGTGCGAAAGAAGAAGAGTCTCAAAAAGGAACAGATCCATTTAGCAACAGAATCTTTCCGGTTATTAGTTATACATAACTAGATAAAAAATTACAAAACCACTCAAGCCTGGGAATTAGCTGAAAGGTACGGACAATTAACCTCTGTGGTCTGGTTTTCTATCTTTCTTGCAAAAGTAACTAGCCACCCATCAGGTATTTGTGGGTCTTGTCCAGCAAATGGCTACAGTCAGTATCAGGTTTAATAAAGACAGCAGAACGGGAAAGTTTGAGAAGAGTCTTATGTCAGACAAACCGAGCTTGATGGGCCGAGTGGCCTCCTCTCCTTTGTAAATTTCATATTTTCAAACATGACTCCTGTATGTACAGACAAAAATAAGTGATGCACGTCAGATAACAAGGTATGAAATATGAAATATGTGTCCCCCTCTTCCTGCACACAGCTACTGGTTTGAAAATAGATAAATGAATAGATAGATTTTACATCCAAGCTAAAAGCAGACAGCGTGAGAGCATGCGGACAGAAATGAGTGGTGCACGTCAAACAACACACAAAATAAACACTCCCCCCAATCACAGACTAACATTTTAAGTTATAAGTATCTTTTAATGCTCTTTGTGGCGTCAGTTATGCCAGATATACCTGATACCTGATACATTTTCAATAATGTGAATACTACTAAATTTCTCCATTCGTGTCAATTTGTGTGTGAATGGTGTGTGTGTGTGTGTGTGTGTGTGTGTGTGTGTGTGTGTGTGTGTGGGTGGGTGCAGAGGTGCCACTACAGCCCCTGTGTGTCTCTGTGTGTTTTTTGTGCCCTGCAATGATTTTGCCTCCTTAGTTTCCAGGATAGGATCTGGATCCGCCTGCATAGGACAAGCAAGTACAGAAAATCGAAGTATGAAGTGAATATTCCGGAGAAACATTTTGCATACGGAGTTCTTTTGATGACCAGTGTTGATGATAAATGTCAAAACTCGACTGCATAAAACAATGGAAGGAATCCCAGGGCTAAAATGATTTGTTACACGTATCTTTTGTAAGCTCTCCATTGGGAAAATAGTAAGTGAGAAATGCCACTGCTTCTCATAAGGAATCCATGAATACACAGTGGGTAATTTATAACATCCTTCTGTCCATCCAGCTTACGCAATTATACATAAAGCAGTGGACCACTGTGTGCCATTATAACATAGGCCTTCATACCTGGGGTGTAAGGACAGCCTGCACAAAATTTATGATGTGGTACAAACCTTTCAGTGCAATTTTGATACAGCAGGAAAAAACAAAATTTGTTTTGAAGTTATTTATCTTTAAAACTGCAAACACAAACAATTAGGAACAGTTGTGAACCAAAGGAAATATGTCTGTCAATGCAGCCTGTCTGAATAACGAGACACTTATTTGCACATTATAAAAATAAATATGTAGGCCTAAAATACATTTTTAAAAAACAAAAATAAGACTGCATCATAACAATCATAATGTGCTAAATCCTTTGTTTTCTGCTACAGAGAATAGTGACATATCTGTAGTGATGAATAGTCTAATAGCTGTAATAATTTTTTTTAGCCTGGTCTGAATTTCCTGGCAAACGCCACAGGGAGATTAATTTGCAGAGGCTGTTGCTGCCTTGCTCTGATTGTACACACACTCGGATAATCTCGTCTCAAATGAGTTAACATGTTGCATGTATTTCCAGCAACACATCTGAGTTCAGTATAACAGAGGCGACCGACAGTCTTGGTCTTACAGTATGAACCACTTTCTCTCTCCGGTGCTGGTGTAATTTATTGGTAAATGTTCTGAAATTGCCGATTACGACTGACTGAAACCAGCATTAGCCATATCCAACTCATGGTTACAATTAGCATAATCTTTTCTGTGTTAAACAATTACTTAATTTAGGTTCTGCCTGTGTCAATCGATGCATTCATTAGTTTTATTGTGCGTACTGAACCGAAAACAATGTAACCAAATTGCCATGTACCACGTACCATTACAGACATTTCCCATTCCACAGATGACCATCATTATTGCATCACTAAACTTTGCAGTAAGACTTTACTTGAGGGGACACAAATACTAGTAGTAACTCAATTACTACTGAGGTATAAATCATGAACAAATACAGTACCAACTTGAGATAAAAGATGCATCATGATTTGTTAATGATGAGCAAACATGAAATCAGTATTTCACTTGTATTATTCATTACTTGTTCCTTCAGTAGTTACTTCAGTAGTTCACAAAGGTTTACAGAGGTAACAGATAGCTTATAATAACTGCATGAGATAAAAGATGCATTATTAATGAATTAATATGAGATCGGTATGTAACTAAGGCTTAGTTTGTGGTTAATACATATATAAGTAAGAGCATAATGCTCTATAATTTGTGCCCCCCAAGTCAAGCTGAACCATACTTCATGATTGCCAGGGTGACTTGTTTCAGCTTTATCAGCAATACACTTCTTCCTACCCCCCGGTGTCTGTCCGGCACTTAAAAATGTGACAGCGAAAAACAGTTCCCAGCTTCAGCAATCCCCCGATGGGTTGCCAGGTAGAGGTTTATTTCACCTCCCTATAGGAGCAGTTTAGCAGCTCCGCTGGGGACAGCATCAGTGACAGTGGAGCCACATGGAATCCCAGGACTTTTACTATGACATCTGGGCTTTTACAGTGCTAAATACTACACCAGCCTGCACTGCAATGAAATAGGCTTACCTATAGAAAGACATTAACATAAGTAGCTGTCATTTAGCAAAGAAATAAATAATGATGTTCCATGAGTAAGATATATGTTCATAAACAGTGGCTTTACTCCAGAATAAATGCTATTTAAATTTCATCCTGCATGCGAACGTATTATTTATAGGCTATATCTGTTCTGACAGCAAGGTGGAGAGTCTCCTACAAAAGTAAGAACATCTCCATAAATAAACAGTAGGCATCACTGCCGCAGTGTGTCGGCAGGTCAAACACATGCTATGGTGATGTGGGGGATGGAAATGGGTGTATTTTTCAGAAGCTTTTTGTCAAATTCTTTTCAGGACAGCAGTGTAATTTCACCTGATCTAATGCAAAGCGACAAGACAAATCAGATCCATTGCAGCAGCTGGATTTATTTTCATCAAAATGATATTAAATAAATTATGTTTCTCACCAGATGTAATCTAACACATGCCAAAGATATTGCATTACAGGTTTTGTTAACAGAAATGTTGCACTTTATTTTGTTGAAAAAAATCACCCTCTAACATCATCAGGAGATATACCAGTTCACATTAGATCAGCCTAGAGAGAGAGAGAGAATATTTTACCTCTAGCAAATAGACATATTTAACATTTTTTAAACAGCATATCATTTGTATATTAAGAAAGACAGGTTTGTTACCCACTTAAGTATTTCTAATCCACTGCTTCCCTGGAATCCCTAGAGCCATGCAAATGCAAAAGAATAGTCTTAATGATGCCCAATTGGGAATTGTGTGACACTGCTACTTAAAGACTGTAGATTTACAGGGCATTTATAGAAACTAACACATGGAAATATTGAATTTCCATTTAATTCTCATGAGTAATTTATGCAATATATACATTTTTTCAGTGCATGTTCAATTTAAAAGCAGCAAATAAGAATGCATATTAGGAATTGTCTATAAAAATGTTCTATTACCAGAGAGGACTGAGGATTGAAATTATGCATGATTTCTTGGCTTCACTATGAAGACTTCAATACTTAAACACTTTTTAAAATATTTGTTAGTGATAATGTATTATGTGCAGGTTCAAAGTGCTGGCCTTCAACCTGGACCAAAGCAATGGAAGAGTATGTTACCTTTTCGGAAATAACAGAGCAGAATTTGGATTCCTCCATGATCCAGGTGTCTTCATCGCACCTTGTCGGAATCTAAGGCATAGCCCTGAATCATCACCTTTGACATATCCTCCACACCCTCCTGGCTATTCTGCATGTCCATCTGTCTCCTAATTACTTATCCTGGATAGGATTGTGTGTGTGTGTGTGTGTGTGTGTGGGTATACCTTACCTTATTGGGACACAATGTCCCCACAACGTGATGAATACTTTTTCTGGTCTGCAAAAGGGAAAACTCAATTTAATAAAAAATCTGTGACTGAATCTTGTTCATGAAAAAAGTAAAAATGCAAAAACTTGTATTTTGCTTGGTTACTTATGGTTATGGTTAGGGCTGGGTAGGGATTAAGGTTGTCATGTTGGGATTAGAGTTTTCCTCATAGAAATGAATGTGTGTGTGTGTGTGTGTGTGTGTGTGTGTGTGTGTGTGTGTGTGTGTGTGTTTGGGTGAGTGTGTGTTTGTGTTTGTGTGTGTAGGAGGGGTGGGGCCTATCCCAGACAGCACAGGCCACAAAACAGGTGTATACCCAGAATGGGATGCCAATCCATTGCAGGACACATATGGAACAAAATCATACTCAATGGGAAATTCAGTGACACCAATTGGCCTGCATGTCTTTGGCCTGTGGCAGGAAAGAGGTGTGACACAAGGAACCCCACACACTCAGAGAGCAGGGACTCAAATCCCTGTGAAGCATCAGTGCTATACACTCAGTCAGCCACTATTCTGCACATGTCTCTAATAAAACCATCTATTCTTAATACACACCACTAAATGATATTTCTATTCATGACATTTAACTCTTCGAATGTTGTACAGTATTGCTCAGATATTGACAATACTCCTGCGCAAGAGTTTTTAAAATATCATACATTGTGTGCACCAGCAATTCACACAAATGCAACAAGATCTACTCTATTCATACAACATATTTTTAAGAAAATTTGCTAGAATTATACACTTAATTACTTCTAAGGACCTGCCTCCCTGACAAGGATAAGAGGTTGGAAGACTGCCTCTATGAGATACACAAGAAAAAATAATAATTTGAAATGTATTAATATCAAATTGATGACATTAAAGCAGATTAAATTTAATCAAATCCTTGTTTCTCTTCTCCAACATTCAATTTTACTGATTTACAGAGTTGGATATTTCACTTGAACAATTAAATTTGAAATATTACAAAAAAAAAAACTCCGTCTGTGCTTACAATTATGTGTCCTTAATCACCCTGCCCCCTGCTGTCCTATATTAGAACACATTGGCCATTGATTGACCACTTCATAGTCAAACAATTGCTGTTACTGTACCTAAATAGCTCAGCTCAGCTTTATTTCAATGAAATATGCAATGTTCAACACATAAAATAAATGTGGATTGTTAGTAACCATGGAAACAGGGGGTGTGTTGAAAAAGGGGAGGTGGACACAATAGAGCACAAAAACTAATGGTAGGTCGACAAAAAAATATTGTACTTAGTGTTGAAATTACTTGCGCACTTATTACAGTCATGGTGTACATTTCTGCAAATTTCGTTTTTAAACACCAAATCCTGTAATTAGCTGTTTAATTAATATACAAACGGCTGTCATCAACAAGCACGCAAAATATTCATTTTAATCAAGGAAGCATTTAATGACTATTTGTACTTGCTTCCAAAAGTAGACGTGTACCCAATTTTCACATTATTATGGTTTAACATTTGATCTTCATGAATTAGATTTTGTTTCCAAAAAGGATGGGATCTTTGTGCCCTCTACTGGTAATGGCAGAATTGCGTCTCTGTACAAGTTCACATTTTCCTAAATATTCTCTGAAATACGGTTCTGTATGGTAGGGCCGAGATGTATACTTGTTTTAAGGTATCTGTTATTATTCATTTTCGCAAACAGAATAAAAACTGAGCATAGTGTATGTTTACATACTCTTCATTGGATGTGATTGAAAAACTCCCTATCAGTTCTTAATTTTTCTAAAACTAATAATAATCGAATGAATGATGAGAAAAATGTGTCGAACGAAATGTCTACATTACCGAGATTGCGCCGTTTTAGAGTTCTGGTTAATTAATTATTTGTCCACTAGATGGCGATGTTTTATTAATTCAATATACCTGCCAGACTATTTAGAAAAGCATGGGGAGAATGAATGAATGACTCCAAAGAATGAATAACCATGTTTCTACGATTTATTACCATAAACCAAAGGATTTGAATATGAACTACTGTAATTTTAATTAAAATGAAGGCCAGCTGTTGAAAAGTGTCCCTGTAAGAGAGTTGGTACATTACTCTCTTCAGAAGGTGCCTTTAAGTACCGCTAACACCATTGTACTCAGTCCCTTTTACAATCATTGATCATTAATGCGAAAAGCACCATTTACTAGCCTCAGTGTTTGAGCCATATCACCGTCGTCACATATGCGGTCAGGATTAAGGAATTTAGCGAAACCTAATCAGCTATCATTGTAAATATGCATAATAGATCCATTCAGTAACAACAGGAGTCAATCCCCTTTGTAACCAGTTTTTCACACCCATGCTACTTTGTGGGATTCCACTTTGTGCTATAAGCAATTTATAGATGACAGTCAACCTATCTACAGTGCCGTGACAAAGTCTTTGTCCCCCCCCCATCCAAATTCCTTCTGTTTTTGCTTAACCATGCCACTTTACTCCAAACAAATTTAGTATACAAAGGACATTTCAAAAGTAATTCATTCAATCATCACCGGTGTGACAAAGTAATTGCCCCCCCCCCCAAAAAAAAAAAACTTAACCCTTGGTTGTGCCACCTTTTACAACTGCAATCTAATGCTTGCGGTAAGAGGAGATCAGTCTTTGGTATCGCCGTGGAGAAATTTTCGCTCACTGTTTTCTACAGAGGGTTTCTGTCTATCAAGCCATGGGCAATTGATGGCCTGGCAACAACATTTCAATGGGGTTCAAGACACGGCTTGATAGGACTGAAGGCGACACTCACTAACAAACCTTAATTGTTTTTCTTAGTGTTTTTAACCATTCACAGGTGGACTTGCTCTTGCGCTATGAATTGTTGTCTTGCTGCATTTGAGCTTCAGATCACAGACTGATGGCTGGACATTCTCCTTCAGTACTTCCTGGTAGAGAGCTGAATTCATACATCCCTCAGTTATGTAAAGTCGCCAGGCCCCAAAGCAGCAAAGCATCCTCACACCATCACACCTCTACCATGTTTGACTGTGGGCATGATGTTCTTTGTGTGGAAGCTGTGTTAGCTTGATGCCAGATGTAGCAGGACTCACATCTTCCGAGTACTTCCACTTTTGACTCATCAGTCCACGGAAAGCATTGATTGTAATGTAGGTGTTTTTGGCATGTTAGATGAAACCTCATAATCCTCTTTTTTAACAGTGGTTTTTGCCTTTCAACTCTCAGATACCATTTTGGCTCACCGTCGTTCCAGTCATGGAATCATGAATGCAGATTTTAACTGGCCTGAGAGAAACCTGCAGTTCCTTAGATGTTCACCTGGGGTCTGCTGTGACTTCCCTGAGTTTTATATGTGCTCTTACCATAATTCTGCTAGGCCAGCCACTCCTGGGTAGATTTGTCACATTTGTCAGGTTTGTTCTGTTGAGAGATGATGACTCTCAGGATGTTTTGATGGGGTCTAAGGGTTTTAGAGAGTGCTTTGTACCCCTTTCCCAACTGATATATTTCAATAATCTTCTTTCTCAGGTCTTCAGGAACTTCTTTTGATCGAGGCTGGTCTGCTGCTTCTCGTGACCCTTTATCCAGTTCCACTTTGCTGAAATGATTCTCTTTAAATGACGTGTAGAGGCAGCTTTGTCACACGGGTGATGTGGGTGTTGTGATTTTTTTTTGTCCATTCAATGAATCATGTTGTGTTTACCCAAGTCGTCTTTCACATCATACTAACCTTGTTTGAAGATCAAAAACAATTAAGTGTTATGATTGAGACAAAACATAGGGAATCAGGAAGGTTCAAAGTTTTTTGCCACAGCACTGTGCATGACTTTGGACTGCAGGAGGAAACTGGAGAACCTGGAATAGGCCCAGCTGACACACCACACACACAGATCATGGGGGGAATCAAATGCCCAGTGCAGAAGGGGCCAGGAAACATGCTGTCCACTGAGCTATCAAGCCCCTAGAAACTGAAAACACCCCAACATGATAGACAGATAGATAGATAGATAGATAGATAGATAGATAGATAGATAGATAGATAGATAGATAGATAGATAGATCTGTTCATTAATTTATTGATTGATTGATTGAATATTACATTTGCCAGTAAGGAAAAGAACATGCTTTTTAAACGATCTTTGTTTTGTACATCCCAGTGTTACTCCATCTGCCACATGTAGGCTACAGACACAACATCAAATGTCATTCCAGACTGTGGTGCCTGGAATCCGGCTCTTCAGCGCAGCGCCGCTTTCTGCGGATCCTCATGCTGCCCTTGACAGCGTCAGATTTTAATCCATCTGGGAGCGATTGGCTAAGCGAAGTCACGTTGCTGGTGTAACTCTGCCAGCCTGATCCTGCACCATTGTTTCCACTGGCTGCCGGAAGAGTCCCCCCGTTCCCGGCGCAGGAGTCTGGATGCGGCTGCCGCTGGGTAGCTGACTAATACCGTAAATTACGGTCCGCTCAAAGCAGCTCAAAGCCCTGCGTTTAAAATCTGATACGCAAGTGAAGCATTTATTACCCTTGAAGAAACTAGTACCAGTTAAAAGGAGCTGTGTGTTATGAATGTGCGAGTCAATTAGCTGGCTTGCTAGACAAACACGATGATCTGACAACATGAATGGTAAGTTAGTTAATGTTTTATTTATTGTGTAGATTTTTATGGCATCTCGTTTCGGGTTTCTTTTTTTCCCCGCACAATGAATTACGGGTGTCTTTTTAACGCGCACCTTCACAACAATAGGCGCTGCACAATGCCACTACCTATGTGGTGCAAATGTGAATTTTATTGATAAATGAAAGGGTGACGACACAACATAGATGTGTCCAGGCTAACATGCGATGCGGTATTTGCTATGAAGTTGTCGCGTTTTGTGCATCTTAGATAGTGATGCTTACTCCGATACCTGCATGCAATTTCGCATAATGAAATTGAACAAAATTAAGCTTAGTAGATGCCAGACGTGTTTTGT
>JAODJW010000001.1:46301553-46313761 GCA_026777045.1 Hyperopisus bebe | reverse complement strand
ATAGTTGACGGTTTATCTAAAATATGTTTTGTTAACACTCTATTTTTCAGCCGACATTTTAATAAAACAAAAAAATTACATGAGTGATCTCATGATTGTTAGTTGGGTAGGTTTGTGCGAGCAGATGAAAAGTGCCGTGATAATTCTGATAAATGTGGAAACATTTAAAATTGTATAGGCATATTGCAGAAAATGTACGCGAAAATATAATTTCACATATCACCCTACCAACTGCAAGGTAAATGTGACAGGAAAAATTATTATTATTAATAGTAGTAGTAGTAGTATCAGTAATGATGCTAATAATAATAATAATAATAATAATAATAATAATAATAATAATAATATTGCGGTCACTGTCATTACTGCTACTGAGTTTTAAAGCAACTCTTTATTTTCATATATGTAGCCAGAGTTGACTGTGGGATTGTACATACATATAAACAAATTAGTAGTTAAAAATCGGTTTAGGAAATCGTACGTGTCGCATACTTCTGCTTCTCTTAGCTGCTTATCCCCCCATTGGTAAAGTTTACCCTGCGTTAAAAGCCGCGCAAGCACAGCTCCCAGTAAGGAAGCCTCCCAACGAAACGTTCACTGAGAACGTGCAGCTGTGTCAGGGTCCTTCCCAGAGTCCCCTGGGAGCCAATTACTCATCTCTTAATAGGGGCTGGCGGTGGATAGGGGGCGGTGAGCCATGCAAGTCTACTTCCAGTTAGTTTCACCAGATCTCCCAATAACATCAATGCTGCCAGTTATAGTCTATTGATCATTACTTTAGTAGTCTATAATTACCAAAGATTCTGCATCTTCAAAAAACGACCAAACATTTCGTATTAACATACAAATGTATCTAAATAACCGTTAAATCAATAACTACCGAAGTGTTCTTACTCCTGAAAGATTCATTTATTTTATTTAGGCTATATAATTATGAATTTGTTAGAACTGCCGAGTTTAGCAAACATATACCATAAAAAATGTTCTTTCTTTTTACCTATTTAAACTGCTGGTCCCCTTCAAAAGTAAATACATAGGGCATCTAAATCGGCATAGCAGTTCATCCAAGCCTAACGAATTAAGAGATCGGTTGGAAGAAAAGTCTGCAAATGTCATATCCAGGGATGAGAAACCTTTTGCTTGAGGGTAATGGTTTTCAAACAGTGTGCTTTGAGATAAACTATATAAGATAAACAGTGTCTTTGGAAGGCCTGACTGGGCAGATATGCATGACTAAAGAAATCCTTCTCGTTTCCTGCAGAATCGAGAGTCAGGAGTGCGTTCATTTAGCCTGTCCTTCTGTTTCAGATTTAATGAGAAAATCTGCCGGAATCCTGCGCTCCACCGCAAGTCCGCTGATGATAGCTAACCTATGGCAAAAGGCTGACACCTTCGTCTCGTTCCGTTTTCTCAAACGATCTTCACACTCCAGCTAATCCTAACTTCACCTTTGACCGTCTGAGGTAAGATACATATGTGATCTATAGTTATTATTGTATTTTTGTCGTAGATAGTGGGAAATAACAAAATCAGTAATAATAATAATAATAACCACTTATAGTACTACAGGGCAGTATTATATAGATCTTATCATAACAAGGTCTAGTATGCTGAATTTAAGAATGGCAGGTTTTGTTGAAAACTTGCACAAATATGTTGCGATGTTTTTTAAATCCTCCTTGAACTATGTGGGAAATCAGTCACTTGCGCTATCAAAATGTTAAACTGCATGTGCAGGACACTTGTGACACTTATTGAAATGAACAACAATCAGAGCAACATAAATACACATGGCAGGTGGATAATCTGTTTTTCCTTCTTTCAAATGTCCACATATGCAGTATTGATTATATCATATATTAGCACATTTGCTCTGTGTATGTAATTGTACTATTTATATATGAGTTGCATGTCTAATGATGATTTATTACATTATTTCCTGACTGTCTCCATTTATTATGAACTGCCACTGAGATTTTTTAATTCGCTGAAAATGCCTCCTCACACAGAAACAATGCCATCTCGCGAGATTTAGACTGAGCAGCTTTTGAATCTTTACACTTTCATGTATAGCTAATTTAACTGAAAGCCCCCCTATGAGTTAACTCCTGTTGTAAGTGATTGTGCCGCGTTCACTGTAGAAGTTGTAATTTTTATTCCTTAAAAGCGGACAAAAGACTATGCTATTGAGAGTCGTGAATTTGGAAAAGCTGTACCGTGATGGCATTGGTATTTGCAAGGGAACCGGCAACACGGGGTTTAAATACGGCAGTTTTTTTCATACCTCTCTCTCAGCACATCGGCTCATTCCCATTGTCAGGGGGTTGGGGGGGGTCGACTGCTTTGTTCTGCTCCCTCCTCTTCAACACAAAAACACTGGGAGGCTGAGATCCACAGCTCGGCGGAGAGACCGGGGCTCTTTAATGAATTCATTTTTTGTCTCCCTCGGTTCTGCATGCGTGGATTTTATTCCCTGCCGGGTTCCCTCCATCCACCAGCAAGCCACTCCCAAAGGAATTAAGTGTAATTAGTCCGAATGAAATGGATAAAAGCATGCACAAGTTTCCCTTTGCCCGTAGCACTGATGGATCAAACCCGTTTCCATAGCCTAAATAAATCCATAACTTGAAAGACCATTTTGAGGAGCAGAATATAGGTTAAGGGCTATTAATGACTGACCGAGAAGGTGTCTTGTTTGGCCGACTGTTTTAGAGTATAGCCGGGGGATATTTGTGTGGTCTCCGCATTGCTGTGTTGTCTCATTATACGTTGCAGAGCTAACAGCTTGCGTCAGATCATTGCATTTTTCCATTACAGGGTTAAATCAAATCAGGTTCCGTTTATATAGGAGAGTATGGCGGCCAAGACTAGTAACAAGCCTGACCCAGTACGACATTCATAAACAGCTGTAAACCACAATTAGATGGGTCAGCATCTAGTCTCCCCTCGCCGCCCCCGCCCCCCATCCTCCAATCTGAATAGTGAATGAAATCATGTGACGTGGAGCTCGCTTTATCTGAAGGTGACACTGATCTGTCATCTATAGAAGTAGACAAACACCAACCCGATTACTTTTTTGCAACTTAGGGGGAGCGAGCATGGTTAGTTTTAGCTTTTGGTGAAATATGGGGTTTAAGAAAGGTCTTTAGGAAGGACATTTACAATTTCTTGTGCGTGACCAGATTTTATTGAACTAAAATTGTATGGAAATTATAAAACTGGAATATGACTGTCTGTTCTTTTTTTGGGGGGGGACATAAGACGGAGAACAGTTACTATAAACCGTCTGCAGCTTTGAATGATACGCAATAAACAAAGCTCACAGACGGGAGCAGATCTGAAAAGTTGCCCTGCGTCGTTTGACTTATTTAAATGGAGTCGCGCTCGCTCTCCTCCGCTCATTATAATGAGTCTGTAGCAAAGCGGCGCTTTCAGGGTCACGCTCCTAGCCCCTCTTTCTCGTGGCAGGTTGCCATGGCGGCTGTTAGGAATGTTCTCGCTGTCTCCAGCTTATTACGGTTTCATCCTAAGGGGCTCACGTTCCCCCTTTTTTCATTAGTAATTCAAAGCCTGCGTCTGTATGGAAACTGTACGGACCAGCAGCATTAAAAAAAGAACCATATATTTAAAACACAAATTAAATGTGACGGAAATTAAGTGTTTCTTATTAAGCCCAGAGCCTCACATACCTGGATATAATTTTTACATTTAGTCACATTATTGCAAATAACAAATATGGTATTTAATGATCAATCAGCTACATGGAATTTAATTACAATGGGTCTAAATTCATCATTATAAAATGGCTTTTAAATTAAATATGTTAGGGGCCCTTTATGGCATTGTTTGCAGTCTGATTTTTAATGAATATGAAACATTTTATATCACGTTAAATTATCTGTGTTTTTGTTAGGTGCATTGAAAGAAAACACAGCAGTAATTTTCACTACTGAACCTTCAGGAAGCTTTGGCGCTAATTTTATGTATTTTACAGAGCCCATGCGTCACACAGAATGAGATTAGATTGCTTCAAATGTTGTTATTCTTTCTACAAAAAATTTTGGAGTTGACATGAATTAATAAAGAACCCTGGATATCTTTGTTCTGTTCCGTTTATTTTAACTGGAGCCTATTTTAACGTTTCGTTTTGTTCCCCAAATGCGTTCCACATAGGCCTGTTGGTGTTAAAGTAAATTGGCTTTAGCAAATTCTGTTACACAAAGATAAATAAGATTTACGGGCATTGCATTTTCATAAAGGCCTATATTTTGTAGGCAAGCCAAGTAAATGCTTTTCATTTTTATAATTAGTTGTATCTGACTGTCTTAGTGTTATACACAAATTGCAAGATTAACTTGGTGGTGAAGCAGTCCTTCTCCGTTTGTTTTTTCTGCTGATAATTTACAGTCGGCCCCTGACAACACGCCTCTTCTCTTACTTGCTTCATATATTTGTCGGATTTGATCAGACCATTTAACGGCAGGCTGTGTTTATCATTTGATCATAATTTATTATCTGAATGCACCTTTAATGTGTCCATGTGTACAATACTTCTTTACAACTGTCTACTGACTGGACTTTCCATGTGTATGACTGCTTGAAACTTGAAACCGATGTACAACTCTTGGCATTTAAAGATGTTTGTGTTTCATATTTTAGATTGTAAGGCGACAAATCTTCATTTCTTTGAAGCGCAGCCCTCTACAATGATGACTGGCTGCTCTAGTCATAATTTTTTAGTAAAAATGGCAGACAGTATTTTAAAATTTGCCTTGTTATTGTGAGTGCAACAAATTAACTGTGAATGGGTGATTGTCACTCATTACATGATGAGAGTAGAACATTTAGAACCTTTAATTTCAAAAAGAACCTAGGCAGATATTCCACAAAGGATATATTTCCCACAAATCTTATTGTCCAGTGGCACAGTGTTCTGTGCCCATCATTGCTATGGCAACCAGCATAAAAGTGTTTGGTGAGCTAGCTACTGTGATTTAATATATTTTTATCAAGGAGGATTTTTATCAGAATTGAAATGATTATATAATTAGTTGGAAATTACTATGAAAATTATACAAGTCCGTTTTACTGAGAAAAGATGTTATTCAATGGTATGAGAATTAGGCTTAATTTGTTGAAGAGCTGCGTATTGAGAGGTTTTCATTAGTTTTGTTAATTCATGTTGATTGGTATATATTTCAGCTTTCCAGGTTTCTTTCTCCTTGCGTGGCAGTAGACTTGTATTTTTTTTTTTTTTAAATATAAATATAAAGCTACCATTAATAACTGCCTTTTAAACATCAGATAACAGAGTCTTGTAGGGGATATTCCGGGAACAGTGAAGTATTTGGTCATGATTAAATCTGGGTGAACTCTTTGGCAGCGTATCCCTGAGGGAACACAGTGCCTGAGGACAGTAAAAGCAACGACACTAGAGTGTTTTTATAACAAAGTTGTGAAGTACAAGGACTTTAATTTACTGTAAAATAATGAATGAATTTCCAATGAGGAAGAAAGAAATGCCTTTATGTGTTCATGGTACTATGTTAATGGTTATATTCAGATTTACTATGTATAAAGACTTGGACACGTAGTTTGACAGATATTTAGCAATAAAGCTTTTATCTTTTATTGGCATATATATATATAGATATATATATATATATATATATGCATGCATGCATGTTCCCTGGGAAAATGGTTCACCCTAGATTGTACATAGAGTGACTTCAGTATGTGGTCACCTCTAGTCTGAGCAAGACCGGGAAGGGAGATGGACTTGGACTTTGGTGTCTGCCACAGTACATTTTGCTGTCCCTCATACCCATCAGCCCAGTGGGAAAATGCCCCAGTATGCCAGATGGCCAGTCCAGTTCTTTCTCTGGTTTGCGTATTTTATGGAGTTTGGTGTATGGGAAACCCGAATCACGAGCCAGTCTTCGGGAACCTGAGGCCAAAACACAGCAGTGGATGTTGAGTCATCTTTTCTTTGTAGGTGCTTTGCGGCACTAATTTTAGATCCTACCTCCTTACCTCCCTCAGCCTGACTTGACTCTAACCCAAGGGCCGCAAACACGTCGGCTCGAATCCCTGCCCCATATCCGCTCTCCACTCGGATTTCCCTCCCACTTGACATGGCTAATTGAACGTTTTAGTGTTCCGACTAGCTGGTTGTGTGTCAATAAGATGTACCCGTGTGCTGGGCTGACTTACTCTATGAGTGTAAGCATTATGTAAAGTTCTTCTGGGGGGTTCTGGCAGTGCTTCCCAGTTTTATTGTGTAAGAATAAAGGTGAAGTTGGCAGTTTTACAAAGATATTCCTTTTCAAAATAGGTGCTTCTGTATATTACGAATTACGCCAGCATTTACTTTGACACAGTTGAGTATAGACTCAAGATCAGTATCAAAAAAACCATTTGAACAAGAAAAAAGAAAGAACGTAAACTAGACTCCAGCTATGTATCGGTATGGTTTAGCTGGATGGAAGGGTCACTCCTTTGGGAGGATACCAGCCTACAGGTGCAGTACTGCTGGACCAGGCTACTGTGAGCCATTTATGGCAAATGCCTGATTTCACTACACAGTATCAAAGTGGAGGCATAACATAAAATATAATATAAAATTGTCAGTCACAGTATATTAGTCCCCATGGTTAGTTTACCTCTGTCCGGTCCTTACCAGTCTGGCAAGGCAAAGCCTCAAATGTAAAAGTGTGTTTTTCAGTTATTTGGTGGAGGAAGAAGGAGTGGGAGGGGTTGGTGAAAGGAGGGTATGGGATCGATACGGCCCGTCCTCACTGCAGCAGGCTCGTCCGTGTGCAGAGTACTGAGCAGGACCCAGATCAGCCACCCCCCCCCCCCAACCCAGTGTGTGCCTGGAGATGTCTATAGCCCAGGGCAGCCGTGAGTCGACAAACGAGCTGATGGGGGGGAGGCCTCATTTGCATAAATCAGCTAGCATGTACCATTCGCTGAAGCGGCTCCTTTTGTGTGTGAATCGTATTTCCTTTGCGTTTCATTTGTGGACCTTTCCCCATTCTCCGGTGGATATCAAACCAGGCTGATGTCCATTTTGTTTGCATCCATTCTTTATTTGTTTGTTTGTTTGTTTGTTTATTTGCATCTCTGCTCATTTACACTTGGGGTTAACAAAGCAATTAGGCAGAGGCTGATTTTTCCAAAATCCTGGGAATTATCCAAATTCCAGCTGAGGGGTGAATTCCGAGCTAGGGCTACCCCTCCGCATTTGAAATCAATTTCATGACATGGTGACGCTAAACTGAATCACACAGCAAACTGTGAAGTCATTATTATGCCACGCAAATGCTAACTTTTTTATGATTAGGTGAAAGATTATTTCCAACATTACTGGCTTTCACAGGGATATTATTTGCCGCATATTTGTCCTTGCAACACGAATCACTATATAACAAAATAGCAGCATAAAAATTTTTTAAAACTGTATTCTAAGATTTGAGTGCTGAAATATTCATGAACCTTCATGAAATGTGCATGGTGAAAACATCTTGTCAATATTTATTTACACGTTCCGGAACCTTATATTATTATTTTGCATCTAGAAGCAACGAAATGGAAACTGTCGCATGAAACATTTAATTAAATACCTACCTTTGATAATAGGGAACCCAGAGGGAAGATAACCCTTGACCTGCCAAGACAATATACAAATTGGTTCTTTCATGTATAATTTACCAGCACATCAGCCTCGACAATGCAGACAATGGACCCTGAATACATCTGACCTGTGTTCTCTTCGCACTACGTATCTTCCAGCATTATCTGTAGATGTTATGAGATCAGCCTCTCTTCCACCTGGTTTCCTGCTGAGACACAGGCCTTCAGCCGTGCACTTTCAAGTTGCAAATGCCAAGCATCTATCTGCATTTTGCATATGAAGCTTTTAACGAACCGAGCTCCCCATTCCGAATGAGGGACCCTCTGTAAATCCGGGCCAGTTTGTCCTGTCATGCAGAAATAAGGGCCATGCTCCGGCTTCCACATGCATTTTAAAACAGACATAGACCTATTTTTGTGTCGTCATGCAGAGTAAATTATTAAGTCAAATTTACATCACCCCACGTAATCGCTTAAAGTCAGAGAATATTTTTGAAGCAGCATTTCTTTAATTTCATGGAAGACTACTGACAACGTTCTTAACAAAATTAAAAATGCATATCTTCAGCGTATTTTGATGCACTGTTACTCCTCTTTATTAAAGGTAGCCCAGTTTTGCATGTATGGCTCCTGCAAAAGATTGATACGAGATAAACAATTGTCTGTATGAACTCCTCACATTGAAGGCTTGATTAGGGAGGTAGCTACACTTCTAAGAGTCACATGTAGACCGTTAGTTTATTGCTCAGTGATACAAATGTCTGTCTTGTCAGTATTTGGATGTAGACACCAGTAATTAGTGCTTTGTGTAGATCATGGCCAGATTTACCCACCTCTTGTACCACATTTCATAAAGGGGTGTGGGCTGTGTGGGTTCTGATCCTGTGCCTGTGGTCGCTGGTTCAAATCCCGTTGTCTACAAAGTGATTTTGGAGTGATGTCACCATTGTGTTCTAAGCAAGATCCCTAACCCCAGTTACTCAAAGACTGCCAGAGCCTGCTTTTTCATTCTGTGTAACTGCTAACTAAATAAATAAATAGAAGAAGAATAAATAAGAATAAATATTAACCTTTGTAACAATTGTTTCATATTATTATTATTATTATTATTATTATTATTATTATTATTATTATTATTATTATTATGGTGCTATTATTATAAAGATTTTTTTTGTTATTAAATTAGTTTGAAATGTGGATTACGTCTTTTTTCTTTTTCCCCCAAATAGGGACAACGGCATTATAAACCTCACCCCACATTCCAAGCTGCATCAACCGAATATCTTACTTTATAAATACGTGGGTGCATTTTTACATCATTACCATAAATGGCTTTAATACAGATAAAACCAATTTTTTAGAAAAAGCTGTATGCTGTGGACAGTGTCTCACTAAAATTGTATTGGTCTTTCAAGTTTATTACTTGCTAGCACAACCAACACCTTGAAATTGAACCTATTACCCTGTTTACGGGCAACATTATTAATAAATATTGCTATTTTTAAAATTAAAACCCATATTATACTTGCAATTTAGAATCTATCCTGAAAGCATATAATAATTCATTAAATACTGTTATAATATGGGCAACCATACACAGTTATCAATTGTTGCAGCATAGAATACTATTAAAATTAAAGCTTTTATTTTTGGTAGTCTTCAATGGATGTTATCGTTGGCACACCGAGGCATTGAGGTGGTTGTATGGAAAAGACAAAGTATCGGCGCGCTTGTGGCGTAACTTTTTCATCATTTGCATGGCTATAAACATGACTATCAACTCATCGGGTTCCACACCACTCGTTGGTCAGCCCTTCTGCTACTTCTGTATGTGCCCAGCGGTTCGGACAGACTGTCAGTCATCAAATGACTGCTTCTCTCCATTGAGGGCACCATCAGAGCCGTGTGGGTCCTCCGGAGCTCTGTGTCCTGTTGCGTAATGGTAAACACTCCAAAGCTTGGCGTCGAGTTGTTCCCCGCGGACCCCCAGCTGGGTCTGGAGGGGCTGGTGCCCAGCAGGGTGACAGGAGACCCTGTGGATAGCGAGCACTCCCCCCAGCTCCCAGAAGCGTCTCATCACATACAGACTGGAAGGGGATCTGTCAGCAGATGCCCACTGTTATGGTTCTGCCAAGCCTATAGTTCTGAGTTCTTTACTCAGTCTGCCATGAAAAGCTGTATGTTAAACTATACAAATAAATATAGGTAAGTGGGTCAAAAAATAGCCCTTTTTTATAGAACACCAAACCAAAGTAGATATTCAATAGCATTTGAATATGAAAGTACTGTATATTGGAATCATATGGAAAAAATACAAATCCAGGATAATGGACCTCGATTTCTCTGCAACTATAGTTTCATTCTAAAGACAAACATATGGACAGCTATTTTTTTTATGAAGTAATTCATGTTTGTGGTTGCTTTAAATTTGGTTTATTCGGCTATTAACTCAAGAGGAGATAAATTAACTGTTAGATTGACCCATCTGGATCCCGCTGCTGTAAGGGAGGCCGGGAGCAGGGAGGGGTAAAGTAGTGGGGGTTTGCAGCCTTAATTAAATCCAGCTGAAGCAGAGGATTCCAGGGCCCCATGCGAGGCTGTCAGAACAGAGAATTGACTCCAGACAGAACTATACAGGACAGGAGATGGGGAAGCATCTATTTTTAAGGGATGGGAGTGATAGACTTCAGTTAAATAAAGCTGATGTATCCCGTTCTGGATGTAAGTTAGTGTCCAACAACATCCAGGTATTCCTCCTATGCCAGTCTCATCACCTACAACCAAGACTCTGATTGTCCTCCATCCTGCAAAGGATAGAGTCGAAGTTCATACCTCAAACAGGAAAAGAATTTGTGTTAGCCTGATGCTATTGAACATCTCTTCCGTTACCAGAATGGGAGTGTCTTCATGAAATCACTGCGGAGTTGCACATTTTGGCCAAAAATGATATCCAAAAAATTCTTAACACAGACAAGAAACAACAATGACATGAATGAGATTTAAAAAAAAAAAAGCACTGAAAAGCACTGAAAACAATGATTCAATATGGCACTCGTTCCAGTGTTTCCATTGACATTAGACTAGTCCACTGCCTTTCAAATCTGGAACACATGCAACACGGTTGCTGCATATTTTCCGAATATGTTGCTGCAATTCATTTGCAACCACGCCAGTATTTGAATACTACATGAATGCATTAAACAGTATGAATTTTGTTCAGTTCATGTTCAAAACATCAACTCATTGGCTATAAGTGCTTTCTTGCGGAAGGTTAAAACTATCGTTCATTTCCTTGTTTGAGATGTTGTATCTAACATTATAATAATAATAACTATTTTTTCAGAGTTGCAACTGGCACAAGTTTTTTTCTCTGATGGAGTGATAACCCTATTCTGACACGTGCAATGAAACGGGAATGATGTCAAGATATTTTCCTGACATGTCCTTATGAAACGAAACACAAAATCAGCTGCACCAGCTATCTCAGTGGTGTCTTCATCCATTTTATTTTGTCTGCTTCCGGCAGAAAAGACGAATGTCGATGGTGAAGCTCTGGAATGTGGATCTGCTTTGCATATGACCTCAATATAACTATACAGAACCCGACCAGACAAATTAAAATTGATTAATTCTGAAGCACATATATATTTCATGGCTTCTTTCACAACCTCAGTTAATTTGATATCCTGCTGAAAAAAGAAGAGAGACAGTAAGGTAGACAAAAATATGTGCCATCCAAAGCAGTGTGGTAATATTACAGTCTTTATGAGGAATTCTGTCTTTGGGATTAAGTTGTGCATGATTGTGGTTTATAGACAGAGGAGAAATCAGCCTACCGTCTCACACCGAATATAAAGAAGGCAGTGTTTATATATAAAAAGCAGTGTTTACAGTGTGACAGCGATGAGAAAATTAGGTGTGATTGTTAACTTCCTTATGTTGGTTTTCGCCATGCTCACAATAAAAATCGTACATATCTGTTTGTCTGTGGATAGCCTATATCCATCCTCGTCAGTGATTTGTCCACTGAGATTGTGGGTTTAGTTTGCCAAAGGATGATATGGCATTCTTCTTAATGAAAAGTGTTTTTATTTCTATTCCTAATCACCAAGACATCGATTTAGGATCATGATATCATTTCCTGGATGGTAGGGAATATTCCTCAATTAAAGTGAACACATAACACAACTGTGTATATGAATGTATGTTTCTATGTATGTATGTATGTATGTGTATGTGTGTGTGTGTGTGTGTTTGTATGTATGTATGTGTGTGTATGTATGTGTGTATGTATGTGTGTGTGTTCTACCAATCCTGCCAATAATGTAGAGAGACACGTCGGCGTTACTCCTGGCATCATGGTGTGGGACCCATAGGGTATGACATCATGGTGTGGGGAGCCCTAGGGTATGACATCATGGTGTGGGAGCCATAGGGTATTACATCATGGTGTGGGAGACATAGGGTATGACATCACGGTGTGGGGAGCCATTGGGTATGACATCATGGTGTGGGAGCCATAGGGCATGACATCATGGTGGGGGGGGCGTCGGGTAGGGCATGAGGGTGGGTG
>JAODJW010000001.1:46273690-46289381 GCA_026777045.1 Hyperopisus bebe | reverse complement strand
GTGGGGTGTCTTAGTAATAACAAATATCCTCTCACACTGCATATGGCGTGTCCAGAAAGGGTCCTCAAAAAGGTCTCACGGGAGGGGGGGGGGGGGTGAAGCTGTCTTCATATTTTTTTATTGACTCATAAAGCAAATAGCCACATGTTGTAGGGAGAGTGAGGTCAATTTGTGCAGCTATCAAGCTGTGGAGCAAAATATCAGTGTCAGACCAAGGAAGGGCTGACAGCCAATTAAATTGAGCAGTCATGCTTTTAGAAACAAATGGTACATCGTGTACATTATTCTAACCACTATAATACATCCATTCGTCCATCAGTCTTTTATAACTGCTCATCCATCGCAGGGTGGTGGGGAGCCTGGAGTCAATCCCGGGAATCCTGGTGCGCCATGCAGGGTGCATGCTGGGAGAGGCACCAGCGCATTGCAGTGTGCACATACTCTCATGCACCGCGAGTGATTTGCAGACGTCAATTAGCCTGCATGCCGGAGAAAAGCAGTGCACGCTCTGGAATAGCATGCAAACTCCATATGCACACAGCGCTGGATTCAAACTCCCAGCCCTGGAGGTACAGTATAAGGCTACGGTGCTAACCACTGAGCCCCTGTGCCATGTAATATAATTAGCCGTAATGGTGGGTCGGTGTATTTGGGTGCTGTAGCTGTAATCAGAAGGTTGCTGGTTCAGATCCCAGGGTTGGTAGAGAGAATTTACCACTGGACCCTTGACCAAGGCCTCTGACCCTGCTTTTCCCAAAAAAGAAATAGTTCACCGCCTTGGATTAAAACATCTGTTAAATAATTGTAAACAATTTCATTAAACATTATCGCAGTATAATACTCTTCCATAGTCCAAAGACACAAATCAAGAACTGGTACCTGTTTACTCTAAATTGCCCAATGTGTATGTGTGTGCACCCTACGTTGGATTGGCATAGGGTCTAGGACAGGGGCACTCGATTGGTGGACCACATCCAGACCGAAACAGTTTAATCAATGCTAATCTACAACCCCCCAGAAGTTCGGAAAATTTAATCCTGTGCATCTTGGGATTGACTCCATGTTCTCTGTGGCTTTGCACTGGATAAGCGGTTGGAGGATGCAGTAATGGATTAAGAAAAACAAATCTGTTGACTTCTAAGGCTCTTTTTAAGTAAGCAACACTGATTTTAGCCTAGACCAATTGATATTAATTGACGGCACGATGCAGTGACGGCGAGAGTAGGAGGACGATGAGATCGACCAGCATCTTTTTTCTGTGGATCCCAGCTGCCTCCATACTGAAGAGGGAGAAGCGGATGAGGACCAGGAGCGTGCACTTCGAGAAGGTGACGGTCTACTACTTCACCCGGCGGCAGGGCTTCACCAGTGTGCCCAGTCAGGGCGGCAGCTCCCTGGGCATGTCCAGCCGGCACTGCGGCATACGCCAGTACACCCTGGGCGAGTTCGCCCTGGAGCAGGAGAGGATCCACCGGGACATGCTGCGTGATCACCTGAAGGAGGAGAAGCTGAACGCCATAAAACTCAAGGTACGGGAACGCCGTGACCTGCAGATCTCCAGCGTTAAGGCATGGGAACACCGTGACCTGCAGATCTCCAGCCTTAATAACACAAGATTTGAAAGTACAAAAACGTGGAAGCTCCATAGACGACTGCTATCAGTGTTTATCGATCTTCTTATCAATACTATGATTCGTATTACATGAACGAAAGGTAGACAGTTCTTGTCAAAGTTGTTTTTATGCTGTTATGTTGTCTATATGCAAATTTGATAACACTCTACCTAAGTGGGTACAACTAACGTAGTATTGCGTTTTCAGTTCTGCAATAATTAACCACAAGGTGCATGTGTTAGTTCCGTACTGATCTAATGTTCAGTCATCATTAATGAATTGTGAATTGTGATCTTTTATCTGTAGCAGTTACTGTATTTGTTACTATATCTGTTAATTCTGTAAACCATTGGGAACTACTGAAGGAACACGTGACATACTTATCTCATTAATGAATCATGATTCAATATTTATTGTTCAGTTGCTATATTTGATACTTATGTTAATTCTATAAACTTTTGTGAAGGAACAAGTAATGAATAACACAAGTGAAATGATGTCAAGTTTTTTCATCATTAATGAATCATGAAGCATCAAATATCTGAAATACCTACTATATTTGTTCATAATTTGTACTTGTGTAGTAACTGAGTTACTACTAAGTATTTGTACTCCATCGAGTAAAGTGTTACTGTGAATTCTTTTGGATCTGACTGGACCAAATCCACCCACTTCAGCTGACCAAGAATGGTACCGTGGAGTCAGACGAAGCTAGCGTGCTCACTGTGGACGACATCTCGGATGATGACATCGACCTGGACAACACGGAGGTGGACGAGTACTTCTTCCTGCAGCCGCTCACCACCAAGAAGCGGCGGGCCTTGCTAAGGGCCTCGGGGGTCAAGAAGATCGACGTGGAGGAGAAGCACGAGCTGCGGGCCATCCGCGTCTCCAGGGAGGACTGTGGCTGCGACTGCAGGATCTTCTGCGACCCGGAGACATGCGCCTGCAGCATGGCAGGGATCAAGTGCCAGGTAGGCGGAGCCAGTTGGGCTGCTGCTGCCAAGCAGCCCACACATCTACCCATCATGCATTGCTCGCAAGGGCAATGCTGAAATCCATGTGTTCTGCAATCCTTAACTAGTACATGAGCTCACTATACTATATGAATTGCACGTCAACTGTACAGTGCTAGTAAAAAAAGATTATTTCCTTGTGACTGAATATTTAATAATGTTATGTATGTTTTTCAATTTTGATGCAGAAATAATTTCAGCTTTTCTTTAATACGCTCCGATTTAATCGTTTACCATCACACTGACATCAGAGTGAAGGCCACATCATTTAATCATTAATTACACTGGGAGAATCATGGTCCATCTGCATGATGAATGAGTGTTTCATGTAGGTTTTGACGTTTGTTCTTTTGACCCTAGGTGGACCGCATGTCTTTTCCCTGCGGCTGTACAAAGGAGGGCTGCAGCAACACGGCAGGAAGGATCGAGTTCAACCCCATTAGGGTACGGACTCATTTCCTGCACACCATTATGAAGCTGGAACTGGAGAAGAGCAGGGAGCAACAACAAGCCTCAACTGCTAACGGCGGTTACCATGGAGAGGCCAACATGCACAGCAGTGCTCTGGTACCGGCCCAGCACGGTCTGGAATATTCCCTAGCGGACGCCGTTCCTCAGACTGCGATCATGCACCTCCAGGCGGCCGAGGAGATGGACGAGCCCATAGAGGATGAGGAGGAAGAGGAGGAGGATGAGGATGAGGAGGAGGAGGATGAGGATGAGGAAGATGATGCCAGCAGCTTGTGCAGCGGCCTCACCGACTCCAGCACTCAGAGCTTGGCTGCCAGCGACTCCGAAGAAGAGGATGACGAAGAAGACAAGTCGGACAGTTTTGAGGACACCTCCATCACGTCCTCAGGGTCCCATAGTGAAGCTGTACCTCTGTCCTCTGTGTTGTGTTACTCTGATGGTGCAATAGTACAGGATAACCACACCAATGGTAACTGTTATTTTAGTAGCGCTCCACCAGAGTATTATCAACTGGAGACCGCAAGCACTGCGTCCGTCAATGCGACAGCCAACCCCACCGGCGAGTCCTATGGCGAGGTCTCCCCGTTCCAAGACGAGGTCGCCAACGGCAACGGAAATTTCAACGCAGCTTCAGAGCAGTACCCAGACTACAACGGGCAGCCTGAGGAACCCTATGTCAATCATTTCGGCTTGGCAAACGGAACCTCCACAGTCATTGTCCGCTCCCCCGATCACGAGGACGACGTGCGGCCAGGTAGGGTGTATCGCGACCAGCCAGGAGATCGTGCCCAGGTGGAGTTTCAAAACTATTTGAACAATAATTCCCAGGAGCGTTATATCAGCAATGGGAATTGCTTTGTGGCTGAGAAGGTAAAAGAGGTTGCCAGCGGCATGAATGAAGTCCCCCCTCTACCAGACAGCAGACAGAACCCTGCAATACTAGAGAGTTTCCCCCAGGTTGCACCAGTTTAACATACCTCATATGTTAAGGATTTTTGTCATTTTTATTATAATTTTTTAAAGCCATCATGGTCCGTTTAATGAATCGGTAGTTATGAGATTAAACAACTGCAGTGTAAGGGGAACCTTGACTTTTGCTTAAGGTTTTTACTTTGTATTTTAATTAAAAGAGGAATGATTTCATTATTTATACTTTTGTCCATTTCAAATCGAGTTTATAATGAAGGGACTATAGTCAAACAGTCCCGTTTTAAGTTTTTAAAGTTCAGTTAAATTCTTATTTAATATACGACACTGAAAGACCATTAAGTGTAAGCTTTAGGCCTGTGCAATGTAAGTAACTTGTAAAATCAAGGTCAATGTTCTAGTTTCCAACAGATATAGTGAGATCTTTTATATATGTCCATGTGTCGAGTGTAGGGAAAAAAAGTACTCTGTGCTGTTTATTTACGGAGTTATTAAGTGTATGTAAAATTATAAATGTTTTGATAATTAAAAGCATGTTATTTTTCATCTGTCTAGCATTAATGGCAAAGCTGACGAAAGGGGTTCAAAAATCTATTCAAAAATTGTAAGCTATATCAGTTTGGTGTACAAGCAGTATTTTGTGTTACATATGTGCTTTTTTATTCTTGTATATGCATGATACTCCAGGCTTAAAGACATATTTTTTTATGTTTAATGTCCTCCGCTTTTGGTTCAATTTCCAGAAGCACAAACTGATCTGAGTTGTCTGTAGGCCTATGTAAATCGAATCCGTATTTGAATTTGCACTTTTTAGACTTAATTCAATTCGGAGAAGGGGTAGTCGCCATGGAAATGTCTTAATTGCCAATACTTGAACAATAATAGACAGACATCAGTAGGCTACTTTATTTTTGCATTGAGTGATCGGTATATTTTACACACATTTGCATTTATTGTTTAAGATCGCAAGCAATGGTTTAATTTGAAACTTTTCTTTCTGAAGGCATACTTGATAAAGAAGGAGAAATGATCTCAAATTCAACATTTCTTTAAGTTTAGCATATCCTATACTTACAGGGATTACCTATTGTAGCACTTTGATATACATTTAATACTATCTTTATGAAGTGTTGCACCTTACGGTTTTCAATTGGATATGTTGATTAAGCTGGCCTGTGGGGTTTAACCAAACTTTAAAAAGGCATGGGCCTATATACTTGAGAATGTAAGGGCAAGAAAGCTCACAAAATGCTGTCAATAATTCTCTCTGAAAAGGTCTGGTGTGTGAGACCATAGTTCCTTCCAGAAGCAGTACTGTGATGTTTAATAGATGTACGAGAACCACAAACATGAGGGTGACTGGTAGCAGGTGCAGTGGCAAAGGTGGTCATGTGATCATGCGATACCTACCTGTTGTCATGCCATACAGGAGTTCAGAAAGGAGGCGGAGCCAAGCTAAACAGAAATGCTTGTTTTCAACTGTAGATCTTTCTATTGTTCTAGAAATGCTTCTTTGCAATGAGAGCTTTAGATGTAAATGGGAGAAAGTATTTATATTAAAATGAAAAAAATCTATTTCTTGTGCAATAGCATTTACAAAAGAGTGCAATGGATTTGCTTTATGTTTACAATGGCTTCTACTTCAATACTTTTACATTAATTACACTAATTTTTAAAATATCACGACCTTTAAGATAAAACGACAGTTATATTATATGATGATGCCATACATTCATAGTCTATATTAAATTTGACACTTAACGGATTTTGTAGAAATACACGTAATTGACTTTAAAAAAGCACTCAAAGTCTGACAATCCTCGAGTAGTAGTATATTTGTATGTAACGAGTATGACACCCTGGTTATCTCATACCTTTGGTAAAGTCACAGGATACGAAACAGCTTCGTAGATGGTTAATTGGGATTATAGAATGGAAATCGTTGAATGCTCCATCAGATCAGACTGAACGAAATGTTAATATTAAAACGATTATTCGACTCGGGAGACAGTAATTGTGAAAACGGCCTGTCACGGGGACCATGCCCTGGGTGATGTATTACTTTGTTTTGCCATAAATACAAATGTTGTCAAAATCAATAAAGAATAAACGGGTTGCGGAAAGGTCCAATGTCCGTCGATGCTATAGTTCGTCAAACCCACCCCCCACTCTCACTGGATCCTGGTCTTTTATTCCGGCAATGTGCCAACCGCACGGATCGAGCTCTCGGGTACGCGCTGTGGAGCTAGAACGCGCGTGAGCCGCACTGACGCTGCATCCAACTCTGTGTTGCTCTGCTGTATTGACGATTTCCCCCCCTGTATTTATTATGAATGATGCCGAAATGTGTATTTATTGTGATTTATTGCAACAGTCTGTATTGATAAAAGGTCCGTTTTCAATATTTCAATATTCCTTATAGTGAGTTTTTTTCACGCTCTGTGTTTTATGTGCCTGTTTTGTTAATGCAGCTTTTCAATGAAAATTGGTATATATATTTTTTTTTTTGCACAGATAATTCTTAGCTAGATTTTATAAATTTGTTTTGGTTTTTAATCACTTGTTAAAAGCCAAAATATCGTGGTTTACTTTTTGTTTTTCCACCAATGAGACTTTGAAATAAAGAATTCCATTTGTTACATTTCACGTTTAGTGGTGCAGAATCTAACATTTAACAGGTGTTAGCTACGTTTAATTCCGATCACTTGTGCGCCTCGACCTTTCGTGCTTTAGTATCGCCTCAAACCTGAAAAGATAATATTGAAAAAATTCAATCGAAGACCATGTTGTTCTCACTCACAAACTGGAATTACTCTTCAAAGACAGACAAGCGCACTGCGTTGCTTGTGTATTAACTTTGGAGCTAAGGGTAACAACACAGTCTCTGTCAAGAAACACCGAACTTTGATTTTATGCTCAAAATAATAAGCTTGAGGATAATTTTACCATTAATTTGAATTTAACACAATATTGCCTGTGTAAAACAATTTAAAATTTAAAGGTCTACAGACTGATCCTGGAATTTTTTTTCTGAATTCTGGATTTTTTAATTATTTTTTTTGGTCTGGAAAACTTTCGTTTCAAAAGATTTACTACAACAAAGCTTAGCCATGATTCAGAGTAACCAGATATGTGATTTTGCCCTTTTCCCATAAAGCTCCAATGGTTTCTACGACTGATGTATTATCAAGTGTCACCGCATTAACAAAGGCTTTATCTAATACGTATCAGCACCTCACTCTCTTATCTAGAAATCACCTCAAGTTATCCTTGGCTAATGTCATGTCAAAGTATTCACATGCTTCATATAAAAAGTCTTATATAAAGCAGACTTTATTAGCAAGTTTTAATGTTAATCGATTGGAGTGTAATATTCTGCCCTAGGTTTAAAGCAAAGTGTAGCTCCATATCGAGAGGAACAGGATGGATACCTTAACGGCTCCGTCATAGAAACCTGTTGAAATGTGAAGCGATTTACAGGGGTTAGATAAATATCGCCATTCATATACTGGCCTCTTTGAACACCTGTCCAAGCAAGTATTCAGTGGCAGGTCCAACTGGGGCCGAAATGAAACATTCTCACCTATAAAATACCATCACACCGAGAGCAGACATAAAAATGTTTATTTTTGTTTAACTTACTCAGTCCGGCTCATTGTTAGAAAGCGTCCTTTCAAACAGTCAAATCCCAAAAATGTTTAAAGATTTGACGAGAGCGGAGTGACCTAAAAGTTAATGTCATGGAGCACAAAAAAAAAAAGAATCTAGGTGGAAAATAGCCAGCAAGAAAAATCTCTGGGGATCTGGGAACTGGCTGAAATTTCTCAGACATACTATACACCGTTTCATAAGGAAAACTCAACATGAAGCATATTTGGCGAGACTCTTTACAATATCCATTGTTTACCTTCCCCGATAAAAAAAAACACCATTTTCAATTCCCCACATTTTTCTGGAAATTAAATCAAATTCAGGTCTGCATTTAACAGATTAAAATGTCAGGGGTGTTATACCAAAAACAAACACTGGATGGTGCCCTCATGTGCCGCAGCTCAATTGGGCATCATAATTATATTCTTACCTGACAAAAAGGAGCGACCTCTCTTTTTCATTAGCACATACTTTGGAAATAGCTGGCGCCAATGTGGTTCAAATCGCTCGATAAGGACAGAGAAAAGACTGAAAATATTTGGAATGGCAAAGGAGCTCTCTGCCTATGAAAATCCTTATCCAGTTCTAGCCAGAAAGCCAGACTCTCCGTTACCTTGGATTGGTTGCACGCAAGGACCTAGTCACTATGGGCGCTTGTATACTTTTCCTCTATAGCGTTGATGGTGCTTCTCACCTTGTCCATAATTCTTGGATTGGACTTTAAACCAGAAGAACTTTGAAGCTAAAACTTGCAGAAAGAGATGGGGCATGTCTCTGGACAACAAACCAGCATTCAGTGTATATGGACTAGTACTCATCCTGTTGACCATGCAGCTACATGGAACAGTCGTTAGATAACCTGCCCTTAATCCAGCGTTTGCATCTCCGTGGAGATTTCAGTTGAGCAGCGAAGGTGCAGTCAAGTGGCCCTACTGCATGCAAAAGTAGCAGAGATGATTTGGCAAATTTGCCAGAAGTGGACAGTACCACGTCTCCCATAGCAAGGAGGTGACTTCTCCCTTCGGGTCGAATTCTGATACCATCTTGAAATGGTGATTTCCCCCTACTGTTGTACATGGGAGGGTCCAGGCTGTCTTCTGGTTTCAGCAGTGCCCTCAAGCAGGTTTAATATGGATGATACTGCAAAGAGAGGAAACAATCCTCCATGCTGCTGCTTCCTGGAAGGAGGTGGGTGCGAGTCGGTACCAGTTCTCATTTCTCACACTCCTCCACAATGGGCGGTAAATACATTTTTATATAAAACAGGAGGAATTCAAATCATGTGGATGTTACAGGTGAGGAAAAAGACCAGCTTTCCATGCTTCCCACATTAAGCTGTTTTGTCGCGATTATGGGATGTAGGGTGTTGACCCGTCACGGCTTGTTCCCAGCTTTAGGGAATCAGTATCATGCAAGCATCTCTCAGCTCATCCTGCCACATTCACCACCATCCGACAACAGCCGCTCAGTCAGAGGCAAAAGGCTGATGCAGCAGAATACTAAAAAAGCAGCACAGGAAAGCGCTGGGTGGAACTGGGTCTGGATGAAATCACTCTAAAAGTCGGCAAGGCTTGGCTTTCCTATTAGGGATTGGTCCATAAAGACTGCCATGTCCAACTTTCACATTCACTACTAGCACCAAAAATGCACAGATAGACACAGATGGTATATTCATAACGCCATAATGCCTTTTAGGTTCAGGTTATCAGATCTGCGATATTTAATCAAGTCATTTGGTAACAAAGAAAGTTGCACAAACAATCACTTAAAACCAGAAGTTTTTGTAAAAATTTGGATCTAGTGACATAAAAGCTGGCAATTGATAAAAATAATAATACAAACAGCAACATTGTGTGCGAGAAAGTGAGTTAGGCACTTTAAAAATGCCCTGCTCTTTCTAGCAATACAGCATCCAACACCAAACAGTAAAAGTAAACCCAATGAAATAATTTCAACCATGGCAAAGTAATCAGTTGGGCCCACATTGTATATAATCCCCACCCCCACAACATCACATCACAATAGATTCTTTATAGGAATAAAAGGACATTGTATCTATGCGGATATTAAGAGTTTTCTCACTTAATTCTAGGGCATAATCTGGTCATGTAATAGACTTCACTTCTACTAACAGATACAAGCTTACTTTTGCCATATGCTTTATAAAAGCATTTTCATACACTTTCATACACTAATACTGCTGAAATACACACTTTGCTACCATTTTAAGAACTCAGTTATTAAAGTTAAATATGCCAGTTAGGTGTATTTTAAACCAAATTTAAAAAATACACAAAAATGTGCACAACATTGGCAAGATATGTTAGTACTGTTTAAATCGTTAATAACCAGAGTACATGACTCCAGCACTAAAGGAACTTTTGATACAGACGACAAATCATCACATGACACCTCATTGTTCATGTTATTATGATCTGAAGCTGATTATAGATCAGTACATTCAGTGGCCTTTGAGAGTCGGACACCATCACATTGCATCTGAAAGAAAAGAAGTTGCAAAATATACCAGGTCCGCCAGATTCCATCCCTACTTCTTCCCTAATTGATCCCTTCTTGAATTGTGCATCCCTGAAAATATACGCTTTCATATCCTCCGTAATATTCAACACCGGTTTCCCAAACTCAACGCTGCATTAGTTCAATCTTGAAGACACTCTGGTATTTAAGGTTGTTAAGTCACTTTGGAGAGAGCTTTCAAATGACTACAAAGTACATAGGCAAAAGGTGGCTATTTTTAACCATTTTTGTACACATATTATTGCGTGACTAAATTATGACAAGGCTAAAAATAAATTCTAAAAAAATATCAATTCATAAATAACCCTTCGAAAATATCTTTGGCGCTTTAGTATTTTCAGAATACGTACTCCCTCTCTCTCTTTGTTTGTTTCACATGTAAAAATTAGCGGGCAAGGTAGCTTGTAATCACGACTAATCAAAAGAAAGATCAAGATACTAATAAAGAAGTCTTTCATCAGAGCTGTTGTTCCCTGCTCTCCTCCGCCATGGTCAGTTAGTCATATACTGCATGGTCTTTAAAATCTACCCAGCAGAACATCTAAAATTCCGATATGTACATTACCAACTTCCAGCACCAACAAGTGTCCTTGTGGGAAACCTGAAACACTAAAGCAGCTACAAACACAAATTAGATACATCCAGGATGACATTTATGTGCCTTCTTCCCGTTGAAGCAGGGTTTTCCTGCACAAAATTCAAGACTACCCAGCATTGTGTATCACACATAAAAAATAAATTAAAATCCAATAAAAATAAATCTCCCATCAAAAAAAAAAAAGTTCCCCCATAAGCCCTTCTGTGAGCATCCAGATGGATTGTCGGACCCTCAGGTAAACATCCAACGTTGGGATTGGTCAGTGGGGTCACAGGAAGCCATCTGTGTTTTTTTCTGAACGACACTAAGGCACAACTTCAATGCAGGATTAAAAAGCTGCTGGCCCTTTAAGAAAGAAAAAAAGGTGCTGTTAAACTGAGTTTCTAGCAAAAAAACACTACATTTCCTACACTGCATCTAACAAGCTAAAATCAGAGCTTTACATGCATGTTTACCCATGCAACTGCTATCAGACTTGACTAATTAGTGCTATTCCATGAACTAATTGTTGCAACCACATTAATTAACATCAATTGGTATGCGAATTGCATTAAAAGCGGCAAGGTTCCTGCTGCAGAATCACCTGAAATTCCCAGTTCTGTTCAGCTGCGACGAACGAGTTGTGCCCCTTGTACTGGCAGTCCTGCAGTTTCATGTCGCCCAGTGTCGCATGCATACACAGCTCCTTCTGGATGTTGTGCCGCAGCTCATGACGCGTCGAGTACTCAAAATACTGACACAAAGACACACATCTCACAATACACGCAAGAGTAAGCCTACGTCTCCGTCGGCAGAAGGATGGGAAGGTGAAACCCACTAGCTTTCATTTTCTGCCTGGCAATATATGCTAGCAGGTAAATTAAGTGGATTTTATATTACTCCTGAAGGGGGGGGGGGGGGGTAATAGAATTTTCCAGAATGGTGAGCTGGAAATTTCTGTCACGAGAGCTGAAGTGCACCTGGTTTCCTCCAAGCCCGTGACAGGGGTACATGATGATGTTTTTGCCACCCTCATTGTTCTCGCCTGCATCAAGGCACAGGTTGGTAGCTATGTTCTTCACCTAGGACAGAAGAGGAAACAGGTTTCTGGTAAAATTAGCCATTTAAAGCGACCACAAGCAAGAACATCTCTCTTTGCCATACTATATCCTGCCTCTGTAGCTCAACAAGTAAACCATTGTGCTAACAATGAAAAGGCTGTGGGTTCAAATCCCAGGGAGTGTATGTATGTTGTCACCCTTCCCTCTAATGCAAGTTGCTTTGGATACAAGCATCTGATAAATGAGTAAAATGTAAATCCCCAGATGATCTGAGGATGCTGTGGTAGGAAAACTGCCCTGAATAGACACTCTGATCTTGAGGAAATACGGGGGAGGGAGAGGGGGATGAGTTAACCAATTACCGAGCCAAATTTGAGCGGGTTAAGATCGGGCAGGAAGACCTCTGGGTAAATGTTCTCCAAATACCAGGAGAAACTTTTGCACTGTAGACGCTGCCGGAGGTCCAGACGCCTGGAGATGTCTCCGAAGGATTTCTGTGAAAACAATTCCGGTCTGTTAGAGTGGGCAAAATTTTTAAAAAAAATTAAAAAAACCCCACACACACACACACACACACACACACACAACATTGCCCTCTCTTAACATGGAGGAAAGGCTGTCTTGCCACTTCCCAGACGCGGTTTAATACCACAGTTTCAGGTTAAGAGTGAGGTGTTGGACAAATTCTCATCATGTTTTAGCTCAAACCAGCACTTTTTAAACAAAATCAACTTTCCCGAGTTTTTTTAAATAAACTAGTTCCCTTGTTCTGGTCGGCACTAAAAAAAACACCCAGCTAGACACGTACCTTTAGAAGAAAGATTTGACTTGTTTCAGAGCAACATGACAATTATTAACCATAATTAATTTTTCCGTAATCTCACTGTTACCACCCTCACAAAGCAGCCAACAAGAGTTACAACTTCATTAGCTAAACTACAAAACGTTTAAACCTCTAGGATCATCGCTCCCAGTTAATATATAAAACTCTACTTATGACTGAATGATTCCAATCATTACACAGCACGGACGTATGGCCAGATAAAACAAGACGTCCTTCCCACAGCTACATAAATCAGCTGAAACAATAACACGTCATCGAATCCAGATGCTGACTTGTGGCCACAAAAAGCACAAAAAAAAGAGCTAGACAAGTCACATCGGTAGCACTGCGATTTGGCCTGAGAGACAGTCAAACACACTTGGTCAGTACGTCTGTTAAAATGACTACATTACATTTATTGAAGGACCTTTAGGGATAGGGATTTTAATAATACATAAATATATAAAAGTTCTAATATTGGTAAAAATTAACGGCAGACATTGTAAAAAGTAATTCACTTGGCACTAGGAAAAAAAATAGAAAAAAAAATGCAAGATGATATTTAAAAGTGAGGATATCCTGACCAGTTTACCCATCTCACAGCACAGAAAATGAGTAACGACCTCCAGTGACTATCACTGCTCTCATAACTGGAATAACATATAATAATTTATGTTAGAAACAATAACTCAGGGGGACGCATTTGCTGCACCAACCCAGTAACAGGCTGCCACGTCCAGGATATATTTCCTGTTTGGCAACTGGGGGGGGACTGCCTCACTTTGACAGACTATTAAAAAGACAGGTGTGTCTGCTCCATCACAGGACAGCATCTAAGTTTAGTTACCGACACAAGGATGACTTATGTTGTACTTATCCTTAAAAATGGGTATGGGGAAGCAATAAAAAATGTTAAAAAAAAATGAATAGATTGAAAGAATAAATAAACAAAAAACAACAAAAACATACATGGTGTCTAAGTGAACACATACTGTGTCAATCTCAGAACTCGTGCAGAGTGCAGTCGTGCAGAGGGCTGACACAATCACCAGGGTGTGGCTGCTTGTGCAAGACAAATGTAGTGACTGGCGTTGAAGCCCCTCCAGGATAAAGGGCAATTTTATCTGCAAGTGGACCAACACTAGGTGGGGAGGGGCTCGACAGCTTACTGGAGAACACAAATGGGATAATCGGTGCTCTAGCTGGCTTTTCGCTCAGACCACGTGGATGTCATAGGCATCAGTGTGACAGTGAAACGCAGCAGACACCTACTTCCTTGGACATCTGTGATGCTTGCGGATTCCTGCGGTAAAAGATCTCCTTGTAGTCGTCCATCCAGACCTCGGCCAGGCGCACTTGGTTGCGGGCGATCACTTGGGTTCCCTTCGGAAAGGTGTGGGGGCTCTTGGTACGGAAGACGTGACCCACGACACTACAGGGAATGATCTCCAGCTGACCTCCACACTGCCACACCTGAGGGAGGTGGCACAAGGGTCACGATTCCGCTGTACGGTAACTGAGGTGAGCAGCAAGACTACAGGGTCTCTAGCTGAACCAGAAAAGAAATGTGTGTTGTATTAGGCTTGGACACTATTACAGTAATATGGTGTATCATGGTGTTCTGGATATACTGCTATATTTTGAACAGTTTATTATTATTATTATTATTTTTTTTTTTTTTTTTACAAAATACCATGGTATTTGTGCGGTCTTTTGATGCTATTCTGGCATTTTGAAATCTTGGAGCGCAAATTGTATCAGAGACGCCCGCCCCCGATGAATTTTCCCACCAAGATTTCAAAATAACAGAATAACATCACAATTCCTAATATCAGGGGGCCTGAGATCATGTCCCATTTTTCTAACTAAAAAATGTAAAAAAAAAAATAAAAATAAAAAAAAAATCAACTAAATGCCCAACTTTTGTTCTCTGTACCCCATTTGTCAGTCACTGACGATCACACAAAATTTACAGAGGCCCCCTGATTCGCAAAATTTCTGACAATGTCACTAATCTCACTAAATGTACCCTACCCCATCCAGACCATCGACCATCGTCTTGATGGTATGACGATATGAAGAATGAAGATATGCCGTCCATTAAATAACTGGAAAAAACTACAAGTAAAAATCAACCATCAGCAAAAGCAGACAGAGTGTGGAGCCCCTTACCCGAAAAGACATCTCGATGTTCTCACCCCCCCAGATTTCCATTTCTTCATCATAGCTTCCAATATGATAAAAGTAATCTTTGGAAATTGAAAACAGTCCTCCGGCAAATGTTGGCGTTCTGTGAAGGGGAGCCGGTCAGGAACTGATTAGGAGTTTAATTATTCTACAAAGTCAGCCGGCAATAAATTGTCAAACATTCATTTAGGAAGTGCAACTAAAAGAAGCATATCTGACAAAATGCCAGGGATCCAAATGTGAAGAGGGCGTCATCTTAGTGGGCGAAATATGTTTGACTTTGCTCATAGACAGTTTCAATGGTCAACGTTGCTCAATAATCATCCATCAGAAAGCCTTACTTGATTGGGTAGGTCTCGTCCTTCCTGCGCTGCTTCTCATGGTCGGGAAGACCCTCCCAACCGAAGGATAGACCCCAGTCGAAGTTGCCACGGTTGTGACTCTGCCCATAGGGTGATGGTTTCATGAACTCGAAAGTGTTGAGGTCGATTGTGTTGATGTCGGGACTCACGACCGCGGTGTGGTTCTCCGCTATCCTGGCCAGCAAGGGCTCCAGCCAGCCATGGAAGCACTCACCTAGCAAAAACAAGGCCCAGATTAACGAGACCTTCCTCACCCGGTCACTCAGACCACGCTAACATTCCAGAGCTTTTGCTGCTTAGCTACATTAAAAGGCCATCGTTTCACATGACTACAATACCAAGTGACACTTATGGAATACAACAAAAGAGCAAAAGTTAAACTGCATAGAGCCGTCATTGCCACACTGGGCCCCGCCCTCTAGGGGCCCCCACACAAAAGGGAAACTTGCCTAAGTAATAAAAGGC
>JAODJW010000001.1:46256978-46269062 GCA_026777045.1 Hyperopisus bebe | reverse complement strand
CTTACTTACAGCTTTGTTTGAACATACAAAAGAACCACATTACCAAACATATCGAAGTATCAGCTGTAAGCACAATATATAAAAAACTAAAAATAAATGAAAGTAGGCCTATATAAATTCAATTTAAGTACCGAACTATAAAATCTCCTCTGCATGTTACACAACACCCTAAAGCTCTAAGACACACGTCACTGTTCACAATCGGTGACAGTCACTCACATTGTATTGACAGAAATATAAAAATAGTTGTTAATATCAGTTACGTTTGTTCTCCTTTCCCGGATTAGGCTTAACTTACGCCAGCAAGCAGCACGAGGTCCAGACGAATCCGGGGGGCATCATGTCAGACGCTCGGGGACGCAGTTTATCGATCGCACACGATCCCCTACATTCAAGCCGGAATTGTGACATTTCGGCCGGGGATCGGCACGGTGATTACAGCCTACTTCCGTCTCGCTGGATCCAGGTGCGCTGGCTTCAGGTAGAGGGAGGAGATCGGAAAGGCACGCCCGCGTACCAGAGCTCACCTCCGGGTAGCCGCGGAGCATCTGCCGGATCGAAATGCCTACACGAATCAATCATATTATTAATTATTAAGGCACCTCATCGGTGATCTCAAACCAGGCCATTTCCTTGCAAAAACTTTCGCAGGCTGTTCCTCCGTGATGTATAACTTACAAAAATAACACGGCTGCAAGTCAAATCAATGACCTGCCGGGGAAAAAAGTACGCAACTGAATAAATAAATCGCCGACTTGCGTTAAACGTAGGGTCCGAAATAACTTTGTTATCGACTTTTAAATAATAGTGATTGCTTTCCTGGGAATGCTCCTGTTACCCCCGATCTCCTCTGAGAAATATGCCTGCGCCCGAAGTAACATTTCGCTTGCAGGAATATTAGAACCAGTCGCCCCAGCGGGGCACCGCAGACCTATAGTAGTGTCGCTTCTTTAAGTAATAGGATTTGTTCAGCCGGCTATTCATTGAGACTGTTGCCGGGCTACACAACGCCGAGGAACGCAAAAAACCAACCAACTGTGCCACCAGTGGGGCGAAAAGACCCCCGAAAATGAACCAGAGGTGACTGATTAAGCAGCCCGGTATCCTCTCCTAACCCGCATTCCCATCGGACACGATTTAAGAAAACATTTCATCACTTTCTGACTTATTACATCCCCTCTGATTTTGCTCCTTTTGGAACAACTTGTACAAAAGTGGCGTCCGTGCACAGTGTAAGGAGTAACGCCGTGCTTTACTAACATGACATTATACATCGTAATGTTACATCGCATTAATCTACTGCATGTATAAATGCGTATATAAGGGTTAATATACATATGCAGCATTGGGTCCCAGTTCCGTCGTAAAAGAAAGCGACACAAATAGCCTCTCGATCGCTTTAAGTGCAACTTTCTGCCCCAGTAGTACCGGGTAAGAAATGAAGCTTACCATACCCCACGGCTTATCATCGGCGACCTCCGAGCAGAGACTTTACTGGGTCGGTATGGGAAAGAAAAGAGACCGGAGACAGTGGTCATCCGATATAACCACCACCTTGCCGTGATCCTACAGCCTTTTAAACACCCGTAATAAAGTGTCCAGTCTTACTCACGTCTCCATCTGCACCCGGCGAATATAAACTTTCAAGCGTGTCATTATATTTTGCACGTGTGAGAACCAAGTGGAAGGACTTTTGTCCATTGATGATCGCTTTCATTTTCCCACATTTTAACATTTTTTTCTAACTTTATTATGCCGTTTTGTCTCCAGAGGCCGCGATAACACTCTTTGAAGTTGTGTTTGCACAGCGTGCTGCATGGACTCATTTTCATGGAGAACAAAACGAACTAAATATACTAAAATTGCATTTCTCATATTTAACAAGTATATCACACGTTGAAATCTTCCGTGCTCAGTGATGAGCGAGTTCTCATTAGAGGTTTTATTAGTAACTCAAATTTATATAACACATCAAAGAACCGTTAAAATAAACTGCCTAATCATCCATCTTCTAAACGCTTGGTCAGGGTCTCGGGAACCAAATACTCATTATGGTTATATGTTTTTTTGGTTCCTACCTCGCTCGATCATACTCAGTTTTATGTATTTTTTAATGCGTAAGTAAATTAGATTTTGATTTTGTATAGTCAAAAAAAAAGTAATTTAATTTATCTGAAACTCTCAAGGTTCGTGTCATTTTGTATCTGGAATATGCAATGTTTGTCCATCCTCGGAGGCACAGGCATGAAGTCGTGGACCTCCTGGTTGGGCGCACTCACATAATGTGGGCCATTCACTCAACAGCATCTCTTAGGACTGTGGTAGGAAACTGGGGTGTCCAAAAAAACCTGCATCAACACGGGGAGAACATGCACAGCCATGCACAAAGAGCAGCAGGTGGGAACCCAACCAACAACGCAGGGAGTGCGAGGCTACGTGCTAACGACGATCCACCTGGAAATACGCCGCCTTTCTAGAAAACCTTTATAAATAAACTAGGATCGTGAGTGCATTATTAAAATTAGCCTTAAACTGGTTTCTAACAAGTAAATTTAATGGGCACACTGTTGAATGAATGTAAACAACATGGCGGAAAATCTGTATAAAACCAGAACCAATTCTAAGAGAACTGAAGGCATTTTTCAACACAAACTTAATTTTAATTCCAGATTTCAGGGACAAAACATTTAACTGCTCCAAAGTATTTTTATACTGTTTAACTGAGAAATACACAAAAAAAATATAATAAAGAAAATATTTGAGTTATGACATATTTACAAATAAAAGTTATCATCTCATTCCATCCTTTCAAAATGTCTTCCAAATCATCCATTTTCAATCAGGGCTTCTCAGAAGAACCAACAGCACTCTGGGAAGGGTGCGTCACAGGTCAAACACACAGTCTCTTAAAATATGTACAGGACATATGAATTTTATACTTTAAATATTCTTCACGCGCAGAAAAACTGTTTTCTATGCAAACACTGTTAAGCACACTCAGGAGATTCAAACTGAATAAATCACATCAGGGAAACTCCCGGACTTAACGCTAAATCCACTTTTAGGCCCTCAAGACGGCCCGAGCCTTGTCTAGAATGTCTTTCCTCATCTTCGGATAATTTGGATGGGCATCCAACACCTGAGAAAAAAGTAATATTTACTTCACATTAAGTGGATAATGTGTCTCCATTGTGTCACACTGCGGTTCAATGTTGTCTAAGCCTGTTTTGTATGTTTGCTTTGAAATCAGCCCTTCTATTGTAGTCTATAACTATTCACTGATTTAGGTTAGGAATTAGACACTATACATCAATACTAACACTGCAGTTCATTGTCAATAGTACATGGGTGTAAATTACAGGGGGGGTGTAGCCCCCAATAAATCAAAACCAGCTAATACAACCCCCCCAGTAATCATGTTTCCCCCGTATTGGGTGGAGACCTCAACCCCCCTCCATGTTCCAGCCAAAGTTACGCCCATGCAAACAGCGTATCGCTAATCTTTATTAATGAAAATATCCAATCTATCAATTTTGTCAGCCATTTTAAAGAATGTAGCACAGGTAAATAGAAAGGAACTCTCTCATCACAGCGATAAACATTTAATTTTATTGCCACATTTGAAAATCTTATCTCAAATAGTAAGAATCCAAAGGCAATGCCTCCTTACCTTATGGCACACGTCAATGGCATCAACATATCTTTTGCCTTTCAGGTAGTTGAATGCAAGCTTGTATCCTATCATGAACAGTGGGGGAGAAAAAAACAAGTCTTTGTATAATTACATGTATGATTATGGTGATACAAAAATCAAAAGGATGACGAATTGATATATATATATGAGAGTACCAATGGTGGGGTTGCTTTGGTTCCCGTACTTCCAGGCCATCTCATAGTTCACTGCTGCATCTCGATAAGCCTGTTCCTTCTCCATTATGTAACCCATATACTCATACGCTTTACAGCAGGACTGTAAACAGGAAATAACAAACGCATCAGGCATACGAAGTACTGTATAAAAGTCTTCGGCAATCAAAGAAAATTAAGCTTAAATGATCTTCATGTTGGTGTAAAACTATGTGTCAACTTCATCCTTTGAAAACCTGTCCTAAATTCACCCTGGTAATACACACTTACTACCCTGATAAATAGCTCTAAACATTTACTTTGACTGCCTAAGACTTTTGCACTGCACAGTACGTTTTTGCGACGAACAGAGAAGCATTCTTGCCTTATTGTGATGCAGACAGCGTTTCAGCAGGTCTGCTGCCATGTCGTACTTCCCTGACTGGATGTAGATGTCCGCCAGTAGCAGCCAGCTCTTTTCGAACTCGTCGGCGTCAACGGCGTTCCAGTTCATCTTGGCGATGCGCTTCAGCTGGTTCCTCGCACGCGGCGTCTGCTTCAGGATCATATAGGCCGTGGCCATTCCCAGCAGGGCAGGGACGTGATCCTTCTGTAAAACAGTGGAACGTGTCAGATGGATATCACATGGGCGTTTCGGGACTCGTCGACAAATATCTCCGCTTCACAGCTTTCTTCATACTAATAGAATTCAGCTTTGGAGATACTTGTTTTATCTTGTCATATGTTCCGTTTTACAAAGCGCATGGGTAATTTATATACTCAAAGTTATACAAATGCTCAAAACACTGCTCAGTTTGTAGTATACTACTGTTGTTATAGGTTTCTGGATCATAGAAAGAGTAAAACCAGGCCTACAGTCACGTGTGGCCTCTGGCACTGGTTTGGTTTGCTTTCGGGGAGTGTGCACACATTTCCATGCTTCAGTTTGCCCACCTCATTGTTTACAATCTCTGTGAACACACTGAGGGCCTTCTCAATGCTGGCTTTCTGCTTGCTAGCCAGGAAGCAGTAGTTCTCCATGATCCGCAGCTGGACGTGTCCGTCCGGAGTCTGCGGCTTCAGCTCCCTCAGGAGCTTCTCCGCGGTCCTCACGGCCAGCTGCTCCGACTCCTGCTTCTCCGTGGAGTTCCTGGGCAAACGCATATATACACGTCGAACATCTTCTTCAGCGAGTTTTCAAGTTCTTTGCCAACCTTCCAATTTTCATAACTTCTTATCGCAGTACAGGATCACTGCGGGTTTGGAGCCAATGTAAGCACTAGACATGAGGCAGGCGGCACCCTGGATTGGTTCCCAGGTGGTGTGGTCACAGCCCCTAAGGTCCTGACTCACCCCATGTCACTATCGAGGTTCTCGAACACCTCCCCGCCCATGGTGTCATTGTCTGGGTTAAGGCAGATCTCGATCATGTTGTAGACAGCGTTCTGACCCCAGTCGTTGTCTTTCCGCGCTTTGTTGAAATGCCGTAACCCGTCGTTAGGTTCGCCCGTGTACCTTTTCGCGCAAAGACGACGCCACGCATTAGCCACAGTGAAACATCAGAGATATTCAATTTCATTCTTTTTTTTTATATAGCAGCTTTCACAACACAGTCTTGACAAGAGTGGGTGGCCATCCATTACTATATCTACATTTGTGCATGAAACAGAGAAACGGGAAACATAATATACAAGTAAAGTCAGCCTGCTTTTCAGATTACAGTTCTCTATGCAGGTCTGTGGAAGGTTACAATCGTTGGCAGCATCGTTTTGAAAGCTGCCTCCACGATATCGATACGATACTGACTGTCAATTACAAGCATACCATAAATAAAGTCCTTTGCAGTAGTTAAATCCAGGGTCGAATTTAGCCCTCGATGAATGCTTCTCAGCCATGTCCAAGAATCTGGGAATCTCCTCCAGCTTCCCTGCTCTCCTCAGAAGGTCGATCAAACGTGACAGGGTCGGGTAGTTATCTAAGAAGAACAAATATTAAGAGAGGTCGCTTAGCCCATTAAGAGCAGCTGCTGACGATCGGCAAGAAGGTAAATAAGTGTATTTATTCAGTTCCTTTTTATCTGAGTGGTCGGGCTGCTCTGTCACACCTGGTTTGTGCTCCAGCAGCTGCTGGAAGTGCAAGACGGCCTGCTCATAGTCCTGCTTCCTGAACATCAGATCTGCCATCATCTGGGTGGGTCGACACAGGAGGGAACGGGTTTCACGCTCGGCCGTTCGTAAGGTATGGAGATCAACAATGAGCTAGCAGAGGGAGACTGACCAGGGTCGCTGCCTCGTTGACCTGGTCACTTTTCAGCAAGGCGCTGCACTGCTGCTGACATGCATCGATGTCATCCTGAGCCAGGTATAGCCGGGCCAGCTCCAACATCACCTGCTCAAAAGCAGAGTATCGCAATATTCCTCATTTCTAATGCACCAGGAAACCTTTCATATATTCTGATCACACTCTGAACTGGCCTACATATTGGTGAGGTTCAGAAAGCAGGCTCAGGCAACGTCCCTGGAGGACTGAACAGTGATTCATTAATCTGTTGGCCATGGGATTTGATCCCACACCCTTCTAGTCATGGGCATGGATCCCTAAACCACTGACACATTACATGTCATTATGTTGGGTTTACAACTATCACTCTGAAATTGCATTAATTTCAAATGCATTTTACTTGAATTTTATGCTTTATGGAATCTGAAAAAGGCCAGGATTAGTTGAAGCCGGGATGTAAAGGCCAATGGGAAGGGCTGCCGGAAGAACACAGAGCACTGAGCCCACCTTGCCGTCGCTCTCGCAGTAAACAAGCGCCTCCTTGTAGAATTTAATGGCTTTCTCGTAGTCCCTCTGGCATGTGTAGTGCTTAGCGATTTCAGAGCAGATCTCGGCCGCAAGCTGTTTCTGCACCGCAACAGCATCCGGTTGCTCCAGTTGAACCCGCTTCAGCACCCTGGCCTGCACATCACGGGCCTAGAGATGACACATTGCGGGATGTGCGTGATGGGGGGGGGGGGGGGAGCGGCGCCAGCCACGGAGTGATGTGACCGTGAACACTGACCCTTTGTAAGGACAGCAAAGCCTCATCGTTCTTGTCAGTTTTACCCTGGATCTTGGCCAGCAGCACCAGATAGCGGCAGTCTTCTGACAGAGACGGCAGCTCATTCACTAGTTAGGGCAAAACAGTGCAAGGAAGTGTTCAACTTTGCTTAATATCTGGTCGCCACCGGACAATAAACCTGGAAAGAATGAACATAAGGCTTTACTGAACCTAGCTGATGAATTCAACCATTGATAATAGTTTTCTGGCTATACATGTACAGCCGGCATCCGTGAAAAGTTATCCAGGTAGAGTTTCAATATATAAAAACAAAAACATCGTTAACACTAGTTAAATCCATCCATCTTCCAACTGCCATCCATCCATCCATCCGTCCGTCCATCTTCCAACCAGGCAACCCTGGTCCTGGACTCCTGGTATCCAGCAGGTTTTCCATCAATCCTGGTCTCTGAGGAACCACACCTGATCTCAGGCAGATAGTAACTCATCCGGTAGGATAAAAATCCTTCTGGATACCAGCACTCCGGGATCTGGGTTGTCCCTGGTCCCCTTTCCAGTAGAGCACACAGCGGCGGTACACTCTCATCAGGTCACACAGATACACCAAGGCACCTAACTGCATGTCTCTGGACTTTGGGAGGAAACTGGAGTAGCTGAAGAAATCACAGGAAAAGCCAGAAAACCATATGCAGCATATGCAGGTTAAAAATACCATAATTTACAGTATTTGTTTTATTTTATTGAAGGCTCATACCTTAAAATCATAAGATCTTTCATATTTTTTAAGCACTCTCCCAATAGTTGTCAGGTTTCTGTTTATAGAGCCATTTTGCAGAAGAGGTTTTAGATCGATCACACCACTGGAATTAAACAGCATGACAATCCACCTATTGAGTACATGCAGGTATATGTTCAAGTGTTACATGCCGTTTCACTGACTTTTTGAAAGCTTTGAAATTCGGCTTGTGCCGGATTGCAAGTAGTATTTTTTGGAAAAGAAAAATCTGCACATCACAAGTTTAAGTAAAAACATAAAATATTAAAATATGGGTGATTCTCACAAACTGACATTATCTTTTTACGTACAGCAAAATTATGCTTATTGCTCTCCATTTTTGTCAAATAGCCAAACATCTAAGAACACAAAGTTAAATTACCTGTGTTTAAACCTTTCAACTTTATTGCATGTAGTACACAATAAACAATCAATTTCTATGATAAGATTTTTGCTGAACATTTAGTTATTTTTTTCATGTCGGTTAGTCTTGCCCTGGATTTGATCAAATACTATTATTACAAAAATAAATCGGAATATAAGAAAACAGATAAACTACCCCAAGGTAAAATCCACGATTTAAACAATCAAGTTGTATAATTTAAGTTACTAATATTAAAAATCAGAAAAGTGACATATATATAATAATGAGTTCTCCCCTTTGTCTTAAATCTACATTATTTTAGTGATCCAAAGTGTAAATATTTATGATTGTAAGTTTTAATGTTGGGTGCGATTACTCACGAATAATCAACTGAAAACGATTAACTTTTTTTTATGGATTCACAGCACAATTTTTTACATCATTCTGTGGTACATAAAGAAGTATGTCTGGTTCCTAGTACAAGGCGATTTGGGCTCAGTACCTGGGTCGTGGCTCAAGGCCTCGTGCAAGACCCTCTCGCAACGTTCATACTGTCGCAGCTTCAGCAGCAGCTCTGCCAGGTCATAACGCAAGAAGTTCTGCTGACCGCTCTTCAGGGCAGCTTCATAATAATTTATCGCCTGGTTCAAAAGTAAGAAATGCTATTGAGGTCATTCCATGCTGAAGTGGTCGACAGGTGACGCTTGCAGGAAACAAAGATGGATGAACAGACCTTGATGTAATTGTGGGTCTTCACGAGGGCTTTACCAATCTTGCTTGCCAGCGCACCATCTTTTGGATTCTTTTTCAATGCCTGCTCGTAGATCTCAATCGCTTTTTCAGGCTGTAGATAGAAGAAAGAAAGAGCAACACGCCCCAGTAAACAAATCTGTATATATCCCACAAACCTACACTATATGGCCAACAGTATGTAGACACCCCTATTAATTAGAGGAATTTGCTAATTAAGCCACACCCAGTGCTGACACAGGCATACAACTGAGAAGACGGTCATGCAGGTTACAGTGGCATCTGTATGGGTGGTCGTACAGAAGAGGTTAAGTGACGTTCAACTTGGCAGCATCATACTGTAGATGCCATCTTTCCAACAAGTCAGTTTGCCAAATTTCTGCCTTGCTAAAGCTGCCCTGGTCACCCACAAGTGATCGTGAATTGGAAATGTCTGGGAGCAAAGTCACACAAAGGGACCTGATCACCCAACCTTAACACCCCAGCAGAATGACGGCAAATCCCACCATTTCATAGAAAGCCTTTTCAGAAGAGTGGAGGCTATTACAGCAACAAAGGGTGGACAACTTTCAAGAGGAGCACATTGGTGTTGAGGATGCGGAGTTGGATACCTCTTGGATATTCATATAGGCGTCTCCCAGTAGAAGGTATGTATGAGGACTTGGCAGCTTCTCCACCAATTCCCTGATTTAAAAAAATCAAATGGATTTAAATTCCCACAAAGTGTCCTACATCACAACTGTGACGATAACATAACAGTGCCCAGATTTATCCATCAGACTCAAAGGTCTTCTCGATCTCAGTCTCCCCCAGTGTATCTGAGGGCTGTCAGAACATTTACAACAGACACCATTAACCCCCCCCTGACATCCAGATATGCTTCTCTAGAAACCCAAAGCAGCTCTGGGTACACAAATTATACTCCAGTAACGGATGAAGCTGAAACTTCCACCTCAGTAAGATTTCTGCGCCTTCAAAATAATGAGCTTCACTTCTGCTGAAGCAGAAAAGATTGGTTGTGAGGAGGTTAGAGTTGTGTATGTCAGTAACTAAGTAATTGATTTGCCCAACCACTGTAACAGAAGAGAACTGGTGCCAGATGAAAGTGGCTGGGGAAAGATTGACATGGCATGGAGGGGGGTACGAGTGCCTCACCGGTAGCAGCTGGCATAGAGGCGCTTCTCCTTCCTGTGTCTCAGGTAGATGTCGGCCATCTTTTCTTTAGCCTGGATGAAGTAGGGCTGTTCAGGGGTGACGTTTCGGAGCATGCTGAGTGCTAGCTCAGAGTCCCCCCGCAACAGAGCCAGGTCAGCGTTGGCAATGGTGACTCTCAGCTCTTCCCCGGTGCCAGTAAACTCATTGATGGCATCCTGCATTATCTTGGTGGCTTCATGCTGGAGACCGAGCGATGCCAATCAAGATGGTGGTTGACACGAAGTGGAGGGTACAGAATAATGACATCCATCAATCCATTCATTTTCCATAACTTTTTACACTATTCCAGGAGTACTCAAATGGTGGACTATAGTCCGCTTACAGGCTGAAGCACAACACAATCCGGACCAAGTCAGCGAAATCTATTTCAGAAATCAACGGAAGGCAACAAGATACACCATCGCATACACAATCACAACAAAAGGGCAATTTGGGGATGCAAATTCATCTAAACCGCATGTCTTTGTACTAGGGGAAGAAATCAGAGTAACTGAGGTAACCTGCACTACACTGGGAGAAAAAAAAATTCAAGAACACACACAATCTGCTTTCCAGAATTACAGCAGTCTCAGACTACGAATAAAGGCCAATGTAAAATAAGGCGATTCTTGGGAACAGAAAGCTTTCACAGAGATAATAATCATGTCTGCTACCTTTTCTCAGAATCTGCCTTAAGCCAAATGCTTCCACATGCGACTCATGCCGAATAAAGGCCTTGGCACAGTGGAACCACTGAACGCAAGCCAGGTATTTTATCGGTGCTGTGCAGATGGGGTTATCTTGCACCACTGCTCGAGCGCGTGGTAAATCTCTGACCGCGTGTAGTTATGAGAATCGAGTAAGAGAAAATCGCCCCGAGGAGAATCAGAAAAGGAGGCAACAGGAAGTTAAAACTGGAAAGCAAAATTAATTCCTACTGTAGCATTTCATCTGAAGAGATTTTAGGCTAAAGGCACAATCTGAGATTCTGCAGAGAAAGGATGAAGCACTGAGGCACGGATGATCGGCAGAGGATTACCATGTGTCATGGAAAACTCACTTCCCTGGTCAATTCCTGACGAATATCTATTTTTCTAATCTTATTCCGAATCCAGATGAACGTTTCGACCATCAGAATAAGTAACAGTTGATACTTTCCTCAAAGTCATGCCGCTAAAGGCTCATTATCATGGTACCCATGGGTAGGGGTCACTCTCTGGCGCTCACCTGCTCTCCATTGAGCCAATGGGCTTCGGCGAGCTCCAGGTAGAGAGACACACAGTCGGCGGAGCTCAGCTCCACCCACTTGCCCTTCAGCTTGGCCGAACTCCCGGTCCTCCGCACCCCCGGCAGACTCAAGGCCATCTGCAGGGTCTGGATGGCCTCCTGGAGCTTCCCCATCTTCTTCTGTGTCTGGGCTTTGATTAGGTGGTACAGAGGATGTTCCCGCACCTGGGTCAGGGGAGAGCACCCTCATAAGTCTTCCGTAAGCATATCACACTGTACCGTGACAATGTTTGGCTTCATTTTGGGTTTATACTCATTCCTCCAACGGCAGCAGCAAACCATTAAATATTTAAACTCATAGCTTTACACCAGCAAGTTCTTCACTGTTCAACGTAGCTGCTGTTATATACGCACTATCATGGTTTCTTAGCACGGATTTGTTTCAGTTATACCTGAATAAAAGCAATTTCAGGCTGTCAGTATCACCATCTGACTTCTGTTAAACCATAATTAATAATTAAAGTTTTGATTTAGCTTGTTCATTCATCTGTGAAGGAAATTATACCGTCTTAATTTCACCAGCCCGTTAGAGCAAACTGATGGTGATATAAATGTTCATAATCATGATACAATATTTTATTGATATATCGCCCAGCACCAAGACGGAACTCACTTCAAAGTTGTAACTGAGGCAGAGCTCCAGGGATTGGGAGGCGTGCTTGAAGTTGCCTTGCAGGAGATAGATCTGGGCCATAAGGAGGTGGGCTTCAGCATAAGAGGGGTTCTGGTCCAGACAGCGCTGCAAGCTTCTTTGAGCAGAGTCAACTTCACCTGTAAGATTCGAGGGGGGGGGGGGGGGGGGGG
>JAODJW010000001.1:46238763-46256878 GCA_026777045.1 Hyperopisus bebe | reverse complement strand
CTTTCAAAAACCGGGTTTATTCTCATTGTGCTCTTCAGTGTAAAACTACTGTCAGTTTGTCTACAAAACAGTAAAGATGTCCTCTGCCATTTCATGGTCCATATATCTCCAGCACTGCATGCCCGCTGGACCTCATTTCATCTACGGCCCTATGGGACAGAAATGCCAGTCGTGCTTCCCTCAGTTTCTTCTCTGCTCCACTCAGCCTTAAACTCCCAGCTGTCCTCTACCCCTCAAGCTCCGTTTCAAAACACTGCGTGAGCTGATCGTAAACAGATTCCATCAGCCACCCGACACAGTGTTCCTGTAGAACTGGAGCAGCTTAAATAGGAGTCACTCTACATAGGGGCATGGAACTGGGGGCAGAAGACATGTACCCTCCAGTTTAACCCCCACCCCAAAATTAAACCTTTATATCTAAATTCAAGTTTTGCCCTCCCCTCCAAATAGCCAACTCTCTCATATGCCCCGTGACTCGACAGAATTCCCCCTACCCTGGGTTTGCTTTTGGGATTTTGAGATGTACAGTTTCTGCTAATTCGTCTGTTACTCTGTGATTCCTCCCACTTACTCTCCCACTCTCCTCTAAATGGTTAAGATGAGGTTACTAACAATATGCCCTCTAACAATATCCCATTTAACTGCCTCTATCTTGTCTCCCTTAGCTTCTGCTGGTTTCCATTTTAAGGTTTGCTGTTTCTACAGCAGCATTACTATGCATCCATTGGCATATCAGCTCTGATCTCACTCAACATGGGCCGTTTCAACACTAGTCAGAACACCACCCTCTCGTGCTATCAAACTCCAGTCTCAGTCTAATTATACAATCCTTTGTCAAAGAATTCGCCACAATCATGAAAATTCAACAAGCATATGGGGAAAAAATCATACAATGCACATCTTACATGAGGAAGGAATAATTCTTTTTCAGATGTTCTCAAGGACCATGTACCTAAATGCATATTAGAATTAGAGACGCAGCATACTTTATTTGGAAAATTTGTAGATTATTTTCTGAGGAATGCCAAACAGTCATCAAGAATGCTAAAGAACAGAATTAATTGGTTGCAGGTATTTTGATTGACACAAAGAGCAGAGGTACAGAAGAGGGAATTTCCATTCAGAAACCTTAGACGCTTCTCTGACCTGACTGGAACTTGACCTTGGCCATAAGGTAAACAGCCTGCAGAAGTCCTGGGACGGATTTCACCACGGTCTCCAGCACAGAGGTGCTGTGTTGGAGCTGGGGAGAGGAGAACTGGCCCTGGACAGACAGCTAGGAGCCCAGACCTTACATTAATTACCATTAATTTCACCTAAATAAAATCTATCCATGCTTTCTTACATATACATCTCTTTCAACGAGTTAGGCTTGTACAGAACTCAACAAATTCCAAGGAAACTTATAGGTATGACTATCGCTTTCATTAAAGACGCCTTAAAGATGCATCTCCCTACTGACCTTTGTGGGGCAAAGAGCAAGGTACTCCTTAACGATCTCGAGCAAGAAGTCGGGATTGAGTTTCTCCAAGTACTCCACCCCCAGGGGCAGCCCATGCAGACCGGAGAAGTGAGTCTCCACAGCCTCGTTCAGCAGGCCGGTCACCTCCTCCGCAGGCCTGCGCTTCTTAGCTGCCAGAACTGCGCGCAGGTACAGCAGCTCCTGACAGAAGACGGTACACACAAGGCCTGCATAATCTTGATCCATGGATGGCGAATGTCAAGGACAAACTAAATAGCCAGAGCAAGAACTACAGCCAGACAATAAGGTCAAAAGAGCAAGAGCAGGCAGTGTAGTGAACGGGATAAACATAGAAATACCAACTCTCCTTCAAGTCTTAAAACAGCTTGGTCTACTGTACACTCCATATATACTTTACTCTGATGCATTTGTCATACTCAAAGGGTTCCTTTACTACAAAGTAGTATACATGGTTCTCAAAACATGTTCAAAAATTTGGACACAAAGGGCCAGGTTTACCAGACCAAAGTTATTACTGCTGATAACAGGATATTTGCTTCTGCTACACCGTGTTTATGGAATCCCTTACCTTCTGATATTAAGGGGTCAGCTTCAACTGAATTGTTTAAAACCAGATTGAAGACTTATTTCTGTTCACTAGTCTTTCATGACTATCAGTGATTCTATGTTTTGTTTTCATAGCTACTTATTTGTTTGCCCTCCCTTTCTGCTGGGCACATTGTGTCTTATTGTATTTTTATTCAGTAATTTTATTGTACGATTCATATGAAGCACTTTGGTTACGACATTATTGGTGTTGTTTTAAATTTGCTATATAAATTATATGCTACTGCTACTGACAACGGAACACCAATCGGTAAAAGTATTCAGCAGGCAGCAATCAAGCTAAAAGAAAGGCTAGTCGTTTTAGCCTCAGTACACAATATATCTGAGCCAGTTCCAATGCTATGAATAAGTACAGGGAGTAAATCACACTGTCATCTGTAAACTGCTGTGAAACTACTGAACTGTGCCTCAAACAGCAATCTGAGCATTACTCTGCAACTAAAATGAGGGCATCATATTCTACCCTGCTCTCAGTTATTCCAACTCAAAACACTGTGCGTGTTTTAAACATCTTAGTTTTTATTCATTTTGATTATAAATTTTACTGGAACCTTTGAGAGGAATCAGGCTCTCAGTAACAGCTCTATGATACTGCTTACATTCTACATTTTCTAACTCTTCTCTCCTGGATGTGTAGGTATGTAGGCTTTGTGGTCCTTCACCACAACCCAACAAGCTGCAAACGGATAGCAACAGACATCTGTGACAGTGACAGGTTAGATAGCGTGTCACAAGGCCCGAGGGGACATAATGGGGAAGCCTAAAGAAGCCAGTAAATTCTCAAACCACACTCTCTTTAACGCCGGCCCTATGGCAAATACTGCACAAAGGAGAGCAGTACAAGTTGGGCAGGAACCAGCAAAGCAAGCACCAGGATTCTAAGCTGCAAATAGCCATGAAGGATTCTTACCCCCGATTTCCCAATGGACTGCTGGATTTCAGTAAGGAACTCTAGCTGCTGTTCGGCATCTTCCAGGTGGCCCTCAACAAGTTGACACCTGATGATACCTACCATTTAAAGGGGAAAGGTCATTCATACGGATGACCTTGTGAACCAGATTATAGGGTCTTTTAACACTGTCAAGACCTTAAAAGATCCTTCTGTTAACACTTAAAGCAATAGTATTCGACTAAAATTCCACGTGGTCTGGTATCTTAACATCTGCCTCAGCCAAGGTCCGTACTAATTACACTTAACAATTCAGAGTCTGTCGTGCTTCTTATCAAACGTTTGCATTGTATTTTTCAACATTTCAACATAATTTTCATTCTCAAAGTAAAACAAATCTGAAAGTGCATATATTCAGTAAAACTGAGGTAGAACAGGGAATATATAAAGTGAAAGTACTTTTTCTGAACAATAATATTAACAAACAATTAATACTCATAATGAATGTGATACCATGCAGGCTGCATTTTTAATGGGGGCATCCAGCCAAAATGTCATTTTTTCTGGTGGCAGTAGCTGATGGCCGGGTTTTACTTTATTTTTTTCCTCCTGTTCGTTAATTTGTTTGCCATCTAACTACATTCTAGCAGCTGCATTCATGCACAACCTTTCTGTAAATGGCTTTTTTCTGGTTCCCCAGAATCCACTGTACTCTCAGCAAACACTGGACTGCAGTGTCGTTAAGTGAGAATCATCTGTATTTGTACTCTTTTGGCTCAACCATACTTGGCTCTGAGTTCATTTATTTTGCGTGTTCCTACCTCGGAATGCTGGGGATATTTTCTTCAAAGTGTTGGTGTTTTGTCTCGTAACCGCGTTTAACGTTACTACTTAACATGCGTCACAGATCAAGGACACTGGATGTGCTTCGTTTGTTGTGGGGAGAATGAAGGCATATTCGTTTGCACTCATCTTTAAACACTTGATTTTCCGTGTCAACATTTCTTATTTTACGTTTAGAACAAGCCATCATTCGACATTCGTTTCTTTCTTTCGGTGCATCTGCCCACTTGCTTTTCTGCCAGACTGCGGTTCTTCTGCGTTTGGAGACAATGCAGGAATGGAAGGAGCCACACGGCTCACCCGAGCTGCACAGCCTAAAAGACTTTTATGATTCTTAGATTTTATTATTTGGACACATAACACTTTGCGGTCTGGGTAAACTGGAACCAAACGCAGACCGGAGGATCTCTCTGCCAACACAGTCAACACCTTAAACAATCTTTCTGTTAACACTGTCAACAAAGTCTGTCTACAAAGTGGGGGACGACTTCTGGAAATAGCAGAGGGTGGTAATCCATCTGAGAAGAACAGCAGTGTTCACAAAATGGTACTACTTAGAGGACTGATTGTCTGAAGAGTCCTCATACCTGGGTTTGAACAGCTAATGTAAAGGTTATCCTAAAAGCCTGTGTACACACTGGCCCATTGCAGATAAGACTGGCCACCCCTGGTCTACAGTGTACTATATACAGCAAGGAAAATTCTGCTGAACTTGTCTTACCTGTTAATGCAGTGACACTGGTTTCATCAAGCGTCATGGCTGTCTTATACCACTTGATCGCTTCCTTGATTCTTCCCAGCAGGACCAGCTGATAGCCCAGCTCTGTAGCAAGCTCAGCATCATTGGAGGCAATGGAGAAGGCCCTCTCAACCAGGTCATGCGTTTGCTGGAGGACCTTCTCATGTCTCCCACACTGAACAAACAGTTTAGTCAGTCTAAACTGCAGGTACGCAAAACGAGATTTTATCACAATTTTATTTATGAAAAGGGGAACGCAGAAAAGGTGTATTCATACCGTCCTAGTAAAGGCTAGAGACATCCTGTAGAAGAGGTCACAGTTCTGAGGCTCTTGGATTTCCAGGTTGCTGATAAGGTTTGTGAGCTTGTTCAGGGACTGGAAAAAAAATATATATCAGAGTTATTAGTACCCAGCAGACATAAAGCCATGGCGATGCAGACACTGATTCCTCTCATCATATTGGCACGTGAATTTGTTTTGTCGCAGGAAATGAGATGCAATTCATAGGACCAGTCAAAAACAACACTATTTATAATGCGGTAAAGTTTGTAATCAAAGAGGTCAAAATTAGGGTTACAGGTGTTGAAATACAAGAATTAGGCATTTCACGGGTTCAGCAGAAGACCTTGTATTCTGTACGTTTCATCTTTTTTGATATCTATATTGCCCGTGTGAGTCCATTTTCTTTGCATGTGCATTTGAGCTCACTTTCTATCTGAGAAGACTCTTCTCTCCAGCACAAATAAATCACACTGCCAGGCTTGTTTACATTACAACTTCTACACATAGAGGGTGAAGGAAGGGGGGCAGCCACAGTGCACTCAAAACTCCCACTAAAAGCAATTACATAACTGTCACGGACAGAGCCAGTCACAACAGCTGAGTCAGAGTGGGAAGATGGAGTCACAGGGAATGCTGCGGAAGAAACAGGCTCTTATACAGTCAGCGGCTACCTGCCACACGCAATTTAGCAAGAGGCAGTACCATCGAGCACAAGTCTTCCTAAATCCAGTGCCTAATTCCCAAAACTTCAGCACAGACGAGTGTCAATCTAAAGCTGTACGGGGCCTCTTGTGATGGGTTGTGGTACTGCATCATGACCGGCTTAAACTTCGCAAGGAGACAATCAGGGATCGAGGCAGGAGCCAATAGCAGCGGCCCACATAAGCATTGAACTGGAGAAAGGGCAACCGGTTCCCCAAACGATCTGAAACAGCCCTTGACATTCGGCCACTCGTTTCCTGAGCTTGCTGATGACGTGAACGACGAGGAATTTGACTTTTTGGTTAGAGGAAGGGACAGGCATGTCAACATCTCATCATGCCAAATCTTACCTCACTGATGTCTCCCTCTCGGCACAAGGAATGAAGAGCAAGAATCCTCAGGGCTTCCAGATTATTCTTGTCTTTCTGCAACAATCTGCAGTGGGACAGATCAGTTTTGTGCCCATTCACAGTGTATGTCACATGGTATCAGCGACACCTCTGAAAAAAAGCAAAATCACTTAACACTGACGAAGTGGACAGCGCCAAACACTGCGGATCCATAAGCGGTCAGCTATTTAAGGGAGACCAGAGACCTTTTCCAGAGATGCGCTGTGTGGGAAGAAATGTGTCTGCTTGTGGTGACAACCACAAATATTGTTTTGACACGTTACAGAAACGCTTAGACATATGTTCTTTATCATATACTGTTATAATTTCACAAGTGAAAAAATATATTTTTCATTAATTCCTTCCCATGTATTCTCACACACAACTGGATGATTAATACACGGAATACAGTCAAATTCATAGATCACACAATACCGTGTGCTATAATCCCGTAGTTTACTTTCCTTTCAGGGAGCGATAGAATCGAACATTCACATCATACTGTCCCTGATGCGCAGATCACGATTTGCAGTTTATATTACCAAAGATTTAGGAAGATTCAGCCGCCACACATCATAAAGAGGCAAAAGAAACCGGTCTCTTACTGTTATTTTACTACACTGGAATAATTCCTTTGGGGAGTTACTACAGTGAGAATACAGTGAGTGGGTGTTCTTATCAAAGTTAATTTCCATTGTGTATGAATGTTACACCCCATAAAACTTAGAATAGAAGCCTGCACACAGAAGCAGAAAGCTATACCCATATGGAGACAATCACCATGATCTTTCAGGGCTGCAGGTATTGATCTTTACTTCTTGTGGAAGTTGGAATCTCTACTGCATTATTAGCACGTTACATTTCCATTCCATGTAAAGCTCTGGCAAAAAAAAGAATGAGACCACTCCATACTTTCTAAGAATCTGCATTGTTAAATCCTGGTTTAATCCTGGTTCTGCTGGCAGAAGGTTACACTGAGTGTCAGGCTGCTTCCAGGCTCAGAGTTTCTAAGCCAGCAGTACACAAGAGTACGGTGAAGCAGGAGACACTGGCAATGACCAAAAACCAGCCCGGTAAAGGGCAGAAGTGACTTTCTAATAGCAGAGATCAACTTATACAACAGTGACTCATAAATCGGAGGATGACCTCAAGTGACCTTCAAAAAGAATGGGAAACATTAAGTGGTGTGAAGTGCACTTCTGCTGGGACGATTCACGATAGGCTCCTAGAAGCAGGACTGAAGACCCATAAAGCAAGGAAGAAGCCCTTCATTAAAGAGAAACAGAGAGCCAGTAGAATGGATATTTTACACAGAAGAATACCCATAAATTTGGAAAAGAGTGAAACTAAAAATGTTGCTACGGTCTCTTAATTTTTTCCAGAGCTGTATTCAGATTTTCAAAACATTTAGCATCATCTTAGCGCCCTGTCTGTCTACATCTGCCGCTCCGATTTAAAATGCGCCTGCAAAAGGCCACCCTCTGCTCACCCAGCTTCACCCAGCTTCAACAAATGTTCTCAATGGACTTTTTTTTCCTAATCTTTGACTCCAACCAAAAATGCGGGAGTGACGGCAAGATGAAACACGCGAAAAAAAAAAACATGCAAATTAGTACAGTCTCTCTAGTTTCCGTTTTCACTTTGCAAGTTTGGCTGTAATTCAAATCAAATTCATGTTCCCTGAAAGGCCTTTAACAAAGCATTACCAAAACCTTTTATTGGAAGCTCAACATAGCTGCACTTACTGTATGGCTAGTTGACTCCTGAACAGCACAATGCTTGCAATGAGCTATTTGCTTTGTATATCATTTTGGACAAAATTGTCTGCTAAATGCATTAAATGCAAAATGCAAGAAGAAATAACCCATTAAAAATTATACTGATAACAATAAAAATAGCAATAACAGCTATTATTATACTACAGAAAAAGCACATCAATCTACCACCCAGCGTGCCCCAATAAATGGTGTACAGCACCTCTGTGCTGCATCGACAGTCTGCTCCCAGTCCTGTAGGGTCAGCAGCAGCTTCATCTTCTTAATAAATGCAGGGAGGTAGTGTGGGAAGCTCACGATGACCTGGTTGATAATCTCAAGGGCTCCGGAGTAGTTCTGGCGAAACTCGTAGTACTGGGCCTGAGCAGAAACAAATCAAAACAGCCCAAAGAAAGAGAGACCGCAGCCTTATTAAAGTGTTACGGGTTCAATCCTGGCATGAGTCATCCAGAGAGAGGACATCTGAAACATCTACTGCCAGATGCAGGAGTCTGGAGCCGGGAGGGTGGGATTGAGTGAATGGAGCACAACAAGCGGCTGACAGCAGAAATGCAGCAGGAGACACATGATAAACTTCACCACCCCTAAGCTGGCAGGGCACCAGGGACTTAGAAATATCAGTACAAGAAACCCTAAGTTACAAATTGAGGAAAATTTCAAAATAAAAAATTACAAAATATTCCTAGACAAATGGCTCCAAGACTTAACGAAGAAAAGCCCTCTTAAATCCCCTGGCAGGACTTAGCAAACAGAACTTCAAGCAACATTTTTTGTGGGATAAACGATGGAAGAAGTCAACAGAATTAAATACATTGTAACTTCAAATGGGAAACTAAACAATGTAGAGACGATGGTTCTGAAGAACTTAATTAGACTGTCAGGATTTTTATATCACTCAGAACATGATCACTCTGACCTTGATTATTGGAAGCATCATAGATTGATTACAGTTGGAAAAAAACATGGTGAAAAGTGATCGTCTGACTATTTATTTGCACTGATGGCCGAGCTTGTTATGTAAAATTTCAAGTCACATCCACTGCACCCCATTCTTCAGACGTAAAAATCACGATACCTTCCCCATGAGGGCAAACACATCAGGGCTTTCCTTAAGTCCTTCATCAAAGTACTTCCCAGCCTTTTTGGCACAAGCATCCTTATTAGATGTCAGATCAATCCACCCTTTTAGAATCAGTCCCTGAAATGACAAAGACAAACACAAGTTTACTACAAACTCTAGCTATTTCAGTCAATTGACTACAAATGACTCGTATTAAAACAACTTTCAGTTGTTATTGTTATAATGATGAATTACATGACTGTTCTACAAAATGTGTTTTCCATCTGCATGTTTGCATATTATCTTATCAGGAAACCTAACATTGGATAAACAGACAGTGAACTAGTGGTGAACCAAAACAAATAAAAATTACTTATATATACTTATATAAATGTATATACTGATTAAAACAGGATTCAATACCCAAATGAGGAAGAAGCAACTGGTTATTCCACTTTTTAGAGTTATAACTACTGTCTGCAGATACTGATCAGTCTCACAATGCCATAGAGGCATTTTGGACCTCTCGTCCATGTGTAAATGCCTCAGCGATATTTGTGGGATTACGAACACAAATTCCTTCTTTCGAGTCCAGCCACGTCTCAGCGGGGTTGAGATCTTGGCTTTAACCAGCCCTGTCCAAGAACTTTCATTTTCTTGTTCTTCGACTGTAACAGATTCGGCACTGTGTTTTGGATGGTGGAGTCGCTGCAGGACCCAGGTGCTTCATACCTACGGTTCCCAGATGGATAGAAGGCCCAACAGTGACCTGGAGGAAGGTCCAGATGTGGAAGAGTAGCCCCAGAACATGACTCCAGCCCTATGATAGCGCTATGATGTCACAACGCACAGAAAGACCTAACCAAACCCGGTGTGAAAGGTGTGCAAAAATGGTAAGAATAAGAGAGATGCTGACTAATTTTGGTAGAATAAGAGGTTGGTAGATGTTGACTACTCGTGGTGTGGAGGGGATCAGCAACTCTTCTGGCATTAAAAACCACAAACGGACTGGTTTGGTCCTGGAGGCTCACCTCTTTGGCACCGTTGGAGATTTTGATCATCCTCTCGATGTACTCCCTGGCCTTGTCGTTACGGCCAAGGTGCCAGAGGAACAGACCGGCGTAGTACAGCCCCTTTGGGCCTGCAGTCTTCCGGACATCCTTCACCTTGGCATCCAGCTCCTGAATTGTCTCACGGTCTAGAGAGGCAAGGGCACAGATGTCGGTGTAGCTGCCAGACAGCCCCCCCACCACACACACACACACACACACACACACACACACACACACACACACACACACACACACACACACACACACACACACACAGCTACTTATTCTACACTGACTCTATGGTACTGGATAGGTTCAGATGGGAAAACAGTGTGTGGCTCAGTAGGTTATGACAGGGTGCCTGTGAATATAAGGTCACCAGTTCAAATCCCAGACTTGGCAGAGTGATGTCAGGCCCTGGAGCAGTTTAACTGCTAATTGATGCAGTGATCGACTGACCCAGTTTTCTCAAAAAAAAGACATGTTGCTTTGGATAAAAGTGTTTGCTAGATAAATAAATTGTAAACACTCTTTGCAATGATGCTATATTGTGCTAAAAGTTCGGATGTGAAACAGCTACCATGCAAAGGTACTGGGGTATTACACACTCTTCTGTGTGTAGGTACATAAAAAGTCCCAGACATCAAGCAAACCTGGATTTTGGCTTTTCTTCTCCGCATAAACCAGTGACATCAAGACGCACAGGGACACATCTCTCTTTTCTTTAATGGACTCCAACTCGTGAATGGCTTCCTGTACTCTGTCTGCAATGAGACATGTCACTTTGGTGACAGTAGAAAACTTCCAGGAAATTGTACAATAGCACAACAGTCAATCTCAAAAAAAAAGAGAAAAACAAAAATTAAGTGACTATTTACCTTGCATGAGAACTCCGTAAGCACGGTAAAAGGTGAAGATCGGGTCACTGCCAAATTTTTTTTGAGCCTCATTTGCAATGCTAATCACACGATTAAAGTACTTCTCCTGGCAGTAATAATTAATCAAAGCCTGGAAACAAAGACAGGCACTCAAAAATCAGTAAGGTAGTCCGCAATACAGAGCGTAACACTGTTAAATGACACACTTATTTCAATATAAAGGCATGCACATCTCATTATTATTATTATTATTATTATTATTATTATTATTATTAATAATAATAATAATAATAATCATAAAACCAGTTGCTATTAAAATATTCTAACTTAACATAACAAATCTCCCCACACACTGTCAAGAAACACACCAAGGAAAGAGGTGCATTGATTAGTTTTGGAATATAATGAAATTTCAGACAATAACGACAAACTACAGCAAATAAAACACACATCATTGTAGTGTAATACGGTCATTATTATGTAAGAAAACCATGTGCATTGTTATGATATACTAGGTTTACAGCAGTAGTAAAACTTGCAGCCTATCTAATTTCGATATTTAATTACACAATAATGTAAGTTCTAAAATAACAACCACTGTTGTTAAAACGGGAAAGGAAAATATTTCAGAAGTTTCGTTTTAGTTTGCTGTACCAGACCAGGGATCAGTTTTCATTTATTTTAGCGAATTATAAAACCGACTAACGATGTGGCATGCAAATAATGATGTTAAAACCAAAATTATGGCAGAACTATACAGACATCATGCAAAAAGAACCATCGTAACGTCTTCACTGTCAAAATTAATTGAATTGGAGTGAGTAAACAGTAATTAAGCAGCGTGGATACAGTACAGACACTTCATATCCGGCATCGTCCCACAGCCATGCGAACTTGCATTAAGCCGCTGTTACTAAATTATTTCCAATAGTGTCCGACAGTGAAGATCACCAAAAAACAACCTATCAACAGAAACTAGGACGCTGCAAAAACTCACCAGCATCGAACTGCCATCCTCTACGTCTGCCATGGCAGCTTGCCTTTCTGCACTAAATAAAATGCAAACGATGTATTTTAAACTGGAAATATAGCGGATTGCTGTTTATGATTAAACTTGTTTTTTCTCATTTCTTTTTCGCCATCTTAATCCTTCCTTGCGTAGCGTCTGGGTAACACAACGACTTCCGCCATTTTCCTGCGGTTGCCAAGGAAATGCGATGGATTAAAGGGGAAATTCCGAGTGCGAGCGGCGATCACTAGAGGGCGCCAAGGCACTTCGCGGAAACTTCGTGCACGTTCGGCGATTCTTCGTACAACGAGAAATGTCCTGCAGCCTGTATATAACGTTTACTTGTAACATCTGGGATATTTTAAAAAAATATTTAATTTAGTCATTCGGAGTAGGAGTTACTAGAAACTGGGTTAAATGCTAAAGACTGTACTTAATGTTTTTATTCATGGAAACAATAAAAGTATGCGTTCAATGTTTTTTTCGACCCTTACCCTATGTTGCCAGGGATAAACTGAACTGAAAGTACAGTAGGCATATAAAATCTCGAAATAAATGGGCCTTAAGGAAGTTGACAATGGAAGCAGTTTTACACGGTCATTAAATTCAATAAGTGTAACAGTAAACAAGATTTTCCACAAGCACATAGGACACCAGACTCATTAACCATTCACTATAAAGGTTAGGCTTAATTGCACACTGATTTTCTCAGCTAGAGCAAGGTTTGCATGTGTGTGTGATTGTGCTATAACATGACGCTTTGTGTTTATTCACCACATACGGAATTAAAAGTCACAAGCGTATAACCGTGTGCTAATGACTTACACCTTCCTGCGAAGAGTTGAAAAATATTGGCCCAAAACCTGTTCCCAACACAGAGTAACTAATTATTAGAAACAAACAAAATTTTTTTAAAAAAGCTGCCGTTTCTTCATTTTCTTGCAGACGCCCTAGAGGCCTAGACCTACCAGACACTCAATGCAGTGATTATAACCAGCCAGTCTTGTTGAAATAACTACCCTGTTTAACCACCAGAGGGAATCAAACATCACAGCAAGTTAAAAAGCTGTGCTATAGAAAACATCCTAAGATTTCACTGGCATTATGAGACGGTAATTTTTGCTTCTGTTTCAGTTTAACTGCATTTCATTCAACACATAATCTTCATATTTTCTAGGCCATTAGCCCCCACCCCCCCCCCAAAAAAAAACAAAAACAAATTACATGGAGATAGATCTCATCATAACCTCGTCATACTTTTATGAAATATGATGCACAATGTTAGCATTGGATATCATTGCGTAGCACTGTCCAAAGACATAGTTACATGGTGTCTCCAAATTTCTCAGTACACATGCATATTTGTGACCATGCTCTGAGATGGTCTGGTATCTCAGCTGAGGTGCACCCCAGACTTTCTGAGGTGCTCTGTACTTTCTGAGATCGACTCCAGGCCCCATCAGCCTGATTAGAATAAGAGGTTAAGATCTGGATGAATGGAAAGTATCATTCAAGCATTACTTCAGACTTAATTCCAGAGTATGACAAAATGGTGGTAGCAGCACTGGACTGTTTACTGGGCGAATCTTCTATTGTTTTTAATAATGGAGTGCAATGTTTCCAATTTAAAGTGGGGAGGGCAGAAGAAAATGGCCTGTAAATGGTGGGGGGAGTTTGACTTCATGTGGTGCAGTGATTTTAGGTGACAGGTTCTTTAAACCTGAAGTCACTTATCTTTTTAAACTGGTCTACCACTCACTCCAAATTCAGCATTTATGTCCCACCGACCCAGACATAGTTTGTCCAAATACCTTCCTTTCCCTGCTGTCACCCCTTTGCTTTTCTTTAATTTTCTTACCTCTGTTTTGTATGTCACTGGCTGTCCCAGCTGTAGAAGAATACCTGTTTGTCCTCTCTGAATGTCTTTCTCCGTGGTAGCAACTCATTGGTCGCACACAGACACACACACATACTTTTGTACTCATATCTTTGTGGGGACCACCCATTCATTTCTATGGGCAAAACCCTAATCTCAACAATGACAACCTTAACTCCTACCCAGCCCTAACCTTAACCATAAGTAACCAAACTAAGTACGAGGCTTCTTTTTAGGTTTTTTCCTGTAGTCACAAATTTATTATTATTATTTTTTAAAATAAAAATTAGTTTTCCCTTGTGGGGATTGAAAAAATGTCCCCACAATGTCAAAATAACAGGTTTTTATCACACTATGGTGTACATTTGGTCCCCACAATGTAATATAAACCTAACCCCCACATACACACACACACAGACACACACACGCAGACACAAAACACACAGTGTTGCCATGAAGACCCTGTACACTCCTCTGAGGATAGCTTCCAAACAAAACTTGATACAGCATCCATATCTGTATATTCTGCTATGTGTTCTGAAGCAAACGTGGAGACATGTCATTATAACAGGGAGGGAGTGGGCAGGAGGTGGTTTGCTCACCCCCATATAAACTCAGAGCCTTCTGGGAGGCATTAAAGTCTAGGGTGGAGAAAAAAGACACTTGATAGCCAATTAAGGAAAATGTGGTGATGTCAGGTTGCCGGGCAACAGGAGAACAGAACGTGTAACATAACTCTTCATTGATAAACATCCCTAGAACAGAAATCCTTTGTCCATCATTGTCCCTATTATACTCTGTGGACTAGTATATTTCCATTATTGATTGGCCAGGTATTTATTATATGTGTAATAAAGTAGTCTTTAGGAAAACGTTTTATTTAGTACAAAGGTGCAATAGTAAGTATAATAGTGTATAGTATAATGTATGACTGGTTAAGGAACTGAAAATTTATTATCCTAAAGAACATCTTTTTAAACATGCAGTAATTACACAAGCAGATAGTTAAATTACTATACAATTGTCTAAGCCAATATAACAACAATGTGTTTACTTCTCATGCACGAACAGCAAATTTGATTTTCTCTTTACAGACCACATAAGTAGGGAATGACTATCACATAGCAAAATATATTGTTCTTTCAGGAAACCTGCCCTTTTGTTGTCATGCTAAGTGCTCCTTGGATTGGGGAGAAGAAATGAACACTTTTCACATCTTAGGGGCTGTCAGATTTGTGGTGGCACTAATGCTTTCAAGATCCAGTTGAAGTATGAGTGCTAATCCAGCCCTAAATGGTAATGACAGGAAGCCAGCTTTGCTCTGTAATGCCTCTGCAATTAAGAGCAGTTGGTCATTGGGGACAGAAGCTAATGCCAATTAGCAGTCTTCCCTGGGGCAGAGAGGTATTTTGACATCCGTTTGTATGAGCGTTCAGATTCTCTGCAGAGTGCCAGCAGCTCTCCGAATTGAATGACAAAACAATGAATTACTTTGATGGACCATGGGGTATTATGATCGATTACCACGTAAATCCTTCACTAGCATCTCTGACTTGCCACATATTTGTCCAAGACTGTTATAATCTTTTTCCATGACTTTATTTACTGTGTAAGGCACACATGAAATGCACAAACAGGGCATGCCGGCAGAATATTGAGTGTACAAATTAACAAGAAAAACACCCACAACCCCCCCCCCCCCAAAAAAAAACAAAAAGAAAAATTCTAAAATAAAAGCTAGTAACCCAAATATGATGATGATGATGATGATGATGATGATGATGATGATGATGATGATGATTTTAAAATGCAGAGAATGTACTGACTGTATGAAATTCACATTTATCATAGAACAACCATGTAAATTACAGTACTGGTCTGTTTATATAAGCAATAAATAAGAACCAGCTTCTTGAAAATCTGTCATCTGCAGTATGTACAGTATTGCCTTATTTTTTTCAAGATGAAGTAAAGATATAGTTTCTTGTGCTCGTCGTCTAAAGTTAGGCGGGTTCTTGGCCTTCCACTTTCTGGGAATTATGGGGCATGAAACAACTATAACCTTTTAAAGAGACATTAAAAAATAAAAACAGTTAAATTAGATTGTTGTCAGTAGACATTAATTGGTACACAGACAGCTATATCCAAGTCTATCTGGGATATTTACTCATGCCTGCAAATGACCAAGATCTTCCAGTAAGACAAGTAATACTTCATGGATAGTAAATGTTGAATTATTTATTTCACATGTCTTTCAAGTAGCTGGAAAATGAGATTATGTGAGTTTGCAGTATTGTAATGGGTTTTCAAAATAATTGAGAATTGCATGTAATTGGTCAATATTAATATTAGTGCATCATCAGTGTCATCAATACTCCACAAAGCAAACTTAATATATACATATGGATTAATCTTTGTGTACAGATCGAAGGTCTGCCTTTGGAAGGATTACAGATGCCCAGTTCTGAATCTCTCCTGAAGACTTTATTCGCTCTTCCTGGGAGCAGGACCTCAAGGGCGGCTAGGCTGCGGTCTCTTCCTCCTTGGCTTGGCCTGTATCTATTTCCGCAGCCTAATCTATCCAAAGCCCATGTAGTTGACCTGATTCTGGCTTTATCCACAGCAAACAGGGGACCGACATTACCTGTGAAATGCAGTCAACCTCTTCCCATATGAAAAGTCCCATTTCCATCTATGCACTCAGTTTTCCCCCTGAGCTTTGGTCGTATCTTAATATTTTCAATCTTTGAGTAATACAATGTATCATAATCATATTAAGCCTTCTCATCTTACTGTAGAGACCTAATGCATGGCACTCTAAGAAAACAGCTGGGTAATGCCTGGTTCTGTGGATTAGCCCTTTGCTATGCCACATGCATGTCGCTTTGGACAAAAGTATCTGCTAAGTACATAAATGTAAATGCACAAAAAAGGTAGAGGGCATGTGGTAGGGCCCACCCTAGATAAGATGCCAGCCACTGCATGGCACTCTCAAGCAACCACACACTAAGTGCACCATTGAAAAAACATGCCTCTGGACCACAGCAGGAAGCTGCAGTGACCATAAGAAACGTCTGCTGTACAACAAACATCTAGCAAATTACATAATATAACAGTGCAGTATATTACATTGCTACTGTACTGAAGCTCAAAAGAAAAACAAATGTAACAAAATTACGTGACAGAACAAACCGTGGCGACTGGATCAGTCACATTATAATTCAGCATCTGGGCTGTGCTAATTGGAATTAATACACCAAGTAGATTGAGTCCAAAGGGATTACAGAGGTTTGGAGAGAAAGAGACAGTGTGGCATAGCATGCAAAGATTCCCTAATCCATAAATCAGTAGAGACATTTAGTAGCATACAATGAAATATCTTTATGCAGTTGTTTCCAGGATGATTACATTGAGGAAGGAAGAAGTGAACAGGAACAAGAATATCACTGATCTGATTGGTACACACCAGTTAAGGAAACATGGATCTGTGAATTCATAATGTAGAAAATTATTGGAAAGTGTCATGCATGTATGTGGTGTATACAGTAAAACTGTTGCAACAATTCTGCAAAAAGTCAACCTACTGTACACCAGAAAGAATAAGACACAAGACAGGGCTGGGATTCCAGCACATAGGCTGCTATTTGTGATTAACCTAAGTACAACTAATTTATAGATACGAGTTAGACTAGATGCATGCCTTTGGACTGTAGAAGTAAAGTGGAGTACTCACATGATCATGGGAGAACATTGGTTCCACACACAGACCACAGAGATGGGATTTAGACCCTCACCCTGGAGGTGTGCTGACAATGCTGTCCACCTTTGTACTTCTATACTTCAGTCATGATTGCTTCCTGTGTTTCTAATGGCTAATATAATGCTAAGTACTAGGGATGCACCGATCCCACTTTTTCTGTCCCGATACCAATACCGATACCCGCGCTTTGGGTATCGGCCGATACTGAGTACCTATCCGATACCAGTGTTTAATAAGCTGCTGCCTATTGCCTCACTGCATGGAAGAGACTGTGATCATTCTTTTACATGTAAGGCAACATCAGACTTAACGGAAACCTTGTATACATGTGTCCCGCCCGGCTCGTCCGATCCTCGTGTGTGCCACGCCCCCCTTGTTACCTCGTGTTACTTCCCAACTGGAATCACCTGTTGCCTGTTATTTTCGGCTTGTCCTTTGTATTTCAGTCTGCGTCTGAGTTGGTTTCCCTAGATCTGTCATTGACGTTGTGTTCAGTGTTCCTTCATTTCCTTCATTTCCAACATTTCCAACCCCGGTTGCCTGTATTCACGGCTCAACTCGTCTGCTTGTGCGCTCGCCGACACCCGGACGTAATAACATGAATGTGATACATTCATCATGTGTGACTGTAAAGGCTGGTTTATAATTTTAAGTCGAATCGGCGCCGTAAGTACGACGTAGCCGTGGACCCTGGCGTGGTCTGTCATGCACCTCTCCTGAAATGTATCTATACTTTGCAGCGACCCAGACCACCAGAGGTGTGACTGGTCT
>JAODJW010000001.1:46200767-46217851 GCA_026777045.1 Hyperopisus bebe | reverse complement strand
CCCCCCATGCCCACTAACAATCCCTCCCTTTTACATATTTATTCAGTTCCCATCTACCTGGTTGTCTGCAATTTTGCACAGAACCTTCTAAACACTGGAATCATTGTTGCACTTTACGTCACTGTCCTTGTTCAACTGCCCTGTGTGCCTTAATTGCCCCTTGGGGACAAATAAAGTTTTTCGAATTGAATTGAATTGAAAGTAAAAAGAGTTCTTGTATCAGAATCTGTATTGGTATTGGCAGTCGTGTATCGGAATCGGATCAGAACTGAAAAAATGTGGATCGGCCCATCCCAACATAATACTATAAAATCCATCTGCGTCCATCAGATTTCTCAGGCTCTTGATATTTGCTAACTGGAAAGTATCAATACTACAAACAAGCTGTCTTAAACATAAAATACATAGAAAAATAAAAATCAAGGTTTCACAGCATCAACGGTGCCACTGAATTGGAATGTATGACACAAACAAGCAGAAACAAGCAACCAGTTAAAAAATAGCTCTAGATCTTTAATTAAATGATATCTGCAGTCTCCATGGGTAGTGGTATGGACAATAAACATGTCTTACAGGTCTTGCCTTACTGAATACCTTGAGAGGATCTGTGAAACAGGTGAAATAACAAATGGAGTTAAGCCAAATAAGATTTACAGTATATGAACCACAACCTATGGCACAAGACCATAATGCATTGTTCCTTAGACATGATGAGACAATCATCATGAGAAAAAACCTAAGCAACTCCCATTTAGGGCAGTACATTAAAAGAAAAACAAAACACATGTTTAAAGATGTGTAGTGCAGCTTTGATTAAATATTTTTATTCCAAAAAAATGTCCATGTTACCAGTTTTGAATTTACAAGAGTTACCTTTCTAAAGTGTGAAACAAACATAGCATCAATTAATGCACTCTGCCTTAGACAGATCATAATGGCATCTGTGGGCAAGAGTTCTCCATCTGTCTTCATCAGTGGTCATCAAGTACTACAAATCAAGAAGATGGATTCTGCCATCTCTCCATGATTGTTCTAGCAGACATTAAATACTCCAGCAACACTAATATCTCGTCCCACATATCCAAACAATTCAATTTCCAAAGTGCTTCAGCTGATATTGGAGTTTCAGACCATTAACTCTGACTCATTTCCCTTTCCAATTTCCACTCCACTTTTATCAAAAACAAAGACTATGTCTGAAAGATGTTTTTTGATGAAATCCCAGAGGTTATTGATGTGGGGGGAAAAAACTTTATAAGGAACCTACTTGTAGATATTTCAGATTCTCCCCCAGTCTGAATGGACCACTTCATCCACAACCATAATATATTAATCTCTAAGGGTATCAGTCAAGTAGTGAGGGTTATGATTTAAACAAAATTCAAAACTAACCTGTGTCTGTATTTTCGGTATTAACATGGAATACAGCCAATTCCAATAAGAACGTGCGACTTATGTACAACTTGTACTTACCAATGGACTGCCATAAAGAATTAAGAATAAAGAAATAAATAATAAAAGAATTAAGAAATAAAGAATTAAGAATTTTAGTTAGATTCAATATTTCGTAATAACGAACACACGTACTACTTTGCGACGCTCCTGAAAACATTTCAAGATTTCAGCGGTGATTCGGCTTGAGGTACAGTACAGTACAGAGGTGCACGATCCGATATTCAGGATCGGTAACAGCACCGATGGATTAAATGGATAGGGTATCGGCTATATATGTGACTGATCCACGCCCTATGTTTACTTATTTAGTTTTTGGCAATGTGTAAAAAGACCTTCTTTCTATTCTTGTTAAGTCGATTTATACAATCAATCGCACTACAGCGCATTACTAGATTGCAGGTCAGTCAGTGTGTTGGATATTTTGTATAGATATGACAGGCTTCAGTGAAGGTTCCCATTTCACACACGCAGGTTCGGGCTGCCCTTGGATTTGAGCTAGCAGTCTGAGTACACAAATGCAAATGTGTCAGGGTTCACAGGTGATTGGTGTGTTTGCACAACGAAAGCAGGAGGACAATGGGGCTGAAGGCCTGCGCAGGCTTAGGAGGAGCTGTAGGAAGTTCTAGGGAATTTACGCAAATTTGCGCAGGATAGTAGTTCTAGTGCTACAGCTTGTGATGCACAAGGGCGTGCTATCGCAGCGCAGTGTAAGTAACGCTGTGGCCAGTGGGAGAAAAACTATAGGGCATTTTAAGCATTCGCCACTTGCGTATCCTTGCTTGTAAGATATTCAATTGAACTGCCAATGCTTCAAAAATGCTTAAAACACTATGTACAAACAAGGTGGCATACATTTTTTTCATTTATATTTACTAGTTTAAAAAATGAGCTCTGGTTTCACATCAGTACTCGATATCCTCTGTTGGGATCGGTGCACCTCTAATGATACTGAAGTAAAAAGAGCTCTTGAATCTGTGTCAGTATCGGCACTGGGGTATTGGAATCGGAATAGAACTGAAAAAATGTAGATCGGCCCATTCCTAGCGCTGTATGTAGTTACTTTTATTATTACTGTATTATTATTATTATTATGTACTTCATTATCACTGTTCCAACATACCTGCAAATTCAACTTAAAGACAGACTTAGGGAAGAGATTACGTAACCTGAGGACTGCCTGTATATATAAACACATGGTTTATATGTGGGATCAAGAGCAAACAATCCATTTTTCAGGATCGTAAGGAAGGAAATTTAAGTTTCCACACTTTCATTGCATTTGTCTTTCATTCACAACATATTTAGCTATTTTTCTTTTGCAGTCAATATTGTGTCGTCTCGAGTATAATCATCATGTTAGCAAGCAGGAAACTCAAAACTTAGAAACTATCGAAATATGGGGAAATTAAGGCTAAATAAGGCTCATTAAGGCTAAATAGCTGAATATAAACATCTAACTCTCTCTCAGAGAACTTCAAATTCCTGCACCGTTCTTTAAAAGCTATTGCATCATATTAAACATCTATTACAGCTAAAATATAGGTACATACTTCTCACTCATTCTGACACAACTTATATATTGATTGTAACACTGGCTAGACTGCAATGTTCATTTCAAAGATTGAAAGCATCTACTATCAGTTCACAGCCAAGAGTTCAGCATAAATGTTACATAAAATTTATCTTGGCCCAAGTGCAAAATATTTATTATATTTTCCCTTTTCTCGGCTGAATTTTCTCTGGCAGATTGTGACATCATTGTAGTGTACTTTCCCAGATGGTCAGAAAAACTGCCTTACCTCTGTATTCAAAGAGTCCCTGTAGTCCTCAGTGCTGAGGTTCTCAGAGTCGAATTCATCCATAGCTATAGGTACTACAACAGTACACTCATGGTTGGGGACAAAATGTATGTACTCCTTCTCAGTGGGGCACTCTATGTCATCAGTGGCCTCTTTACCCTCTTTTATGTAATGCTGTTCCTTGGAGACCGCAGTGTGGTTGGTGACAGAGTTTTCTGAATTGTTTCGAGATTCATTTGAGCTCCATGTACCATCTAGGGCATTTTTCTGCCTGTTACACCTGCAGAGGTTCTGAAAGCACTTCTGGAATGTGGCCTTTATCGAGTAGATCCCACGTCTGATCCGGCCAAAAGCGATTCTCAGATTGTTCATCTCTCTGTCATCATCTGTTACCGGCAGATTATCGGTACTGAATGAACTGAGCAACAGTGCTAGAAAAAGATTCAACACCTGCCAGATGGAGGTAAGAAAACACTTTTAAAATACTGTTCTTAGATACATTTGCTTCTGAGAATTCATTGGGCTTCTTTATTTGTAAATCAAAGAAAAGAATGGTATCGGACAGACTTCTTATTTAACACTTTGAATTAATGTTTCATTTAGTTTGTAATTAAGGACTTAAATGGTCTTGCAAACAATTAAATGTGTTGGCCTGTCAAAAAAACTCACTAACAAAATGCAGACAAGAACTTTTTAGCATTTAATCATGGACCAGGTGGAGGGGGGAAGAAGTCTTATGGAGAAGAAACATACCACCAAATTACCGATGACCAGGACCATCATGAAGAAGACAAGACACTTGCCATGTCCAGACACCTCCATGCAGTCCCACATGGTCTCGATCCACTCGCCACAGAGCACCCGGAAGACAATGAGAAACGAGTGGAGAAAGTCGGACATGTGCCAACGTGGGAGTTCGCAATCAGCTGTGATTTTGCATGTGCAGTCGCGGTAGTCCTTCCCGAATATCTGCATGCCCACCACAGCAAAGATGAAGACGATAATTCCCAACACGATTGTCAGGTTGCTCAGTGCACCCACCGAATTTCCAATGATCTTAATCAGAATGTTGAGTGTTGGCCAAGACTTGGCCAATTTAAACACCCTCACCTGTAGACAGAGTCAACACAGAATCCTACATCAGAACTCTCAAAACTCATGCGTTATGAAGTATGTATGGCTATGAATTAGCAGTTCACTCACCAGTCTGAAAGACCTGAGAACAGACAGACCATCCACTTTTGGTATTAGAGGCTCAACCAAAGTCAGAACAACAATTACTGTGTCAGATATATTCCAGCGATCTTGAAAGTAGTAGTAAGGATGAAAAGCAATGATTTTTAAACACACCTCTGCTGTGAAGATGCCTGTGAACACCTACGCATAGAAGCACTCAAATGAAAATAGGAGCTCTGCTTTTAAAAGCAACTTATTAAGAAATGGCAGGCCAACAGACCATGATAGCAAAAAGCGAAAAGTACTTACGTAGTTTCCATAGTTAAGAACTCCGTTGAATTTTTCTGTCACTGGACGGTGTTCCAAGGCCATAAACAATGTGTTCAGGACAATACAAATGGTAATGGTAAGGTCCAGTAAAGGATCCATCGCCACCAGACCAGCCATATGCTTGACTTTCAACCACATTGGACAGCAATCCCAAACAAGAAAGGTCTTCGCAAATTTATACCACCATGGCGGAAACTTCTGCCTTGATCCCTCCAGTTCTGTAACAGCCCAAATTCATCATGTCATCTTAGGTCACACTTCAATCCATGGGAAGTTCGAGTTTTATGCCACATGAAATAATAAACAAGAAAATAAATCCATCCAGACCTCAAATACCACAAGGAGACAATATTGTTTACTTGCAGGATACAAGTATGGTTGGACTAATAACAAAAATATTTCTGGAAAACTTTTAGTACATATTTAATGAACTGCAAGAAATCCCACTACTGTATATGGGCTTCAGAATTATCATACCTTCCATTGTATTTGTCAGCATACTCGCAACACTAAGGGCTCTCTGCCTAATTTCAAAGTCTTCTAAGAAATCCATGGATGGCTGATGTGAGTTTGACCGCTTCTTCAGTGGAATCCCCATTTCCTACAGGTAGAACGCAGTTCAAGACTTCAACCGAAACACTGCATCGCATCATGCTATCATGGTGCAACAGTTTCCATAAAACTGAACCAACATATTTTAACATACTGGATGAGAAGGGAACAGCCATGTACAAACCATACAATTAAGACAACAAAATGAGTAATTTATCGATGCATCATAAATTGACTGCAGAGAGACCATATGCAACTGAAAAACAAAGTCACTTCATCACGACAAAAAAGCATAGCAGCACACTGACACTGATACTCATCAAATACATTTTCCAAGTAGGCACTTTTTAAATGTACTTGCATCAGAAGCTATTTCCAGATACTTACAAACACCATAAGACACAGCAAACATAAACATGTACATAACATATAGGAGCATGTGATGCTACCAAGAACCATTCCATTGATCTGATCATACATGCTGGCGTATTTTCCACTACACCCAGGGTCAGTCCAACCCCTTTTTGGACCCTAAGCAAAATTTGATTAACCTAGTTGTCATTTGTCATCTGCCTTCCCATTCTGACAGGCTAAACAGCTGATCAGATGAGGCACCCCCTTGTGGCTGAAGGGGTCTAAGCAGCCATTTAGTTCACTTAAGCCTTGGACCAGCCCTGACTACACAATATATTGGATGTCATTCGTCAGGAAAATGTTGAGCAATAACTTTCATCCCATCCAGGATGTATCTCTGCCTTGTTGTCTATCCTACTTGGGTGAGGCTTCAGGTGAACCTGAGACACTGACCAATATGGATGGAAAATGGATCGATGTTGTGCTAGCTATGCATATGTATAATAATTTATATAAATCCAAATATTATATACTGTGTAGAGTTTCTGTTCTACCACGGAGTACCAAAGGTCAAGTATGTTCGGAAGGTGTCAAATTATTTATGAAAATACCTGTTCAGAAGCAAGAAGTTTGGAATCACAAGCACACAAAAGAAGTAGACAAAGTACAAACACAGTAGCTGGAGACAAAAGGCAGTAACAACAATGGAATCACGCTTTTCTTACACTCTCCTTGGTAGATGGCCTATCTACCATCACTTCTGCCAGAGGAAAGGCAATGGATGACGTGTTTACGAACGCTCCACCCAACAGGGACACTACCCCATTGCAGTCCACTATGCATTGCATCTTGCCGTCACTTGGCAATGGGATGTGCGAGGACCCATTGTCCTGTCTATTGTCATCGTGATGATGTTCCAGTCCGCACAGCAACAAGAGGGAATCATAACGGCTGTCGTTGTCCTCCAATGTACTGTGCTCATCATCTGCAAAGCCATTCTCTGAGTTGATTTCCTGCTCCCTGTCCTGGAAGTTGAAGACACTGCTGTAGCTTTTACGACGATGTGCAAACTGGGACCCACGGAGAGTAAGAAGCGACTGAGAGAAAACACATCTCTAGTACGTATTCATTCAGTGGATAGAGATTGACTAAGAGTCTCACATGTTTAATATGTCTAACAGTGAGAAACTGAGAAGGTCCTCAGGCTTTATCTTCTCAGTGTAGTAGTCTTTGGTACTTCACTGCTCCAGAGGCTGAATTTTTTCAGAATTATTTTTAGAATTATTACTCCACTTTAAATTATTGATACCTTCATAGAAATTCCAACATTCAAATTTCAACAGACAGGTGAAAGACGGAAAGCATGACGATGATGATAATGATGATGATGTAGATGATGATAATTCTAGGCACAGTGTACGCTTAAAATGCAGTGAAAGACGCAATCCATGGCACAATGAGGCTCGTGCACCAAACTTACCTTAAAGTGAGAAATAAAGCTTAATAGATTCATTTGAAAACTGAAAATTGGGAGCAATTTTTACAAAAAAATGATACTGAAGACAGAGAAACAGATAATGAAAGAGTTGCAGGATGTAGTACTGTCTGGCTTTTTGTAATTTAAATGTTTAATACACATTTAAACATATCACCAATAAAATAAATCTGTGACATGGAAGCAACATGGAAGCAAACTCAAACACTAAACCGACTGAGCAACTCGAGGACCTTGTAGAAAAGAAAAATACTGTGCCCGTCATTTGGACACGTTGTGGCTTTAGTGAAAACGACACCAAACAAAAAGAGGTCAAATGTAAACATCATGAAAAAACAGTTTCATCTACCAAAGGTAATACCACCAATCGGTTTCAACACTAGCAATATTTAAAATATGGTGGAAACAGCTTATAGTGATCACAGTTATAATGATCAACTGCTTATATGGATCAAAAATCTCGGGACAGATTCATTCCTGTACAAATACTGGTTAAATAATTTGCCTAAACTAATCAAGTAGTCCGGCTACAATGTTAATTTTGGGTCTTTTTATACATAACAACATATGGGAAAAAAAATGATGGTATTTTTTATTATTACTTTACTTTGATAGGTCTACATTGCCTTGTGGTAACCAGTCTGCTTCTAGCTAGCTACTTGAAGCTAATGCTGCATGCACGGAAAACATGGTGGGGAAAAAGAAAGTAATTTTCTCTCAATGAGGAATATAGACTCATCAAAGATGCAGCAGCGAAACTATCATAAGCTGTATTTTATGTACAGTACTGTACTGTATTATATCATATTTGAATTAATTTGTGCAGTACTGTAATTTGAAAAGCGTTTGAAAGAGCTGCACTGTATTTTGAAAGAGACAATAAAATTCAGTAAATGGGGGCACCGTACATTTTATTACCTTATATTCATGTAATAAATACACAAATATCAATTAGATGGTAATCAGCCTGAGATATAAAGAAAAAGAAAAAAATCGGTTATAATGATCATCCGCTTATAGTGATCAATCTCACCCAGACAGACATGATCACTATAAACATATACAGACACTCCTCTACTTGCGAATGGGATACGTTCCGAATGGCCGTTCGTAACTTGAAACATTTATAAGTCATTATTCAACATCATTTTAAGGGTATACGCAAGTACAAAGAACTAGGATGCTGGGAGTATGCACGCTACGCTGCTGTGTGGTGAGAGTAGCGGTCAGAAGATGTACTAGGCGGAACTGGCGCGCAGAAAAAAAAAACTTGATGTTGCGGACAGGAAACGGAAGCCCAAGGAACACAATTTGAACTTACAGTCCTCTTCGTTTTTATGTCTGAAAGTTCATAAGTTGAAAGTTTGTAAGGAGAGGAGTGTCTGTATATACTGTTTTAGGGAACTTGCTTTTTACATTAGCGATGTGGTTTGATTTCAGTTTGAAATATTCAATAACCATAAAGGGTTCATCAGTGTGTTTACTTCAATTATTTAAAAATCATAAAGGTAAGATATACGATCTTTCATTAGAAAAAATATCCCAGCTTTAATAGTTCATCATATTTACAGTACGTTCCTTGTCAGTGAAATATGAGGGCAAAAAAAGAAATAAAATAATTGCTCATTAATCGTAACCGAGGTAAGACATTCAATTAATCATGATATTTTAATAATTATTATGGTCTTATTCCATCCAAAGCAAGGACTCTCACCTGTTGTGAGGATGAGATTCGCTTCTTGTACGTCACTGTGTTGTCATCAAAGGAGTATTGGAACTCTGACCTCCTAATGCTGTCCTCTGACTGGAACGTCTCTCCATCCACCTTCTCCTCATCCTCCCTCTGCTTGCGTCGCCGGTTGCGCCTCTCTTTGACACTTTTGGAGCTCAGTTTAGATGCTCCAGAGGAGATATTAGTGATACTTCCCTTCTTCTGGCCTAACTCAGGATCAATGGCCCCACGGATAGCCTACAAGACAATCGAGAGAGGCACCGGAATGCATGCACTCAGTTTAACTGAAATATATGCAATATTAGCTTCAAAGCTAATACTGATACCTACAATGCTAAAGAACTACAAACTAATATGCAAATCTGTTCCACAAGCCAGCAAATTAATGGTCAGAGAATCAAGCCAAGATTAAGATTAAGGTAGCAATAATAAAATTATAGATACCATATAAAAGTTTTAGGAATCAAAGCAATCAGCAAAATTTTTCATTAGCTGGGTATTGTGGCATTTTTTTCATTACAAAATAACAATATTACAAAATATGCTAATAAAATGAAATTAAAAAGTCGATGCTGCATAATACACTGAACAGTTAGTTGTCCTCAGGGAGCCAATGAATAGCCCGTATTAGTCTTCTTTTTATGTGTGGGTGATTAATTTAGACTAATGAATTTAACTATCACCACAGCCCCCCCCCCCCCCCCCCGGATGACAATTTGTACTGTAGGGCTGCACGATATCACATCGCGATACCACATTGTGACATGTGAAATTTCCACAAGTAATTTCGCAACATTTCTAAAACAAAACAAATGGAATTAAAATACCCAAAATAAACTATAGTCAAATAGAACTTGTTTTTATCTACCAAGAGAGTGTCAAATATGTTGGTGGTGGTGTTGTGTCAACAGATGTGACTCCCGCATGTGTGCACAATTTATCATGCAGCCCTAATTCTTACTGTCAACAGATTATTTTCTTCGTAAAAGTAGCTCGTACTCAAAATAATGGTTGGAGACTGCCACTACAATGCACAATAGCAGGATAATGGATATCCCAACCAGAAAGGGCGATATATTGAAATGTAAAGGAATATAGGGACGAGCAAGTACAGTACATGGATGGATGGATGGATGGATGGATGGATGGATGGATTGATTTTCAGCAATCAGTCTCAGCAAGATTGTGAAAACATTTTTGGCCACAAACCACACTCTGTACCTGTGCCTGTTCCTGCTGCTTCTTCAGCTTCTCCAGCATATCCTGGAACTCCTCCTCCTTCTGCTGGGCGGCCTCCATTGCCGCCAGATTCTGCTCTTTGTAGGCCATGGCCACAACTGCCAGGATCAGATTGACCAGATAAAAGGAGCCCAAGAAGATCACCATCACGAAGAAGATCATGTAGGGTTTCCCAGCAGCTCTCAGTGTCTGAAATATAAAACACATACACTCCTGCACGTGCTGGCTTAAGGAACTGCACAGTAAACTATGGAGATAAGTGATATTATAGATAGTAAATAAAGGACAGAGAATAAAATGTAAAAAGTCATTTAGAGTATCCAATAAGATTTTTCTTCTTACAGGATTGTTTGTTTTTTGTACTTTTGATTTAAAATTGAAGTGTCATATTGGGCTGTCTTTCAAAGGAAACCTAAGCATTATTTGAAAGCTGTAAATTTTGAAAATTTGAAAAAGAACACAATCTACACGTCCTGCTGAATTGGACAGTCTTCTGGGCCCGGTTTCTCGATAAAGGTCACTCTTAGCATCTTACGAAGACTCTAAAGATATATCTTATGAAAAGTATTTGTTTTTCTATATATGTTTCTCAAACAATCCCTTACAAGATAGCTCAAGGGAAAGCTTCTTAAGTGCAAACGAAGACTGTAGTCATGTATCAGGCAAAATAATTGTATCATATGGATCAGTTATCTTTTAGTTTCGTAATGTTTGGTCATGAAACTACCCAAAACGACCTTAGTGTTATTTTAAATGAGCATTATGAGCTGACAACAGATTTAAGAGACAGCTACGAGAGGTTCAGACCAACCTTACAAAAGAATATCTTATGGAAGATATACGTAACTAAGAACGTTTCGTGAAACACGTTGGAGCCGAGACAATTTAAGGTAGAACTTGTGAAGGACATAGCATTAAGAAGTTTTCAAGAAACCGGGCCCTAGTCAGTAATAGCTGCAACATGAAGGACTGTGACAGAAATTTGACCAACAGAAACCACCGGTTCTTTGGTATGTGTTCTGGTATATAAAAGCAGCAAATAGGACCTGCACTCACTTAAACCAAAATGACCAATCACAGACCTGCTGATAGAGAATCTCCCAGCTGTCCTGATTCATCAGTCTGAACAGGGACAGGAAAGCCCAGCCAAAACTATCAAAGCTGGTGTATCCATAGTCTGGATTTCTCCCAGCTTTAAGACAAATGTAGCCCTCTGGGCAGTGCCTACAATGTATAAAAGATTTATTTGAGAAAACTTAAATCCCATTGACAGGAAAAATTTCAATGCAATGTAGTATGTATTTTGGCACATAAGTTAATACATTTTTCCCTCATAAATTAAAAAAAAATGTGAAACAGTTCAACTAATACCTATTAGTACAATTCCTAGTCACCTGCTGTTAGTTAACTATTTCCCACTACAAATAAATCAAAGAAAGGTATCCAAATTTACCCTTCATTACTGTGGTTTCCACAAATAAGGGCATCTTTGGCATTTTTCAGAAAATACTGGTTACCTAAATTGTGGGGGAAGATGAACAGACAAGACACAGAGAGTGCAATCTTGGTTGGAAATTATTCTTGTAAACAAGAGAGTTTCACATCAAGGATCATTACTGCATAGAAAGTAGTCAACTTATGGCACTTACGGCTATAATTTTCTAAGCCTATAATTAGTTTTTATTTCACAGTTTTTTCTGCTTCAGAATAATCAGTATATTTAATACCAACATGGAGAACACCACATAAAAACACACACCTCCATACTATATCACTCTGACCTCTGAGATCCTTAAAAGGCCCCAAACCTGGATCTATCAACGGTTTCTAATGATACAGATACCTGCATTTGGAAGATGTAATGTGACCACCTCACCTTCCTGTTTTACTGTAAGACCCCCTCCCCTAGGCAATACTAATAACAATGACACTTTATTGATCCCTTGGGAAAATTCTCTTTTCGCCTCTATTTTCCGTGAGAGCAAGCAAGGCAGCAAAGGGCACCCATCTGCAATGGCACCACCCATGGAGTTGTTGGTTCAGGGCCTTGCTTCAAAGACCTGCAGATGTGACTTTCATGTTGGAGCCGGGCTCGAACCGGTGACCTTCCGATCACTGGCACAGAGGGTTCGGCCGACTCTGGGCATCATGTTCTCATAACCAACCCAAAGTTTCTCTTTAGAGTATAAAGATTTAAGATTCGACGCTCTTCTCATGTTTCTACATGACCCATTAACAAGGACAAGATTAAGTACTTACTTTTATCGTTTATGTATTCAGTAAAGTTCCCAAACTCCGTGAAATTTCTTGCTTTGATACATTTATGTTTTAGATGTCCCATAAAAAGCTGTAGCCCGATTAACGCAAATACGCTTAAGCAGAAGACAGTGAGGATCAGAACATTGTACAGCTTTTTGACGGACTGGTATAAGGCTTTGACAATGGTTTTCAAACCTACGGGAGAGAACACAAAATACTCAGTCACCTCGTGTCACAGACTGAACTGAGCAAAAAATTATACATGTGCAAGTGAGATGAACAGCAAAGATCTTTGTGAATGGAAATATTTTCATTTGCCTCACCTTCTCTCACGAGATGAAATGCATCAGATATACTACATAAATAATCATATGTATTGTATAGCCTATGTTGAAATTTCTACCATTCATATATATATATATATATCTGGTGTATGTTTCCAAAGACATAAGCTGTTTTTGAAACAGCGTACTGCACAGAGCGTACAGCACAGAGCGTACTGCACAGAGCATATTGCATACTGTAACCAGTATATACTGTATATGGTAACCCATATATACTCTATACTGTGTACTAGTTAGTATAGTATCCAGCATGGCAGCTTTTTCATAAAAGTTTTGTAGCAGGCTACATTTACGTGACCTCTCCACGAGCCTTTCTAATCCATAATGACCATTTCCTACAGACATGGCATCGTTTAAAATGGAGAATTTCAACCAGTATGCTCCAATAACTCATAAGGAGTGCAGTGAAAAATGATCAAATTCTACAAAGAACGTATTACAAATAAAGCGGTTTAAAATAATAACTAAACGGTTAGCTTACCTAAAGTGTCACATCAATTAAACCTCGTGTGTATTGAAAGGACAAGGACATTGCATGACAATAGAATTACAAAGGCAATCAGGGTAAACAACTGTACATACACCATCTGCCAAAGAATATAACACTTTAATAAATAAATTACAAATTGTAAGTAGGCTATAACTTAACACATTATTAGACCTAGATATAATAATCAAAATGATATCAAGTTCATCCTCTTGCAGGCTATGATTAGAGGGCAGTATTTGGGGTTAAATCCTAACACCAATTTCTTGTGTGTATACTGGACAACTAAAGAACCTGTGCCTTGCCTATGGGAAATGTAATAGGGCAATATTAGCACCTAACGTTAGCACGCTCACTGACTTGTGTAGAACTGCTAACTTGTTTTGTCCAGTTAGTCTGTCATGGGTTCGTTGTATGTTGCCCTCCCTTTTAAAAATGAAAGTAATGTCAGCAAATTGGCAGAAGTCTTCCTGGTGGCCATCAGGTCCGCCATTTTTTTCAAGTTAGACAGTCAAAACAAGGCTGTGATGGCCTGCCGCGTTGCATTGTGGGATGCAGTGGGTGAGGTACACTTTTCTTGTGCATACTGGTGATCTTTTCAAAACCAGTACAACATCCAGTTATCTTCGGCATACTGCAGATTTCATATGTCTCACGTACCGCATCCAACATACTACTTTTTGGTCCAAATAAGTATATGGAAGTAGTAGAGTATGCGGTTTTGAAAACAGCCATAGTTTGGAGTTTTCAAAAAAATCTTAAGATTCTCAGAAAGCAGGTGTAAAATTCTGTCAGATGTAATGCAAGAGGAGACACTCCAATAACACTGACAAATCTAGGGACAACTCACCTGGAATTACTGAAATAGTTTTCAGTGTCCTTAATACTCTGAAGGTGCGAAGAACTGAAAGGTTCTCGAGATATGTATACTCTGTGACAAAGCTGCAAGATTAAATACACGAATATTACAAATTCTGTCACGACAAGACTAATAAGACTTATGACAAAATATATTACCTTTTACGAGCGATATTTATAATTAAATTTGCCCATAAATGTAACATGGTTTTATGCTATTTCTATATGAATCTGTAGCAATGAATACAACTGTGTTTCTATGGATTAAATTCTATAGTGGTATGAAGAAGAGAAGTATAGCACTTACGCCATTACAACAACAGCAAAATCCAGCCAGTTCCAGGGGTCACGTAGGAAGGTGAACTTCCCTATACAAAATCCCCTTGCAAGGATCTTTATGAAACACTCAGAAGTGTATATGCCAGTGAATGTATACCTGTCCAGAATTGAGAGAGAAGACACTCTAACCTATACAAACACAACATTCAGTCGGCACTGTCACACGAATGCCCATGTCTGGTTATTAGAGAAACCGTGTGACCTACTCCACATTCTTTGTCCAGTTCGGTGGGTTATCCAGGGTCATGAACACACAGTTGGCCAGGATGGTGCACATGATGAACTTGCTAAATAGCGTTGAGTGAACAGTCAAGGACAACAAGCTTTATCACACTGGACAAGTACCTTAAAATATTAGGATTAGTGTTTTGTACTGATAAGAAGTTTTATTCACCACTGTATTTATCTCAAGAAATACAGTAAGACTGTGTAATAGATGAGATCATACGTTTGTCTCTGTTTTGAAAAAGTTTGCGTACAGCTACAGTACTTTTTTTTTTTTGGAAAAAGTTTGCGTACTGGTCAGTACTCTGATGTACAAAACCATAGTCACATGAGTTATGAGGGTAACACTATACTTGACATGTTACTCATTACTTGCTCCTTCAGTAATTCCTTCAAAGGTTCACACAGGCTTATGAAATTAACAGTCATATAGTAAATATAGTAACTGCTTGAGATAAAACATACATCATGATTCATTAATAATGAATTAAAAAGATGAGTATGTAACCAAGACTTACTCTGTGGTTAATACATAAGTAAGAGTATAATACTATATTATTTGTGCCATGTCAAGTAAAGTGCAACCATCATGAATCATTCAGTACAATCCAGCTACACTGCTTAATAATGAAAGGATGGCTTGCATGTAAAAGGATATCAATGCACCAGAATCTTAATTGACAGCTTCCTTATTGGGTTGAAAGGGCTCAAGATATACAAGGAATCTGTGGCATTGAAGCGGAAGATAGTTTTCTCACAGTTCAGAACCATGAATGTCTAGAAGCAAAAGAAGGGAGAGAGAAGACAGAGAGGATAGTCTATGAGACAACATCTGTCACAGATGCATGTTTACGGCATCAAATTGAATACCTGAAGAAGAATCTTTTGTATAAAATTAAGCCTATGTAAAAAAAAAAAAAACAGCAGAAGAAGCTATTTCCGATGTCACTGGTCTGCAGAGCTGCACTTTTGGGCCAAGCAAAAAACAGGATGTGATGTCACAGACAGGCCCAACACTGGTGGTCGGCAGCCATTTTGCTATATTACATCAGGAATAGCTTTTTGACAATTATAACCATAATAGAAACAAACGTCAGAGTCAAACTATATTCAAGTCTAATAATATTATTAATAAAAATCTTTATTATAACTGCAAAGAAATAACATCCCATCCAAGGTGCCCAATGCTGCATGAAATCCACTGCAGGTCTGCCTATGACACTGACAGGAATAAGCAGCAGGAAGATTGTTTGGAAGGATGAATGAATCATTGTCATCCTCAGGCATTATTTCTGGGCAGTTAGATGCAGAAGGAACCAAAATAGCAGAAATAGCACTTTGTGAAATTGCATCTAAATCTACTTCATCCCAAAGACTCACCATTTGATTACCGTAATATGGGTCCAGATCCTCCAGGGGAGTGGACACCATTCCAGACGGTATGTCCCCATAAATAAATGGCAGTGGTTTCCATGCCTCCAGATCCTTGTTGGGTTCAGGGACAGGTTTCTCATCAGGGTCGTCAGGTACCACTCCCTTAGCCCTATAGGCTTCCTCCTGGGCAATCCGCTTCTTGATGTTGCGGATGGACTCCGGGGTAAACCGGTTGAAGTTGTCTTGTCCAAACAGTATGGGAAGCTTCATCCTGTGCTTTCACAATGTGAAAACCTTAAAGGCACTGGAACAAGAGCAAACAGGACAAAATTCTTATGCAGTAAAATCAAGGAGTTTATTGAGTGTTCCTATGAAAAATGGATGTACATCTTCTACAAGAAAAGCATACAGCATACACGTGTTTTGATTTTCCTGAGTTCGATGTGCCCCTGGGTCTACAATGGAGGGACTTACATTTCAAATCTTTAACCAATCAATGTCTTCATTGTATGGCATCACAGCTTTAATCAAAACCAGTGTTTTCTGTTATGTGGCAAGGTGCAGTTTTCTAAAGTACCTGTTTTATTGTGTATGCCTTTTGTTTAGGGACATGACATAGATACAACATAGGAATCCCATTACCTGCAAAGGCTGTACAAAGCAATGTAAGGGTGCATCTTTATGTCATGGTACTATTACTACTACTACTACGACTACTACTACTACTACTACTACTACTAATAATAATAATAATAATAATAATAATACTTAGAGATGCACCGATCCGATATTCGGATTGGTATCGGCACCGATCCAGACCTATTTGACGGATCTGGTATCAGCCATGCGTGACCGATCCACGTTCTATACTTACTTATTTAGTTTTTGGCCATCTCTAAAAAGACAGCTCCTATTTCGTGTTAAATATATTTGTACAATCATTTGCACGACAGCTCTTTCCCATTTTACATGTGTTTTTTGCGGCATCGAAATCGAACGCTTAACGCTGCCCCTCAGTCTTTTTTGCTACTCAGTGGGTGTGGGTACACCCAGGTAGCATTCCCAC
>JAODJW010000001.1:46177978-46191793 GCA_026777045.1 Hyperopisus bebe | reverse complement strand
CGTTGACTAAAACTAGACTAAAATAGTCATGGATAATTCTGACTAAAATATGACTAAAATGCTCAGACTTTTAGTCGGCTGAAACTTGACTAGACTAAAATGAGTATGGACGTGACTAAGACTAATAATAACTAAAATGACAGATTGACGCAAAGACTAGACTAAAACTAAAATTAAGACAGGCTGCCAAAAAAAACTATAGGGGCACCTCCACTCTTGGTGCTGGTCCAGAAGAGCGAAATAGTCCCTGGCCTGCAGGCGGGTGGCTTGAGCAGATCCCGCGACTCTGGAGTCCTTGCGGTTTTTCAGAAACAGCGAACACGGTGTTTCTGGTCCATGGGGCATACGGAAGCCCGGAAGTTGGGGTTGACACTATGACCACAAAGTTTCTTTAGCAGTCCAGTCATTCTGTCTCAATCAGGCAGAACAAATGACTTGAGGGCAGGTGTTTGGTAAACAAAATGGATTTTATTAAAGTAAAACCAACAAGGACTGCAAATTAACAAGATCACGAGGGATCAAAACAAGAGGCTTAGAACGAGGACGGACATGGGCACGTCGGTTCCAAATCCCTTTTTTTTAACTGACAGAAGACACAACACCCTCTCTGTCTGAAACACATTGCTGCAGGGGCTCCCAATACCACTATATGTGTCATCTGACTGGGTCTCACAGGGTCAGATTTGTGCCAAGCGCATTATGTGTGAAAGACACACATTAACATACCACTGGTCTCCAGTACCGGTCATGCCTCAGCCTTGTGTCCAGTGGTGCCTATGGTGTTCTCCAGGCATCTGCCTGACCCAAATCAGATAATTGGCTAGAAGACAGAAGAGTGGTTTGACTAACATGTCATGTTAAATATCTACCTCTTATGATACTGTTTCCATAATTCTCTCCAAAACACCCTGTGAATATCTCTATGGTATTTATGTTTAAGCACTGTTTGTTTACATAATAGTACACACTATAGAATTATGTCTGTGTGGATGGACAGATGGATGGATTTCTGACAGCAGCCATGTTCTGGATAAGCAGCTATGGAAAACGGACAGATGAATGAATGGATATTAGAGTTCATTATATTGATTACGTTAGGGCTATTTGAAAATGTGTTTCTTCATTGGTGAAACCGTCGTGCATCAAGCTTTATTATATAGATATGTTATTTTTTTCACGTTTTGTAATTTACTGTTGTTCATCCTTTCTGTTGTTAAGAACTCAAAAATGTTTGCGTATGCATTCAAGTATGTGTACTTATTGTGGATTAAAGGCATTTTTGGGTTAAAAGGAAGCTAAAGATTTTACCTCAAATTTTGTTTTTCTTAAATTATTCATTCAAACTAGTTAATTTGGAACTTTCAGGACTGCACATATCAGAAATAATAGTGTTACAGTGCATATATATTATGATTTCAAAGTGCGACGAGATTAAACTTTAGTTGTTTACTTCCAAACAGATTATCAGAGTTTACCCAGAGACTTATACAGGCTCCCAAAAAGGTCTACGGAAAATACAACTTTAAAACTACACAAATATCGTGTATCGCTAACAAACACAAAACTATCTTTAAACAAAAGTATGCGAGAACTCAGAGGAAATCAACATAAGTGAAGCTGTTTTATAATCATCGATCAGCAATAAGAAAATATTACAATACAGCGCCCAGCTCTTACACAATATATACTCGCCGATTCTCAACAACAATCTGATAGGCCTTTAACGATGATAATTAACTCATTGGCATATAACAGATTTTTTTCTTAATTCAAATAATTATCTTGGCTATTTACTCTGCAAGCAGTAACTGGAAGCTGATTCAGTAGGCGGGCTAAACTATCCGGCCGAATTAAACTCTGCCTCTTTTGCACGACTAATGGCGGAGGAGATACGATTGGAAAAAAGACTTTATTCATTTTTTGAGAGCTACAAGCGGAAACTTTGCTTGGACTCCCGGACAGATCAGGAGTTAGCATCTGGTCTACATCAGACACACAGAATGACTAATCAGGTGCGTTAATTCGCTTCATTTGTAATTTGTAAAGCGCATTAAACAAATTAAAACTGCATGATATGGACCAGTTATTTTATAATTATGGTCTCATCTGACTACATTTCAGGATGAAGCAAGTGATAAGAAATGTCTGGTTCTACTGGAAAAATTCACGGACAAAAGGGGAATGAGCTCTATACCATCAGCTTGCTTTAACTTCATCAATTCCATCATCGGATCGGGAATTATAGGTAGAGAAACAAAGTTTGAACAAAACGCAGCGGTATAATTCAATTTTCATTGCTTAACGACCTGAATCCGGTATTAGTTGAATAAATCATTAAGTATTAGGCTACTCACTGATCGTGTGGCATGTTTTTTCCCGAATGAATTGAAGTTCCGGAGCGCCTGGGCTTGAGATGCATTTAAGTTGTTCAGTCAATTTGTCAATTTGATCACGTTTGTGTAAAGCGTTTCCATGAAATGTTAGAATCATTCTTTTCAATTCCCGTCCGGTGCTAATATAACCTGGTGTTCCAGCATTCAGTCATACCTGTATCTTCTATTGTATGCACTGTTGAAGTAATATCATAATCTAAAAATGTTTGCGATGAATGATAATTTCCTTGGTTAAGACCGCATACACTCCTGGTTTAAATAAAAATCTCCACGTGATATCTTCAACGATTTTCTGCAGGGCTGCCTTACTCGATGAACCAGGCGGGACTTCCTTTAGGGATTGTGCTCCTGGTTACCGTTGCCCTCATTTCTGGTACAGTGTAATCTTGTGCTTATAATCATAATGATTATTTACCAGTTGAAAAATGTTGGCACTGAAAATAATCTGTTGTGTATCCCGTCTTTTATCCCCAGATCAACCATGTTTAACATGATTATTAATAATATAACGACAACAATACAAGTTAATTTTGCAGAATGTTATTGTGTATTATGGCTCTGGCTCCCCACATTGTTAGTGAACGTTTCTCTATTCTATTGCAGATTACTCTATTATCCTGCTGATTAAAGGAGGGAACCTCTCAGGAGCCTGGAGTTACCAGTCATTAGTACAAAACACGTTTGGCTTTATTGGTTATTTGATTCTATCTGTTTTACAGTTTTTATACCCTTTTATTGGTAAGACATCAATGATTCAATGTGTTTGCATTTGAGAAATCTATTTAAGATGTCATCAGTAATATATCTGTATTGTAAGGAAACTTGATCAGATTTTTTTTAGTTAAAAATGTATTTAAGAAATGACTAGACTAATAATTTTAAAATGTATAGACTGTGAATCATTTTGTACATAAAGTGCTTCAAAATATTGAGTCAGATATGATTTGGATTGAAGATGAATCGATAGATTATAACAAAGCTTAGGCAGAAAGTCTAATGAATTTCAGTTCCTTAGCTATGATCAGCTACAACATCATTACTGGTGACACCCTGACCAAAGTATTCCAGAAGGTACCTGGAGGTAGGTGAGGCTTCATCCTTAACTCATAACTGATGTGTGTGTGTGTGTGTGTGTGTGTGTGTGTGTGTGTCTGTGTGTGTGTGTGTGTGTGTGTGTGTGTATATATATACATTTATAAACGTAGGCTAATTTTCACAAGATATCTTAACCGGCTCATTCCGGTCTTTTTTTCCTGTTCATCAATGAATACCTGTAAAATAAACACATAAATGAAATAAAGTTGCATGTTAACAACATAATGTCTATCATCAATGATCATTGTTGCATTTTTTTAAACTTGTGTGGGTATGTGTTTGGTTGGGGAGAGAGATTTTATTTTTAGCTGAACATTGTAATGGAAACAGTAGTAAAAAATACATATACGTGTGTGTGTGTGTATATGTATGTGTGTGTATATAATATTCCATTCTATGAATGTATTTGTAGTTGGGCCCGATCATCTTTTTGCCGAGAGACACTTCGTCATCTTCCTGACAACGATTCTTTTCACACTCCCGTTGTCTCTGTATCGTGACGTATCGAAGCTGGGAAAGGTGAGAACTCTGCTCGCCGCAGCATTGCCCTAAGCGGCCTGAGGATACTTATGTTTGTTTTTTTTGGGGGGGGGGTTTTTCATTGTCTTTCGCAGGTGTCTTTACTCTCGATGATCTTCACCGTCACGATCATGAGCATCGTCGTCATCAGAGCTGCCACTCTCGGCCCTGAAATGTCTGTACTGATTCTTTTCATTAAGCCATTTCAGAAGACATTCCATACGTTTTGCTCTCCTCTGTGACTATGGGAACTTGTCTTGTATGTGTGTCTCTTCACTTCTGATTTAGAAGATTTAACATACCAGCTTTTACTTTTAATTCGCTTGAGTCCAATTCATGTTGTTGGGTTCTCCGGTTGCCCCAGAGAATGTTATAGTTCTCTGAACAAGAAGCAACAGCCAGAAGATGGCACAGGAGAGGAGAAAAAAACTTGGGTTCAACTTCCAGAGGATTTTCCTCCCTAGAAGTTGTTACATGTTCATTTTTCATGATTATTATAGCCAATTAATTTAGGATAAATTAAGTGAATGGAAGCACAGGAAACATAATGCGTGTTTGATAAAAGGTTTATTTAGCATTGACACATGGGGTTAAAAAAACTCCTGTGTGATTCCAGACCTCCGGTGGAGAATGCGTGGTCTTTTGCCCATTGGAATGCAATTCAGGCAGTCGGTGTGATGTCTTCTGGTGAGTCCTTACAATGCACCGGTGCTGTTTAACTAAAGTAATGTAGTTTGGTTCCAGCCCTGGCTTCATCTGTGAGGTTTGCAGGTTCTATCTTCATGTCAGTGCAGGGTTCCTCCATAAACTCCAGTTTTTTATGGATGGATGGATGGTATAACAAGTGAAACTGTTCATAAACTGTACTGCAAAAGGCTGGGTTGGCATAACTGATTTCTGGTTTTTTGAATGACTGGCATTAATTGGTCCATGCATCTGAGATCCTTTCTCCCTTGCAGGGTTTATATGTCACCATAACAGCTTCATGATCTACAATTCTTTGAAGGAGCCCACCCTCAGCACCTGGTCTCGAGTCACACACATCTCCGTCAGCTCCGCTGCGCTCATCTGCTTATTGTTCGCAACAGCGGGCTACGCTACCTTCACTGGGTACACGCAAGGTGAACGCAATGAAAGCCAGTTCGAAATGTGTACTTTACAAAGTTGACGCCACTAGAGGGCGTTGCAGTTACACTGCGGTATTAGTGGTGAAGTTTTGGGTCTTTTAATTTTAGGAGACATATTTGAAAACTACTGCAGAAGCGATGACTTGGCCACGTTTGGTCGCTTCTGTTTTGGGATCAGTATAATAACAACCTTTCCTCTTGAATGCTTTGTGACTCGAGAGGTATGAAATATATATACATATAATTTTTAAACGAGCTATTAGCAGAGCAGTTGACTCTCTTTAATTCCTCATTTATTGGTTGTTTAAAATATTACACGACGTAATAGAGATTTTGTGCCTGTTTTGCAGGTGGTGTCAAATGTGTTTTTCCATGGAGTGCTCAGCAATGTAGCCCATGTCGTTGTTACTGTGGTTATAATAGCAGTATCCACAGTAATCTCCCTAACGTACGACTGCCTGGGCATTGTTCTGGAATTAAATGTAAGTTGAAAATAAAAGGCTTAAAGGTTTTGATCCTGAGCTGGTTACTTGGTTAGACTGATAGACATTTATAGTCAGAATGTGAGGAGTTTGTATCATAATTTTATTGACAAACACTTTTGAATATGTGTAGGGAATATAGTTTTCCCTTTTTTGTGAGCGCAGTTAGATGAAATTGTCTGGAAAAAGAAGATGATTATCTACCCACAGGGTGCTAGTACAGTTTTTGGATCCCATTAAAGCATATCACATTGGGCCCCAATCCAATTATATTCCAAATTCTTAGGGCCTCTGTCACTCAGGGGCCTTTTGAATCTTCCGAACTTTCCACCCCTTTACGGAGCCCATCCCTGCCCCATGACTGTTTCATATGAATGTTAGCGAGCAGCAACATGTGTTTAATCATGTGTGTTGTGTGTTTTTTCTTTTTTTTTCTTCCCCCCCAGGGAGTTCTCTGCGCCACTCCGCTGATTTTCGTCATTCCGTCAGCGTGTTACCTGAAGCTCTCTAGCAGCCGATGGTTTCAGGGAGAGAACCTCGTGTGCTGCGTCCTCCTGCTGGTGGGAGTGTGTGTCATGGTCATTGGTTTAGCCATGACCGTCCTGTATCCCCAAGACTGCTCTCACGGAGCGGAGATGTTTTACTGCATGTCAAACGTCTCTGCCCTCAATGCGACGCCATCTAGCACGATTTCTGTGCCAGAGGTTTTCAGTGTGTCTCCGAATGAGACCAATTTCTGAGATGCCTGCTTAATTGTGCTTAATTTAAAGGTGGTTTCACATTTTATTCCCTTTTACAAAGTAATAGTAATGGTTAATATGTTTATATAAAATAAGTAATTATCAACAGTAACTTTTCCTAGCCTGTAATTTTATGCAAACTTCTAAATTAATGTCAAGTACAATACGTATCTACGTTAACTAAACCAGAAAAACAAAGTGAATACGGCTTGCAGTAGATTATTGATGTTATGAAAAAAACGGCCACATGACGGCGCTATGAAGTATATTAAACATTCCTATTTGCATCTGTATTTCAGTCACGGCTGTTGTAGTACTTCTTGCAAGGGTTTTTTTTCTTTGTGGTTCAACGTTGGTGAAAGTTAGTAAAAAGAAACCACTTACAAACAAACAAAGGCGACCATAACCGTGTATTTGGAGCCCAGATAATTCCTCAAGTGTCGAAAAATTGACTTTGTAGAGACGGAGCAAAAGCATTTTTTTGCAAAACAAAGTAAAACATAACAAAAAATGTTGACTACAACGTTAACATTCTCCCTCTTAACCGCTAATAATGTAAAAACGTGCTTGCAATTAAAGTGAATGACAAATACTGTTCTGCAACGCCCATTTCACAAAATGCGTGAAGTAATTTCCGAAGGATGCTGGCATGTTTGAGCTATTGCAAAATGCGGGATGTGTCGGGAAAATTAACTATCTGGAAAGACAAGGACGTAATTTGGCTTTGAAACTAATGTCACGACTTGAAAACAAAGCTTGTTGGCTTTGTGAAGTGGGTCAGATGGAATCTTTTTTGGATGACGGGTTCATGCATAGCAGAGGAATCGTGGCAAAATTACGTGGGAATTTTAGGATCATTGAAGGACCTCTACAAATGTAAACTTTATATGGATATACAAATAACGGTACAATTTTAACACTTCTTGTGTTGCTTCGATCGTGTCATGTGGCTACACAGCGAAACCAACATTTCCCCGGCCAGGGTCGGGGGGGGGTTTGCTTCCCCCTTAAGAGACGCGTAGTTATTTATTGCACCAACGGAAATTAGTGCACAGATTTATCAATGTATTTTTAATGCGGCAACGTTGGTGTTTAAGCAGTTTTAAATCGCTGAGTGGAGCCTTCCTATAATTAAAAGTAAGTTTCTTCTTGAAGCTATGACGTAATTGTCAAACGCATCCTCCCTCCCACTTCAGTATATCAGAAGTCATTTATCTGGCCGTGAAAAACTTTAAACATGTCTTAAGTCACTGAATATGCGCAAATGCGCACGTGTCTGAGTTTTCCTTCGTAAAAGACTTTGAATCGGTTAGGAATGGACAACGTTGGTGTGCAAGGTACTTTGCATCGTCTACCTCCAGCTACCAGGTATGTTTCAGAGTTTCTTTGGCATAAAACCGTTATACTTGCGGGCGGGAGCCGGGACAGAAGGGATGCACTGCAGTAAGATATCGGAGGAGAAAACAATGTCGATGCATAACTCGTATAACGTTATTATATTTAAAATTGCATGTGCTCTGGGTAATTTAGCACGACGCTTTATAAAGGTAAAATTGAGGTCTTATTTATTTCTTTACCTGGGGTTTCAATGCCAGGTTCGCATCTACTAGTGGATCTTATTCACTGAGGCTTCAGGACCAGGGTTATTTCTGGGTTTTGTTTACGCCGGTTACGAGTTTTTATTGAGGCCATGATTGACACAACTATCAACATAGATCACATTACAACCAAAATTAGTCTTTCTAGCTTGCTACTAATGGGATGAAGCGTGTTATATTTGAATTCTAATTATATTTGAAGATAAATTTCTCCGAAGTTTCGAATCTCTGAACGATACAATTTTATTTTATCATGTTTTAAGTGAGCAGTTTGTGGTTTGTGTGGTACGCATTGAATAAAGTAAGCAAAGAGTATAGGGAATAAATTCAATTAGGAATATCTGTTTCATAAATGTCTTTTTTACTGAATGAAAAGCTACCCTCATCATTATCATCATTGTTATTATTTATTATTGTTGTTATTATTATCCTAGGTCGGGTAAGGCACAAGACAAGGAAATGCTGTAGATAGGATTCCTGTAGCAATCCACAGATGTGTAAATGACTCAGCTGTCACTTTTAAGTATGTGGATGATGTATCAATATATGTGTGAATGCTGAAGCACTGGACCAGCGTCCCACCCAGTATGTGGCATATGCCTCGCGCCCCTGGGACACGTCTGTTAACGCCACCGCGATCTAGAAACGAAAACGGACAACCAGCGAACGTTTCTTTTTTTTTAAAGACGCCTTTCAGTTTTGATAGTATCACTTTTACCCTCATGTTTTTAGTTAGTCTTGGACAGTCTGTTAAGAAAGGTAGCCATGAAAATGAAATTCCACGATGCGCTGTCAAGCATACGCATATCAATCCTGAAATTACAGGGTGGACCGTGCCAAAACCAATCTGGACAACAAATTGCGAGAAATATCATGAAATATTTTTGGAATTTGAGTAAATGTAGTCTTTATGTGAATGTATATCTGAAGGTACATAATTGAAAATACATAGTTACCAATGCTTATCTAATACAAAGCACTCATTAAATATTACAACAAATGACTCACTAGTCTTAACTATCCTATTTCAGACCCCTGGAACAGTACTGATAGTTGTCTTTGGAGTCACCAAATTTGAGGAATAAAAACCTTCTGGACACACCAAGTTTCTGTCAGAGACCAACTGGGTTTAGTTTTTCACAAGTGACATCAGAAAAACCCATAAACAAACAAACTATCACCTCATCTCAACATCTGCTTTCCTACATGCTCCCTCCACATAATTCATAGCTTATTGAGACTTGAACTGCATGCAAGACCAACCCTTAAAACTGTTTTAAAGGTTATGCCCATGGTTACTGAATCTAACATAATGAGAATTTCCCTAAGATATTTTGAAATAATTGTCTTACGAAAGATATTCCAGGATCTACTTAGAACCATGTTCTGAGAATGTCTGAATGTTTTGTTGTGATTTCCTTACTTTTCTACCCAGAGGGCAATTTTAGATGTTTAGACACATCATGTGTTATAAGCCAATGGCAATGTAATGACATAACAGCTTGACTGAAGAAAACTAATTCAATTTCCCCATATCAACAAAAATCATTCAAATCCCAGATGTAGCCATAAGGTAATCAAATAAGATAATACACAGGACTTCAAGTTACATTCTGTTTCTGCAATAAGGATGTAGCATTTGAATATGATTTTGAAATCTGTTTAAATGTTTAGTTTTGAAACAATGTCTCTTGTTTGAATAACAAACAAATCTCCTTCAGTCTGGAAATTAAGTTACAGATTTCAGCCATTTCAATAACCTTTGCACTTTTGCTCATTTCCTGACTTTGAAGACTCAGTGGGAAACTAACTTAACCATCTGTACGAGTCATGGGAAATACATTGTGGACAAAAGGACACACTCAGGGCATCATAATCCCAAACGTATATACTTATTTGTGTAACAACACAATGTGTTGTAGTTGTTGGTGTTTATTATTATTATTATTATTATTATTATTATTATTATTTATTTATTCACTATTATTCCTATACAAAATGGTTGAAAATAAAGTTAAAAATTGCGTAATTTTAAATTAGCTAAAAGTTAAGTTTAATTCAGTTGCATAATAAAAATTCCATCCATTCTGGTTAGAGTTGTGTTAGGGCCTGAATCTTATCCCAGCCAGTATAGGGCAGAGGGCACAACACCGGCAAGTGAGCTGCACATTAAGGTCAAGTCAAGTGGGCTTTATTGTCATAACATCTATATACAGCTACACAGTGGCACGAAATAGCATTTTGCCTGGACCATGGTGCAGCATTCAACAGCAGTGACGGGAAGGGGGTATCACAGTTTCAAAGTGCTAAACACAAGTGGATGGATACAAGGGCTTTATATACATGATGGACTTAAACATCAGCCCTGGACTTTGGTGTCCCACATGGTCCCATGGTGAATTTATTATTATTTATTTATTATGAGGGGTGTGATCCCCCATAATAACTTTTGCCGAGCGATACATTTTGCCGCCCAGGGGGGTGAGCAATAAATTTCACCGGCCCTCCAGGAAAATGCCCGGTATGCCAGACGGCCAGTCCAGCCCTGGTCATAGTGCTGTGTGTGTGTGTGTGTGTGTGTGTGTGTGTGTGTGTGTGTGTGTGGATTAGGTTTATATTACATTGCGAGGACCAAATGTCCCCCACAATGTAATAAAAACCTCTTTTTGATGCTGTGGGGACCATTTTTCAGGTCCCCACAAAGATCTGTGAATGCAATAAAAAAACTAAAAATGCCAAAAGTCTCGTATTTTGTTTGGTTACTTCTGGTTAAGGTTAGGGCAGGATGGGGGTTAAGGTCATCATGTTGGGATTAAAGTTTCCCCCATAAAAATGAATGGAGAGTCCCCACAAAGACATAATTACAAACCAGTGTTTGTGTGTGTGTGCTAAAAAGTAACAATAAAGATAAATAAGTTTAGGTGACTCGTGCTGGGGGGTGGTATGGGGGAGTGAGAAGCTCACAATGCAGGTAGTTTAGTGATGCTAATCAGCCTCCCTGCATGTCTTTGGACTGTGGTGGGAAACTGCAGCTCGCGGAGGAGAAAATCCACATGACATGTGACTCCAACTACAGAGGTGTGAAACAACAGTGACCCCGCCCCCCCAAGTCGCCCCGCCCCCCCTCGTACCCCTTACTCATTTATAACACTACACTGCATATAAGAATGAATGCATCTGGTGAATTTTTGTGAAATTTCTAAAAGGAAAATATTCCAGCTGGCCACTCATTCTTCCTCATGTAGGAATCAGGGAAATAATGACCTAAAAATCAAGGAATTCCAGTAGTTAAGTGTGTCGGCGAATTCTTCTGGCATACAAAGGGTTACAGGGTAATGGTGTCATCTTACATTCTTCCAGAGGTTGGGAATTTCGCTTCTAGGGTGTGGGATGGGTTGTCCGTGTCATTTATGGATTTTTGCACAGTCCCTGCTCTGTCCTCTCGCTTTGCCGCCTCCTTGCGGTTTTAATTAGGAGTCTGCTGCAGAATTTCTGCTCCTGATAAGGGCTGAGCTCTAATTTTAATCAGTAAAATTCACCTTCTGATTTGCACCAGTATTGCATTATTCCATTGTGCAAGTTGCTGTGACACCTAAAATAGATGCCGTGCTCAGGTTTTGGGGGCCTATTTCCATTGGGACTGGGTGTTCTTGCAGAAATAGCATTTGGGGTCCTTTGGCAGGAGATGATCCATGACAGGGAGACATGGCTGTGTTTTAGGACTGATTGGAAGGCGGATTTTGGGGCAAAATTGACCATGAGCCAAAATATTTACTTTCTTTGGCTGTACATGCTATAATTATTTATTTATGGATCCTTAAAATGGACCTCCTACAGGATGGGTCTGAAAACCGAGACACCTATTAAATCTCTTGACCTGCTTGTGTGACACTGTGGTGTACGTGGTGAAAATGCCAGTCGATGCTTCATATCATGCTTCATATGATGGGTGTGTGAGCATTAAATATATATGGACACATTTAAAAAGCATCTGGGTCAGACTGCTATTTATCACATAACTGATGAGGTGCTTGAAGTCCTCGTTGTTTTATTCAGAGTTCGCGCTTTCAAACCGAAGATATCTGATTTGCTCTCGTCATGGAAACCACCCCCCCCCCCCACAACACACACACACACATCTGCAGCTGTTCTATTGTTCCAGATAACATCTGGCCTGGTGTTGGACCACTCAGAAGGGTTACCGGCTGCTGTATGAAGGAATGTAGCGACAAGGGCGTGTGGGGGAGTTTCGTGGATGCGCTCCAAATGCAAGACCTTATCAGAAGCTTGGCTCTGCTCATCCCCGTCCCGGACTGAGGTTAACCATATGCTGGTGCAGAGACGCCCCCTATAGGTGACCAGGCACTGACTTCATGCAGTATCATGGCATTGGCTTCCCCAAGAGCAAGGATGGGGGTTGGGACAATTAAACTGGCAGCGGAGATAGGGGGCTGGGGGTCCTGTTTACTCTTACTGTCAGGACTAACACCCTGTAAGCAGAATGATATGAAACAGGGGAAATTCCTGCAAGACTATAGTGACAATTAAATTTACAAAAAATAAAAAAATTGTAATGTAGCAAACCAGCCAAATCATTTGAACTTAGTTGGATGCAAATGTGAACTGTGTGTGTGTGTCTGTGGATTAGGTTTATATTACTTTGTGGGGGACTAAATGTCCCCCACAATGTATTAAAAACCTGTAATTTTTGAAGTTGTGGGGACCATTTTTCAGGTCCCTGCAAAGACCTGTGAATGCAATCAAAAATGTTAAAGTGCCAAAAGATTTATATTTTGTTTGGTTACTCATGGTTAAGGTTAGGGCTGGGTAGGCATTAAGGTTGTCATGTCGTAATTAGAATTTTCCTCATATAAATGAATGGCAAGTCCCCACAAAGATATAATTACAAATCTGTGTGTGTGTGTGTGAGTGTGTGTGTGTGTGTGTGTGTGTGCGTGTATGTGTGTGGGTTCGCTATTTTACAGATGCCAGACACATCCAAAGAAATATTTAAAAGCCTCTATTTTCATGCAATTTGAAGATATAAACAAGTGCAATTCTAGATCTACAATATATGGGTGTACACAGTTTGTCAGTGTATTTTTTTACTTTGTTGATGGAGTTAGGCTCATTTATGGCAGAAAACGGGGAATTTTGTTAGGTCTGGAAAAAAAACAGAATTCCACAAGCGACATCATTGAGACTTTGGGACAGACCTCGCAAAGCTTTCCTTTGTGGAAGTCTGTGGAATAGTAGGCCTTTTATGTTTTATGGAAAGTATGCTCTAGAAGGGTAAAATGCACCCTGAAGCAGTGCAGAAAGATATATAGGCATTGATATACAGTGGTACCTCAGTTCTCGAACTCAATAGAACTCGAATTTCTTAAAAGTCGAACCAACCAGTTCGAAAAAAAAAACCTAGAGCTCGACCTGAATCTCAGAAGTCAAACCGTAAACGCCGACCTAAGAGAACTTGTACGCGCGGGGAAATGAGTCACGCAGCACGTGTCTCAGCGGAAACAAAGGGTAAACCTTAAGTCTCAACCTCGCATTCGCTGTGATAGCATCATGCATGTTTACACTAGCTGAATACATACATGTATATTTTAGACAGTAAAAATACATTTAGACAATGATAGACAGTAACAGTAATTATTATATAATAAAATACATTTTTAAATAAAGATTTCTCATTAATTATTTAAATATTAATAATAAACCATTAATACATTTCATTATAATAATATTGTCGTGCCGAGCGGGGATGGAACGGGCAGAAAGGCGCAGACGTCAGGGTATCGGGGAATACGGGGTTTAATTACAGATAAGGCAGGCAAAACGCAGACGGACAATACAATGAC
>JAODJW010000001.1:46160669-46173321 GCA_026777045.1 Hyperopisus bebe | reverse complement strand
GCCCCTGCCATGTACCCTGTAATGACCTCACTTCCAATCCAGGGTGGCCCCTGCCATGTACCCTGTAATGACCTCACTTCCAATCCAGGGTGGCCCCTGCCATGTACCCTGTAATGACCTCACTTCCAATCCAGGGTGGCCCCTGCCATGTACCCTGTAATGACCTCACAGCCAATCCAGGGTGTCCCCTGCCATGTCCCTGTGCATTCTCTCATGCAGTAGATAAAGGGAATCTGTTCCACACAGTCACACGTAATGCTTCATCTATGAGTGAAATACCTTGCATGTGCTCCACATAAAAGCTGCTGACGTTACCATGTTAACCTGATGGGCTCAGAGGAAGTGATTATCTTTTTTACCGACCTCTTATCCAAGGGTATATATTCTGGAAAAATTCCTGTGACTGCTATTAGCTGGACTAGCTGACACAGGCAAGACGCAGTTAAGTGGAACTTTTCTGAGTGTTTTCTAAGGTTCCTCCCTCACTTCTGTAGAACTTCTCAAACACTGTTTTGGTTGTTGGCAGACCAGGCCAGATGACTGCCATGCTTACAGTCTGGCTACCACCGCTTCATGTTACCTTCACGTTTATTTGCTGATGTCTTTCCTTCTTGTAAATTTTGCTCATTTATGTAGCTGTTGGATTTCTTGGGGTATGGGTACTTTAACAAGGCCAGGGACATAAACTGGAACATTTTGGGTTATGGGAGTCTTTAACCACCACACAAGCCTAGTGTTCCTGATGCTGTTTATAAGCGATGACAACACGGCTCCTGGCTAAAGTTAGCCTTGTAGTGCAAGAGCACTTTTGTTGCTAAATTATCTAGCATGACAGCTGTAGATATCTAAGTACATTCACCAAGACCAAGTCATAATGTTCTGAGCTGAACTGTTAAGGGGTAGATCACATGCTTATTTTGCCGAATTGCCTATCCTGCAGAAGTTATAAGGTATACGGTGCTATCATCTGGATCCTAACTGGGCCTGCTGTCTTCCTCCATACTTCTTCCCTGCTCAGTGGCTCCATTATAACCATTGAACAAACTTAAGTAATTTAAATATGGATATTAACACCTAAATTTAAAGGCAGAGCTCACCACTAGGCCGGCATCTTTCTCTTTGATAGCATAGCATTTGCTAATAAGAATCACAAAATGCGCCCAACAAAACTAAGAGTGACTGAATGTGATATTCCTAAATGGGGCATATTGTAAAGTGTAAAGGCTAAGCTAAGAGCTAAATGGTAATGAACTGAGTGATACTGCCAGGACCGGCAGTTCCCTACAAACCCTAACAGTAGAACATAAGAAATTTACAAATGAGAGGAGGCCATTTGGCCCATCAAGCTCATTTGGGGAGATCTACTTGTGTGAAACTCAAGATCTGACTGCTCCAGTTACAATTAGTGGAAACATCTGTAGTAGAACCAGGCAGATGTGTCTGGTCCAAGAAAAAAAATAATACCTGTCAATGAAGGCAGTGTCCCCATTTCCATAAAGAGTGTGCAGGTCCCATATTGAAAAGATCTTAAGGATACTGCTTTGTCTGGTAACTTCCTCCTTGACATGAAAGCTGCATGACTGAAACTATCATAGGCTTTGTCCATTGTTGGCTGTTGTACTTCATCTTAGGGTAAAGATATTGATGGAAGGGTCTAGGGGTGTCCACATCCCTGAGATTTATTACCTGTCTAACAGGGAACATGCCCGTTCCTGTCTGCACTGAACTCCAGAATGTTCATTATGTAGGGAAAATTGGTAATCACAGTGTGAACGGACACAACCGAGGTCCGTGTTGACAGTCCCTAGATACGGTTTCAACTACTTGGTAGCGAGAGATACAGCACAAGTGTGTTAAAATCCCGCGGACATATAAAACGGGTTCTGATCCGGCTATTGTTTTTCTGCTTGATGTTCCTTTGGCCACTGATTTCTGTACTTGTTCCTTAAATGTGCTGGTCCACTCCAGAAATATTAGAGAAACATTAGAATGGGTTTCTCACATAACTCTGGCTCGCTGATTAGAAAATGAACTGTTACAATAAAATCCAGACGAAAATCACAAAGATTTTTTATGCAGCTCTGAATGCTCTTCACTTTTGAAATTATGTAACAAGTTGCATTCAAACTAAATGACAGCGATCCAGGCATTGTCCTGTAGAACAGCAAGCCAGCGCTGAGTATTTTCATGAAACATCAGCCCAAAGTCAAAAGACTTGCAATTCTAATGATAATAGTAATAATAATAATTGATACTTTATTGATCCCCATGGGGAGATTCTCATTATGCCTTCCCCAACTTGCTCTTTGTAGGTGACAGCAAATTGGCTGCGAAGGGCAGCCACCCATAGCAGAGCCCAGGGAGCTGGGGGTTAAGGGCCTTGCTCAAGGACCTGCATATGCGCTGAGGCTGGGCTCAGACCATCAACCTTCTAATCATAGAAATAGAGGCTTAGCCCACTGAACCACACACTGCCCCCATGTTATGAAAATTAGTATTGATATTAAGATAGAAGGATCTTAAAAATCATGATGATTGTTGTGTCTTCACTTAGTATAGAAAGTACCAACCTTTCTACCCTCAGCTATCTACATTATGTCCTGTGCTGACCTGTGCTTCAGTTCCCAGTTCCCTGATTAGATAAAAAGTTGTTTAAAATAAATTAGTGGATGTGTATTAGACCAGCCAGCAGTAGACTCATTTCCTAGAGAACATTTGGCTGCAGTCAGTGACAGCTGCCTCTTTGGAGACAGGAAACAGACCCTATGTCTTATAAACCCGATTGGGCTCATTTTCTATGCCTCCATTGTTCTGGAGCCCTTTTGTCTTCATTATCCCCACTGTGCTGCTCTCTGATGTCCGGTTTGCATTCTCTGTTCAAAGTTATGTGACTCTGGATTACAGCCAGAGCAGTTCTGGCACCGCTTACCCAGTGTTGATGAAGCCGAATTCACTTTGGTCGCAATGATGCGTTGGATCTGTTAGGGTAACACTGCAGTGTTAACAAGAATAATCTGTTGTCTCTTCACTTACTAGAAATAATATTGCAACCATGCATCTGTCCATCTTTCAGCTGCTTTTGCAGTACAAGGAGGAGGGGAGGGTATACATAGGGATCACGACAGGACAACACGGACTGGAATGCCGATCCATTGTAAGGAACCTGCACATTAACACAATACGTACCATTTCAAGATCCTGAAACAGCTATGAGGAGAATGCGCAAACTAAACACATGCAAATGGAGTCAGGGCGAGACTCACACCTCCCAAACATGGAGGTGTATATATTATTTACAGCAGGGCTCTTCAAATCTGGACCTCAGTTCTAACTCCTGGCCTTGTTTTCAGTTCTTCTGGGTAGTTAGTTTAATAATTACTGATTCTGATTGGCCGGAGGCTTCACACCTGGCTCACAGGTGAAAGAAGGCTGGAAAATCAGCAGGGCTCGGCCCTTGAGGACCGTGATTTGATTAGCAAATCTTCCTGGCACAGTTTTTTTTTTTTTTGGCTTAGACACATATTTCCTCCAAGAATACCAGCAGTGCTGGAAATTAAGCTTGCTCACTCTCCTGAGGCCAGTAACATAGATGAAGGTCAACTACAAAAAGCTGAACAGTATAGTGGGATTACCAGCTCTCATGCATCTGGTGTGACACACGCTTTCAGACTCTCACGCAGGAAATCTTGAACTAGCCAGGTGGCTAACAGCAAAAAAACACTAAGATCCAGCCCTGAGTACCTCACAAAAAAGTGGCACTCTTCCCTCTTTCATTCTCTGTTGTTAAAGTAAGATGCCTGAGGACAAATCAGCTCCTTTGTATCATTATCCTGGATGCGCTTCAGATACAAATGCCAGAACATTTTTTTTTACTGTGGCATTTTTTTCGATGGCTTTTTTTTTTTCCCCTGAAGCGATAGCTTTATCCGACTCTGCATGAGTTACTGTATGGCTTCCAACAACCTGGAAGCACCCAGTGTCTTGCATCGCCAGGTACTAAATGATACGGATCTATAGCCCTTAAAAGCAGGAAGCAAACCCTTAAGAGCTGGTGAATGTTTCTGAGATAGTGATACTGTATGCCATTCAGCCAGTCGCACCTGTACTTAGTACACCTGTTAACAATGCGGAGTTTATGTAAGCCTCCATTCAGCCTGTTTTAAGGCTTGTCATATATTTATTGCATCGGCAGATAGATTTATCACTTTTTATCTGCGCCGTGCAAGCTGCCAGCCTTCTACGGTTTTCAGAAACCAAGCCAGACCACATGGGATGAGCAGAGCTGCCCAGTTAAATCTGCATCTAGTGTTTGAAATGGGCCAGCGTTAGTGAATAATAAAGTGAGTAGTGACTACTTGTTTTTTTCCACATTTCAAGCACTCTGTGTCAGTGATCCATTAAAACAGGGGTGGGTAGTCTTATCCACAAAGGGCTGGTGTGTATGCAGGTTTTTGGGGTAACCTTTAGGTTAGCTGTTTGAACACAGGGGTGAGGACTCTTTAGCCAATCAATCCTCTAATTAGTAATCTAATTAGGGAGTTGCGGAAAAATCCAGCATATGCACCAGCCCTTTCTGGATATGACTGGCCACCGCTGCCTTAAAACAAGGAGGAGGCCTGAATGTGATTGCCTGAAAGCTAGCATAATGCTTTAATTTAAAAAGAATTCATGGCAAAGTGAACAATATATTTTAAACTTTTCTGCTAGTTTGCTAAATATTTTAAAAGCTGGATTTAATATTGTGTGACAGGTAGTAATATGGCTAACAAATTTATAAGCTAATATTTCTCTAATAGACACAGGGGATGCTAATAAATTCGTTAAATGCGTGATTTAACACATTAACGTCGTTGAACAAAAATAAACAGCCCTTTGCTGTCGTGGCAGTATTAGCCTGAAATACACTGGACGTTAATGAGAATCCCATTTTGCATAGTTTTGGGACTTTGAGACCACCTTTCCCCCCGCCGGCCATAAATTAATGCTGCTGAAAGGAAAGAGTTTCTTTTTACTGATTTCGACGAAAAGCGGTATGACTACATCGTTGTATGCACGTAGATGATTATAATATAGTCTGGATTTCATGTAATCTGACTTTATTAGAATGCTATATCAAATAGCAGGGCGTGAACTGGTCTGGAGAAAATTACTTCCAATCATACGTTATACGTACGTAGGCTAATTCTCGGTTTGTGGTACTTTAAAACAGCACTTCCTGGTGGCATTTTTCTTTCAATTCAGTAAAGGTGGAGAATAAAAAAAATGCCAAAACGTTAGGCTACTTAAGCAGTCTAGGGACGTAATTACCAGTTGGCATTTACTGCGGGAGTTTTTGTCCAAGAACGAAATGAGCGAACTATAATGATTCTTAAAATGACCGTATGCTGCTAAAATATAAATTAGATATAAATTTGGTAATCATTACTGGTGTATAAAATATTCCTTTTAATAGTGGTATTTCCCTTTTAGTTGTATTGATTTTATTCGTCTCTGAAGTGTTGCTTTCATGTTTAATGATCCCTCAATGACGTTGCACCTGAAGACCCATGAAGACGGGGGAACTGAACGAACCGAGCATATATGGAGAATCGACTGAAACGTTAACTTAATTGAAAATGATTTTATGTGAATTGTGAAATTAGGGTGTCTCTAAAGCAAGACTTTTGCTATTTATTAAATGGGGTTGTTTCGTTTTGTGTTTTGCATGGTGTGCTGACATTAGGCGGCGGGGAAGGGGGGTTCTTCCACGTGTCTCGTGCTGGTATTTCATCCACGTAAAGAATGTGTTTCGGCTCTTGCCTTTTAAATCCACTACAGATGTGTCCACTTACTGGATGTTGTGACTAATACGCAATGATAATGCCGGTCGCTTTCTGGAGTTTTTTTGGGTGATTGATCTGATCTGTTGTGTTAAATCAGTTCCAGTCTTTTCCAAAACAGAATAAAAAAGTATTTCCATGCCGTAAAATTGACCTGTACTCACCCTGCTGAAATGATTTGTCTGTTTCTCGCCTAGAGCATTTGCCATTTATTATAAATGTTTAACAGTCCAGCTGGCATGTTTAATCTTAGCTGGGTCAGATTTTTATTTTCTTTAAACGAGATGGAAACTGAATAATTTGAAATAATGCGTTTGTATGTATATAATTGCCGTGGACTAAATTAATATGTCGATCTTTCTCAAAGACTAGTAAATGTTTTTTCAAGTGGTGTCTCCTCCGTATGGAGCACACAGACTAGGGTGACATTTGGCTGTGTACTGTATTCCCAACTGACTAGCACAGCAATTGCTGAAACTATAAGCATTTAAAAACAGATCAGTAGTCATGTTAAGGGACTGAGGCAGAAGCTGTGAGTTCAGCAATAACGGCTGGTCCTGAAGAGGTCTAACGGTATAAATACCGTTTGGTATATTGAGGGAAGCCACCGTTAATCCACCTTAACTGTAACTTAATTTGAGTCACTGAAATACCAGATGCAGTGATATAATTAACTGTACACCTGTTTTGCTTTTTGTCTGTCTTTTCAATGCTTCGAAGTTGCTGGAGCTGGTGTGCTGGTAAGTACCCATAACTGTAAGTACCCATAATTTGAAGTCAGTTCCAGAGAAGTACCATCTTCATCCTAGCTCTTTTGTTTCTCAAGGTAGGCATGACATCCCTTAGGAAGCCAAGCATGCACGTGTAGTTCGGTTGGCGAAATATGCTTTATGCACACCAGGTGGTCGGCGAAAATGCATTAAATCACAGCTAAACACAAGAAACGTGTGTACAATACCGAGAGTCGGTGGCGTGATAAATGGAGAGCGTATGCTTTTTGACATGAACTTTAAATCTATCGTAGAACTATGTTTAATCTTTAAAAGTAGGGGGAAGAGACTAAACTTTTGTATTTGTATTAACAAATGGAGGAGATTAACCTTGAAAACTGGACAAATTCACACATGGAGAACCGCATGTACCTTGTGTTTGTGTGGGTTTTTTTTTGTAGAGGTAGATAAGATTTCAGAATAGCAGCCTTTAAAATGTACTCACTCCTTTAGAAGTAGTGCAGTGTAAAGTATGTGGTAAAATAAGGGTATTATCAAGCAGGTGTGCTAGGAAATCAGGATTTAAACATATTAAAGCACAGTGTAATCCACTTATACTGATCATGTCTGTCTGGGTGAAATTGATCACTGTAAGCGAATGATCATTATAACCATTTCCCCCCCCTTTTTCTTTATGTCTTAGGCAGACTACCATCTAAGTAGATACTTGTTGTTCTGTGTATCCGGTTGTCCTTTATCTGTGGTTGTACTCTGTTTGTGCCTGATCCTCCCGTGTCTTGGCCATTGTGTAATTACCCGCCGTGTATGTGCCTTACCGTCCTTATTATAACTTCCCCCTGTCTGTCGGTCCCAGCTGTCGCATTATTGTTGCTTGTTGTGGGGTCGCTTTAATTAAGGAGTAACATAAAGAACAACTTGCTGTCAGTCAGTCTTGTTGTTTTGCTTCACCACTGTCGCCATTCCTTGGTATGCTTGGCGCTTCAGTGCAGTACAGTATTATACATAAAATATTGTCTATTGCAGTTTCGCCGTTGCGCCTCGTTGGTTCATTTTTAGCAGTTTATCATAAGCTTCGATGACCCTATTTGTCATTAGGAGAAAATAGAAAATGACTTTCTCATCATGTTTTCTGTGCATCAGCATTAGCCTCAGGTAGCTAGCTGGAAGAGACGGTTACCGTAAGGCAAGGTCGGCTTATCAAAGTAAAGTGATTTTTTTTTTAAATAAAAAAAGAATTAGCATAGTTTTATTTTTTCTGCGTGTTGTCATGTATAAAAAGACCCAAAATGAACACTGTAGGCGGACTACTTGATTACGATAAGCGAATTATTTAAACAGTACTTGTATGGGAATGATTCTGTCCGGGTTGATCACTGTAATCTTGATCACTATAAGCAGGTTCCGCTGTATGCCTTTTCTATATGTATCTTTTCCTGCTACTTTAGGTATGATTGACACAAGCCGAGGTTAAAGAGGTTAACTATGTCTGAAATTGATTTGTTTTTCATTCCCTCTGAGAAGCTTTCAAAACATTACTAATCTGAAACCACAATAGTCATGTGGCATGTCTGGTGCTTTACCTCTTAAACCTTGAATAACTGTATAACATTGTAGTATTTTAGTCTTATTTGGAGTGGGCCTCCATGTGAGACAGATTTTGGATATATTTTGAAGGCCTAATTAAAAGTTTAAACCTAGATATCACACAAATGGCATTTATTATTATAATAATACTACTGTTTATGTGAGAAGCAGATACAAGCCTAAGTTGGAGAACTTCCCTGGTTTAAAAGCATAGTTTGTTCATTTATTTCTTTATTTATTTATTATTAAAGATGCAGGTGAGTTTTGAAAGTTGTGTACTCTGTATACTTACCATGCTTTAGGTTTTGTGTAGTATTTATTTGGGTGAATGTCTCCTGATCTCTGGGAACATTTTGCTAAGGAAATTAAACGTACACCATGAAATAATTCACGACCAGTTTAGATAAACTGTGTTGTGAAGTTCTGTATTTTTTCTTGGGGCTTGTGAACATGGAGTCTGCATTTTTGAGTGGAGAAGCATTTAACCTTCGCATCAAGGGTACAAATGTGTAAATGCATTTTTTGCACCACTGCAAACCACTAGCATTTTTTTCAAAAGATATTAGAGCAAAGCCTCCCTCCAGAACTGCATATCTGTAACAGCTGCTTTGAGCGGATGTTTTTCTGCCTTGCTCCTAAAAGTAACTTTGTTCTTGAACTGGTCTCAAAGGTGTATTTAGGATATATTTGGAATGTAGTGACAAATTGTATTTGCCAATCAACAGGATGCATTTGCACCCCCTTCTGGAGGCTGTGACAGTTTAACCTGTCTGATAAACATGCAGATATTTACTTTGGATCACGAAATCAAGTTGAACACAATGTGCAGATTAAAGTCCTAAGTCTGCCCTGGCAGGGTCTCCTGTTTTGAGCCTGCTCTGGGAATGTTTGGATTATAAAATCTTTTAATGTTGTCTTATGATTCTGTTCCATCTATCAGCAAGATAAAAAAGAATGAATCTGTAGCACTGAAAAGTAATCAGAGCAGAGATTTAGGCCTATGTTTGGAACAGTGTGATATTGTGATGTTTTTCTGAGAATTGTGCTTGTTGGATTGGTTTCCCCTTTATATGAATTGCCATATCCACCTTGTCATAGAAAATACTGATGAATGCCATTTTCTCTCTTGACTTGTATAGTAGTAGTACCAGTATTAACAGTATCATAACAGTACTAGTAGTTTTCTGGTAGAGTGGATTGTTTTCTATAACTTCCATCTGACTAGCATAAAAAGAATGACCTAGCATCTGAAATATCAACCTAGAAATTCAGCATGTCCCAGGAGTATTGTGATGATTGTGGGAAATATTTAAGGGGCGGGGGTTGAACCTAGAGTGACTTGTGTAAAATGGCATTTGCACTCTGGTACAGCTGGATAGGTCAATAGGGCCATTCTGTGAACGGTCAGATCCGCTGGAGCCAAAATAATCTGCAGGCTGCTGTTATCTTCAGCCCTCCAGGACAGTAGTGTGTGTCATATTTTTTTGCCGATCTTTTCCCCCAGCAGAGCAAATCCATCTGTTCCCCCTCAAGCACACTGTGCCTTGCTGAAAAGTGGTTTCAGGTTCTGGTAATGTGTGTCGCTGGATGGATTTTTATTGAAATTTTGTGTAAGACTTTAACCGAATTCCTTTCCATGGTACCAGAAATTCCAGATAACATTATTTCAAAGAGTTTCACTGCAAGGCCGCAGTTTTGCTGGACATTCACACTTGACCTGCCAATCTATGATTTCTTATAAATCTCCATAGTAATGTAAATAGGATAATGGGCAAAATCCCTGCCTTAATCTGTTTTTTAGGAATTAACATAAAAATGATTTAATAGTAAGAATCTTTTCTCTTGTAGACTTTGCAAATATATGACAAGAATTGACAAGAAATGTGGTGTATCTGATCACACTGGTTTGTTTGATACATATTTATGCACTTCTTCCACCATAATAATCAGTGTAGTAGGGATAGTGAGCAGGCCATAACATCCCAATTGACGTTTCTTTGCACATTTCCCCCATTCTTGTATAGATAATAAAATCCTAGTTAGAGAGGGTTGACTCCTTATTTCATGGGTAATAACATGGTGCTGTAAACCGGCTACAGAACAAGATATTCCCTACGCTGTTTTGTTTCACCTGTGGCTCACAAATGAATTGTGGTCGAGTTTGTTACCATGGTGACCCAAGGTATGTCATCAAATAGATATAGCCTTGTGCTGGCTGTCACCCAGGCTGGCTGAAGTAGTACAAAGTACCCTAAATTTGCTACTAGTTTTCATCCCCTGAAACATGCAGTTGCTGGCAGTGTATTCATGTCTTGAACTTTCATCACTCCTATGGACAAATCTGTTGCCACGGTACCAGCTCAGGATCAAAGAAGACCTGCGTTAAATGAACGGAGAACCTGCAGCGTGTGCTTTAGCTGCCGCCGCACACTCCTTGTGTTCCTTCTGTGTGAAAAGGGTCCACGGGAACACTGACTTAAGCCCCTCCCATTTTTAGCCCCTCCCTCAGGAGATCCACCAAGAGCAGAGCTCCGACTCCCCCGGCCAGTGCACAGACTTCAGGAAGCCCGAGGGTTCCTCAGCGACTCCCGGGGCTTCCGCCGGTCACCATGGAGCAGAAGGAGAACATGACTGACAGGGACTTGACCCTGACTGTGGTCCTTCCAGGAGGTGTTGAGAGAACCACTGTGGTACATGGCAGGTGAGCCTAGTGAATGGCAGTTAACAATGGGCCTTTGTTTCCTTGATGCTTTAAGCAGTTTGCTGTCTTTCCTAATTTCGTGTAGATAGGCGTTTGTTTGTTTATTTTTCTTTGGTCGAAAAATAGTAGTAAAGTAGTTGATTAATACCTTGAAGGATTGAACTGTAAGCAGCAGAGAGCTGATCCATGATGGTGATGTATTAGTCTCTCCCCCTCAACACACACACACACACACACACACACACACAAACCAACACATACAGTAAACCTTTCTCCACTGGCTTCAATATAGCTGCTGTTGCGCTCAAAGATGACATTAAAGGTTTATTACAAGGACGCCCAAACCCTCCAGTAACAGTCCTGATGGTAAACATTTTAATAAAGGGTGTTACTGTCCTTGGCTTTCTATAATTGAAATGAGGTTTAATATACAAGGCTTTAGTGCTGAATTCTATCACTCATCTGAACATTTTTCAAGAACTGCAGGAGCATGAAATGGGACATCACGGTTCCGAAATGCTGTACAGTTAATCATACATCCTCTGATGCATAAGTTGGACACATCATCAGTGTTGGAGTCTTTGGGTGTTTCTTGACCCTCATCCAGGCAGGTGTCTGTTGTCAGACCTGAAATGCTGTACAGATTCCTTTGCTGAAATTAATAAAGTTGTAAAAAATCTTTTTTTAAAATTACGTTACTATTGGCTTATTGCATTATTTGCATTCCTTGCATGCTTTTGGTTTGTTTTGTTTTAATAGCTGTAAGCTATGAAAGATATTTCATAATTATATTTAAAAAGTAACTCCAATAACGTTCAAATGAATTGAGTCTAAATGTTAGGTACGGCCACATTCTTGACTACTGTTTGGCTCCTTGGCCATCCTTTCCTCCCAACCTTGTGGATACAACCCTATTATTATTTCATTATTGTCTTCATATTGGCTGCTTAGTTTGCTTAAGTTTGTGTTGCCAGATGTCTCTGGTCCTTTATTGGTCCTGTATGAGTGAGTTTTGCATCTGTTCTCTCCTGCTGTTTCTGTCCATGACTTAATTGGATGAGTGAACTTCTCTTCAAAGAAACCCTCCGGCCAACTTTTCTCCTAATCCATAGTAGGTAATGGTTATTGTAGTTTTTTCCATGAGTTTTTCTAACTGGAGTTTGTTCCTTTTCCAGCAAGCCCATGATGGACCTCTTGGTCATGCTTTGTGCCAAGTACCGTCTGAATCCCTCTAGCCACACCGTCGAGTTGATCTCCACCAACCAGAATCGCATCAAGTTCAAGCCCAACGCTCTCATAGGAGCCCTGGAGGCCGAAAAGATCTTGCTGAAGCCCAAAGGAGCCGATAAGAATAAGGCGATGGGCCCTCAGATCCCAGAGGTTAAGTATGGCTGTCACAAACCTTAAATCTTAAAAGCACGTTTTGGTCCCGTCTCGTATGTCCCATGTAGTGCTATTGTTAAAATATTATATTCAATCTAGTGTAGGATGCTCGACGGAGCTCGCCTAATTTGTGGCATTGATTCTTTTGTACAATTATAAATCTGTACACCGGTTTCAGAATAAGTTAGCCCACAGTGGAGACCAGCAAACACTATAGCTCCTTTGTCCTTTGTTGCATTCTTTGGGAAGAAGCACATGCCCTCCACCCTAATCCCCCCAGTTACTCAATACTTTATCTCCTGCCAGCTTGAGATCTGCTCCAAAACAGCCGTTAATGCCTACAGGTGCAGCATTTTTAATGCTCTTGTAGAATAAATAAAGGAAGCTTCACATTGTAACCCCCACCCCCCCCCCCCCCCCCCACCACGCCCACC
>JAODJW010000001.1:46124289-46160659 GCA_026777045.1 Hyperopisus bebe | reverse complement strand
AGAAAAAAAAAAGGAAGCTTCACCTTGTCCCCCCCCCCCCCCCCCCCAATGCAGGCTACGGTTCGGCTGATAATAAACTACAAGAGGGCACAGAAGACCATTCTGAGGGTGAACCCTCAAGCCCCCTTAAAGGAACTCCTACCGGCCATTTGTGAGAAGTGTGAATTTGAGTGCCAAGCCACAGTTCTGTTGAGGGACGTGCTGTCGGCGGAGCCCCTGGACTTGAGCAAATCCCTCAACGACTTCGGCCTGAGGGAGGTGTATGCCAAGGAATCAAAAGGTGCGAGCCACTCATTCATCTGTTCCCTTAAACATTCTGGTTCACTATTGAATATAAAGACCTGGCTCATGAGGCCGATTACAGTAACTTATTTCTGGAAATGCAGATTTTAGTTGGTTTCTTCAGTCCCGATCTCTTCAAATCTGGATCTCGTTTCCAAATCCAGGCCTTGTTTTCTTTTCTCCCAGTTAGTTTGATAATTGCTGACTCTGCTTGGCTAGAGACTTCACACCTTACTCACAGATAAAGGAAGGCTAGAAAATCAGCAGTGCTCAGACCTTGAGGACTGTGATCTGAATAGTCCTGCTTTAATCCATGTTTGAGCTTCATGGAGCTTTGGCTGGATTCTGTTTGCGTTGGTTTGTTCTCATCCAGTTAAAGGATTAAATCATCCTGCCTTTACCAGGGATGGCACTCTGCCTCAGTAGGTAAAACTGCAGAGTCTTACCTCCAGAGCAGTAGAGTTTGCATGTTCTTCCTGTGTCTGCACCTTCTGTGCTCCAGACTAACCCTGACCTCATACTGGAAAAGTATTGGGAAGATGGATGCATGGACGCATATAGATGCATTTTGATGTGATGTGATTCAGAATCCGTTTGATTGGCCAAGTATTTTCACACGTAGGGAATTTGTCTCCGGTTGTCAAATGGTCTCATACTGTACATACAGTAGGTACTTACAGTTTAGAGAAGATATGATGACATACGGTTTGATATGTACTGTGTCCATTTGTGGATGATAGATGTGCAAGGAATGTTGGAGCAAATGCAATTAGTGCATATTGTACAACTGTACGTAATACAATGAATAAAGGACGGTCTATTGAATAAAGAGTAGCCAATTGTTTTAAATGTTGTTTTGTTGAAAAATGAAGACAATTGGAATATTATATAGTTTTCAAATGAGATGTTCGATGAGCCATTGATACTCAAACTACCCCAGGTAGTTCATTACATTCACACATTCAACTAAAATAGCTTGGATTCCTCTTGGATTCAGTTTCAAATAGTCATAGCTTATATATGGCTTTCTGGCTGACAGCAGGATTTAACTGCATTGTTAATTTAAAGAATGATGCAAATTAGACTGATTTAATCATTCACTGATAGTAGTCTGATAATAGGAACTAAATAGGATCCCTATTGTAGTGATACCGTGTTTTGCAGTTTAGTGTTGCCAGTCTGTGTATTATCTCTATTCTTCTGTGAAAGTGGGTAGAAATCTATGAATAAATACTCCTCTGGAAACTGTATAGTGCATAATTCATATACATGTATATAGTGTATGGGAGTATAGTACAGGCTTTGTCTTTGAATAGAATGAGTCCTACAATTTAAAAAAATGTTCCCAGACATTATAGCCTGGAACTGATTAAATTCCCACTGCTTTAGTCTCCTCTGTCCTCAAGTTCCATGTTTTTTAATTTAAAGTTCTTAAATGAGTACAGATCTGTCAAACGCTGTCGTGTGATTCGGTCGCAATCAAGCGTCGTATCTCTTACCGCAGTGTCTCCTTCCTAATCCTAATATTAGATTAGCTTCACTCTGCTCTCTCTCTCTTTTACAAGTTGTTAATAAGCAGTACGTGGTCTCTCCTGTTCTTTGCACCCAGTAATCCCAGGCAGAAAATCCCAGTTTACTGGCTACGGTAAATGACCAGCTGTACCTGTAATATATTTGCCACACCATGTTGATTTCCCAGCATGAGTTGATTTATGTATATATTTATCCGGCCTGATCTGCCTACCCCTCCCCACTGAAATAGTGTATCAATTTTATATACATAGACAAATATTCAATGGATAAAGCCATTGTTATTGGGGGTTAATTATCATCAGAGTATTTTGGAAGCATTAGAATGGTCTGTGGCAGTGCTTCTTAACCTGGTCCTCGGGGACTCCCACGCAGTCCATGTTTTTGCTCCCTCCAAGAGAGTCCACATTTTTGCTCCCTACCTGGACTGTCTCGGGGTCCCCAAGGACCGGTTTGAGAGAAACTGGGGCTGCAAACAATAGCTGGTGTGATTCTACCAGGCTGGTATAAGCAGGATTGTGATATAAATTAGCTTGGCAGCTCAGTTTTGTTCCACAGTGCACATTGATATTGCTGCTGTTATTCTTGTTGCTATTGTAGCTGTTAGTCAACACTATATATAAAAGTACATTGTGGGTGGCAAATGTAATGTTTTTGACCAAAACTAATTTGCTTTTGATATGTTAACAGGTAACAATGCAAGTAAAGACTTTGAATGCTCTCTAATCCTTCAAGGTAATTACTAATGTACCCCTACAACGTTTTTGTTTGTTTGAAAAGCCCACAGACAATAGTAGTGATATATACAGTATATACCCCAGTTATACAAATGTGTTTATGATAGACTCAGTGTGTCTTGTTTCTGTCTATTGCCAATCCTGACTGAGCATTTCCTCACGTTTTTAGAAAGAAATTATATTCCACAAAGCAAAGGTAACATGCCAAAAGAGACGGAAAACAAAGGATTGTTCAGAATGTTTAGAAGAAGCAAGAAGAGGCTTGAACGGGTATGTGTAAACAGAACCCCTCTGCGGGCTTACGTTTGTGCCCAAGGCGCTGAGGGGACGCGTTGAGCGTCTTCCACTTCCTGTCATTTAAAGACCACCGCAGCCAGTGCGCCAGCCTCCCCCGTGGTGACCAAGCAGTCCTCCACCGTGACGAGCACCAGCGGCCCAGCGTACAGCTCCAACACCATGCCCGCCGACGTGCCGAAAAAGAGGCGCGCCCCACTGCCGCCCATGATGATGTCACAGAGTGTCCCATTGGGCCTTGATGGTCACCAGGTAGAGGCCCTGTCTGACGATTCCCAGGTAACCGCTCCGAGCTATCTTTGGCTGATTCTCTCCCTGTGACCGGGGGAATTGTGGGAAGGTGGCACTCTCGCCTCACGGCTTCAGGGTTGGGGTTCGAATCCCCCGCCTGCTTTGGTCTGAGGATTGCAGGTTGTCCCTTTTGATGCGTGGGTTTACCCTGAAAATCCTGGTTTTATGTCCCCCTCCAGATATGTGCATTTAGAATGTGTTTGTGTGTGCGCACATGCGCACAGACGGTCCTGTTTTTGTAATCTTTCCGGTTTTTGTAATCTTTACATTTTACATTTAGATTTCTCCACAATGTGATTTAAAAATTTGTAACTTGCCTACCTTATGGGGACTTTTTTTGGTCCCCACAAGGATTGTTTTTTTTAATTTTATTTAAAAATCTGAGTGCAAATCAAAAAACTAAAAATGTCATTTGTTTGGTTACTTAACCCCTACCCAGCCCTAACCTTAAGGTTGTGATCGTTGGGATTAGGATTAAGCCCATTGAAATGAATGGAGAGTCCCCATGAATATATGAATACATGACCTATGCGCATGTCCAGTGATGAACTGGTGTCTTATCAATGGGGTTTTTGTTCCTTGTGCCCTCTGTTGTCTGGGATTGGCGCTATGCTAACTGCGACCCTGTACTGGTTAAGCGCTTGGAGGGTGGGATGGATGGATGGATGAAAGGAATGTTCAAGTGGGCTCTTGACGTCATCAGATTGTGTAGATGAGAACTTTGATTCATGTACTTTTAAAAATTCTTTTTAAAATCAGTTTTTAAATTCTCTTCAGTCAGCCTTCCTGTACAATTAGCTGTTCTGAATAACATGTGACCTCTCTGCATCAGTGTTGTACAGAGGTAAATAGTTCAGGTGCAGAAAGTAAAAATCCAGACCAAGATTTTGTTTCAGCCAACCAGTTCAGTACCCCGTGACTGTGACTTTTTGAGTAGCTGGTTGGTTGAAACTAAATCTTGGTCTGGATTTTTACTCTCTGGACCTGAACTATCCACCTCTGTTGCTGTAGCAACTAGCACAGTTTCATCCACCTACATAAACCATATACCTGAAGCCATGCCTCTAGTTGAATTTTCTTGGAGTCCTGGAAGTTATTTTAGTGCTTGAAAAGACATTTACCTCTGTGCAGAAGCATCATTTTTTGAAATTAACTGTTTATAGGACCAGCATAAAATGTGTATCGTTAATTAATACTTTTTTGTTGTGTAGATGCTGTCTGGGTCGAGTTGTTCGGGTTCCCCTGAAACTTCCACAAAGAGGGTCAAGAGGAGGGCGCCGCAGCCCCCCTGCATGGTCACCCCGGGTACCTCTCAGCAGGACGATGGCGTAAATGGTTTGTGCTGATTGGTTGCCCCTCTGTCATGTGATTCTTAGCTTTTATAAAGCAGATCCTTCAGCCTTGTGAATATACGTTTGTATAAGGAAGCCAAGAAATCACCGCCAAAGTTTTTACACACTGACAAACCTTAAATTTCTGCCTAATGTCATTCTCCCCGAAGGGACAAATTTTAGTGTGCCTCTTCTGCCCCCTAGTGGTCAATATGAATTTTTAAAAATTCTGGCCAGGCTTTTAACCCAGACCCTGTTCTGAGTAAATTTTTCCAATTAAACCAGTCGATAAAAGGTAATCTCATTTGCTTTTGTTCTGGTCATATTTTTCCGTAATGTTTCAATGTTAAGCAAACATAAAAATGGAGTGCGATCTCTGAGGTCTACAGAGGTATCAGGCTGTTTTTCCACATCTTCTGAAGTGTTATTAGTTTGTCTGCTTTGTCGCTTATATGTATTCACGTAAAACGCACCACAGACCAGACAAGCAAATTATAGGTTGTACCTTTTTTTTAAAGCCATTTCCTATTTTAACGAGCGCAGCAGGATTATAAGTGCAGCATTCGGTCTTTACCCCCTTTCATTCAGTGCCAGTGCACCTCAGAAGGGCTGCCTGTTACTGTACTTCCAGGGCTTCAGCCGATGGAGACGGGCTCTCTCCGATGGTACGGCGGTTACATAATAATTGCAGTGGATTCAGATTAAAGCTGGCTTTTATTGCTGGCTAATTATTGCAGGGGTGTTTTGGAAGAGGCTGGCAGAGTCCCACCAGGCCGCTGTCAGCCAGATATGAAGCGGCTGAATGACTCTCCCTTTGATTTTTCCTCAGTAGTGCACTTTTAAGTTTCACAGTACACCTTCCTGTCTGCCCTTTTATCTTGTGTTGTGATTGTCTACAACCGCGTTTCCCAAACCGGTCTTCGGGGACCCTTACACTCACCCTTACATTTGTTGTTGGACTGTATGTGCCGGAGGGCTGCACGGTGGTTCATTAGCACTGTTGCTTCATGCTTAAATGGTTATGGGTTCGAATCCCTTCTCTGCTCTTCGTTGGCGTGTTCTCCACCTGTTACATAGGTTTCCTCCTGTAATGTGCATGTTTGTGTTCTGTGAAGGGTGGGCATCCCATCTTGGGCGTACTCCAGGCTTCTGCCCTGTGCCACCAGGGGCAGACTCCAAACCCCGTGGGGACCCTGTAAGATAGATGCCCACTGCTTAGGCTTCTGATCAATCTAGGGTTTAATCAGGTTTCCCGGGCCAATGTTATATTTGCAGACTCGTAAAGAATGACGACTTTGTAGAAAAATGAAGATGTTTCCAAAATTAAATAGCTGTCGTTCCTGTGCTTCTTCTTCACAGTCAGTATGCTTTTTTCAGTATTTCTTTCCCCTTCTTCCCCTTAAGGATGTTTTCTGGCAATTCCTCTCCTCCAAACCGCAGTCTGAAAGTCAGAGGAAGGGCATGTGCGACCGTCTTGGGCCCCTCCACTCTCCTGCCGTTCTCTCATCTCTCCCCCACCCCCCCCCCTCCCCCATCCTCCCCATGTTTCCTTGTGTGTCCTTCCTCGTTAAATTCCGAACTGTTCCTGGCTGCTGCAAATCACGTTTTAACAGTCTAATCCCTCAGTCACTGGCGGTAAATGCCATAATTGTTTCTAATCTCATTCTTTTGCATCACACTGTAATGACAGAGTCGGTCATTAAGGTTTAATAACTGTTGCCATGCCATCGATTTTTATTTATTTACTGGGGGGAGAAGGTTTCCCCTTTGCATAAAAATCAGAGCACAGTTCACATTAGATTTAGCTTGTTTTTCTCAGCAGGGGTCCAGTAGCACAAATTTTACAGCAGGAACCGTAAACCAGTTTAGTCTTGCCAATATGACTTTTGGGTTAGGAAGCGAAGCAAATCAGTTTTCCTGAAACACTGAAGAATGTAGATGAATGTGCTAATCGCTTTTTTCCTGCTGTACATTTGTGCCCGATGAGGCATGTAGGTTTATGAGAGAGGATGAGGTCGGACTCAATCCGTCCGATATCCAAGCACGGTGATCGTGACCTTTAATTTGGAGACCTTCCTGAACGTTCCGTCACAGAAGTGTCACAGGGCACAGCGGATTTGATTAATACTCTCGCTCACTTTCTCCTTAGAGGAGAAGGTGCTGGATCATATGGTTGTAACTGTGCCTTTGTTGCCGGGGCGGGGGGGGGGGAGGGGGGTAAAATCTGGTAGGTGGTTAATTACCGTGAAATGCTCGAATACCTTGGAAGGTGGCTCATAATTTGCCACCCCCTCCCCTCCCAGTCTTGTGAAATGCTCATAGACTGCATGCTCATGTGTGGTCATACTCCTAAATGTTCATTTCTTATCACGTACTGTAAGGATATTAATAATCAAATCATTGGCTTTTTTTGTTCCTTATCTTTTCTCATTTCTTGTGCATTTCTCTCTGTCTCAATGTGTTTTACGCTTTTCAGTTAATACTACTGTGTGCTTGCCATCATTTCTCTTTACGGCATTTAAATTTGTTTGGTTTTAATAAAGAATTCAGATCACCCCCAAAGCCTGTCTGATTGTGATCTTTTTCCATTTTCTTCGCTTTTATACTAGATTGGCTGCAGGACTGCATTGTCCTTTTGACTGTCTACCATACTTTGCCACATCTGGACAAACGCAGATCTTACATGGATGCCCATAGCAAACACTCAACTGTTACTATACTGAGTTCCCTTCAAACTTTTTTTTTTAAGGCGTCTGTTAAAGGTAGCTATCAGGTAGCTACAGGGGAAAAAATTTAACCAGTGTAATTGACGATCATTTTCAGCGTTTGACAGTTTAAGGACTATGTCCCTGTAAGCATATTCTGAGTAGGAAGGCTGAGAATTGTCCTTTCTTCCTGCTGGATTATGTAATGGGTTTATGTTCTTCGGGGTGTGAGTCCCTTTCTCTGATGTGAAAACTCATCTCCCTACTGATGGCGTGGGTGTTTTGGCCTGTGGCGACAAGCCTTGCTAAAGGAGAAAGGTAGCTTGCAGCAGTCGCTTTATATACTTTCAAACTATCTGAATTAACTTTAGTCCCCAAAGTGGTATTTTTATATTCACTAATAATTTTATTTTGCTACATTTCATAGCTGAATGTATATTAAAATGTCACTTTTTTCCGCACCTGTTCAATGCATAGGAAGAACAACTTCCCAAAGCACGCTGGAGGAGATCCACGAGCTGGACGAGATGCTCTCCCCTCCGATCCTGAGCTCCAGCCCCGTATCTGGCCTCCCCCCTGCCTCGGTGGATTGTGGGAAAGCAGACCTCACCTCTGATCCCGCTGACTGCAACATGCAGAGCTCCCTGCAGTCTGAGCACACGGAGGAAGATCATTCTAGTGGTCTTTCCTCAGATGGCAAGTACGAACTCCTAATAAGGACACTTGACATGGGGGCTAGCTGTAGCTGAGATGAAAATCCCCGTCTTAGTTCCATGTGATGGCAAATGGTGATTGATTATGTTTTTTTATGCCTTGGGGAATGGATGGCTTTAAGTCTGTACATTTAAAGAGCTTGATTATCATATTTTGGAAAATCTTTTAACTCTCTTTTGACAGACTGGTTGGGGAGTCTGGGGCCAGCCAGCATTGTACGGAACAAACACTGAATACTGAAAAGGCTGATATTCCCCAAACGGGATGCACAGGTGTCTGGACACTTCAGTATTGCGGAAAGCTAAGCTCAAATGATTTCACATTTTTTATACCTAAATACATTTTTAAAAACCTGCATTTATTTCTTTACATAACATCTCTCACTATAGACACTCTGTTTGAAAGCATCCACATGATTCTGGCTAATTGTTGTTTCTTCATTTGTATGAAGTAAATGTTGTTTCCTGGCTCTATTCAGTCATGCACTGTTGTTGGTGTTTAATTTCTGCAGAGACCCAGGCAAGCCTGACCGAACAAAGGGACGTTCAGGTTAGTCTCTCTTCTGAGAACAGGCTGGTCCCAGATGGGGATGGAGAACGATATCCTGTTAGACTGCATAATGATCAACAGCCTCAAACCCAGAGCCCTGCTCCCCCAAACCCCACATCCCAGGAACGTGGGCCCCAGGATTCAGGAGCCTGTGCTTCTGACCAGCTTAATGGCAGAACGGCCTTCTGGGACCAGCTGGAGAAAGCTGACCTAAACGGAGGTGCACACAGCGTCCATGAAGAAGAGTCCCAGATTGCGTTTTCATCTACTACTGAGCCACCAGCAGCTGAAGGAGCCAAGCTGAAGAAGGACATGGCTACCTCCACGGAGGAGCTCCGCTTTTCGGATCACTGGCCTGCTCCAGCCGCAGTCGAGCGTCTGCCGTCACCTGCCACGAAGAGCTCTCCCATTTACGCAAAGGAAACTACTCCCAAACCCAAACTGTCAGATGAGTTCCTGCGGGGCTACACGCCAAAGGTGGGGCTCACTACCTTTACCGTCGTCCCTCAGAAGACCCTCAAGAAGGTGAGGCTGTTTGAGGTGGAGGTCACGCTTGTGGCTCCCAGTGCGGTAGGGAAGCAGGAATCGGCTACCAGTCCCCCAGAGGCTGGAAAACATCAAATGGCGTCGGGACAGAAGCAGCTGTCTGAGTCATGTGCCCCTACACCAAGCCACGATAGCTGTGAAAATGACATGAATATGATCAACGACAGTGGTGGCCATAGCACCATAGACTCAACTCAGCCAGACCTTGTTCCTCCTGTAGTTCCTGCAGGAGATGGCAAGGGCTACGAACCTTCACTCACTTTTGATGGAGGCATCAAGGCCGGTCCAGCACTGCAAATCAAAGGCAAGAAAATCCCACCTGCAACAAAGCCCAAGCCAGCCTCGTTCCGCCTGCCGCAACATATAGGAACACCTGGGTATTCCGTTACCTCGGTGACCATGAGTAATGTGAGCACCAGCCCAGACGGGGCTTCAGGGCAACAGGGAAAAGAATTGCCCCGGGAGCAGTCTGCCGAGATGAATTTCTCTCTTTCGTCTCCACCCTCTCGTCTTCCTGCGGAGCGTTGGGAAGAGGAGGGGGCTGGAGGGAGCCCTCAGGAGGTGGGGAAGACTCAAGAAGAACCCTCCCCTGAAATCGCAAAGCGAGCAGGAGCCCTCGCTAAGCAGCCTCCCCCTGGACTGAGTCTGGAGAAGTTGAGGAGTTTTGCGGCTCCCAAACCGTACTCTCCCGCCAGACCCTCTCGGTTTGCCTTGGCTGTGTCCTCAGCAGTCAGGAGGTCCCAGTCCCTCACCCAAGGTCCCGGCACATTCATCGGCTGCTCAAAACCCAGTTACATACTACCTGTGCAAGATTTTAAAGAACCATCAAGAGGCCTGGTAAGTTATGCCCTGTCTGCAAAATTTCTTCAAATCTCTTTGGCTCTACAAGACAAGATGCAAACAGGGCCAGAAAATCTCATGCACCTGAATCATAACGGCAGCAAATAACAGCATCACGTAAGGCTGGAAAAATATACATTACCTTTTGAGAAATGGCTGCAAGCAATATCAGTAAGGTAAATACTGACCCTTTAGTTACTTGAAATAAAGAACCGCTCCGCAGCGGATATCCTCAGTGAGGGAGACTGGGAAAATCGGCCCTCTTTCTGTATGCTAAAAACCCTGTGAACCATTGCTGAATACTTTGTGATCTGAAACAGATCTTATCTGCATAGTGTTCAATAGTCTTATTTACAGTACCTCCCAAAATCTGTGTGCAGTTACGTTTCATCAGTTCTCTACGGGAATGACACTAATTTAATATGGGAGTATAATTTAAGCATTGTTTGAATTTAAGCCTAACCACATAACCGCCTACATATAAACAAAGAATTTATAACTGACAAAACTTTAGTCTCTGTCCATGATGCACCACCCAAAATGACACCCCCTGTTTCTGTTTGGCACATAGCTGATGGGACATCAATCTAAAACGGACATTTTTAAGAACAAAACTAAAAACCTTTACTTTTTTGGATTTCTTTTTTCTTTTCATTTTGAAAGAGTGAAATTCATCAAATAAAGCATCCATTACAAGATAACTCGGATGTATCCTTATCTGCCCATCCTGGCCCACGCAAAACACCCCTGCCACACATTTAAGTGATAAAGCATTTTGGTTGGTGGTAAAATACACAAAATCATCTAAAGAATCTTGCGGTTGCTCTCTGTCTGATAAAAGCTGACTGCGTTTCCAGCTGTGGTTTATGGTGACACTGGGCTGCTGACGGGGAACTTAATACATTCTGATGTTCGTTTTATTTTTTTTGAAATCTGAGTCATTTATTTGTCATGATTCGCAGAACTGGCGCAAAGTTTTGGGTTTGACCAAAAAAAAAGGTTGCGAAAAGGGATTGGGATCAATGTGCACTCACTCGTTTTATAATTTAACTGGATTTTTGTATTGAAAAAATCGCATCTGTGCAGCTTGTGTCTCATGATGGATTTTAATTTCACTTTTGTTCCGCATGGCATTTCTGCTGGCGAACCTCTGCTGACCCAGCAAGCCCCCCCTGGGTGGTGTCTGTATGCTGTGTGTATGGGGAGTGAACATCCTCGCATATATTGGGGGGGGGAGGGGGCTGTGGCTTGTTCTAGGCAGCACTGAGCACATGGTTTGGGTACACCCTAGACGGGATGCCAGATTATTAAAGGACACATGCAATCTGGGCACAGGAAGTTCTGGACTCTGGACTAATTTTAATGTCCCTGCCCTCCATTTATGATTTCGTCCCAAATTTTTGGGGGGCTTGAACTACCCCTGCCAAATAGAATACCTACATGTCTTTGGACTGCTGAAGGAATGACATGGGGAGGACATGCAGACTCCGGACACACACAGTAAAGGCGTGGTTCGAACCTTCAACCCTAGAGAGAGCAACAGTGCTTCGTACAGAGCCGCTACCCTGTCCCAGAATCGGCATGTCTCGTCTGAGCTCCCCTCTGTTTCAGGACCGCATACGCATTTCTAAGTCCCTGTTTGTGTGGCCCCTTTATTTTCCGCTGTATAAAGGAAAAGGAGATACGGGACTTGGAGGCAGGGAGAGAGCGTGTGCCACGAGAAGCGGTTCCCAGCGGTCAGGGGTTGCGGGGCATCCCGCCTGCAGCGGTGACAGATGCCAGCAGACACGGAGAGGCACGTGGACAAGGCCCCGGCTGCGCGGGCGTAGCGGTGAGCGGGCGGGCAGGCGGGCGAGAAGCGCGTGTGGTGCCACAGTCCCTGAGCGGTGATGCACAGCTGAGCGTCCCAGAAAATCGCACGGTAGCTTCCAGGTCTAACCGTAATGTTCTGGAATATAAAGTCACCCAGAGTGCATTACCCTCAGCCCTAACCTACACACTGGGGTGATTATGCAGTTCCATTTATATACTTTAGTGTCCTTCGTAATCATAGGGGAATCATGAATAGCAGCTAGTGATTTGTTTAGTGGTATTAACTGCTTGATGGGTATATATACCTGTACTCGCCTGGGGTTCTGAGGTTATGTAACTATGCTATGCGATAAAAAACCTTAGAAAATCCCTTCTTGGAATCTCATCTGCTTACAGAGCTGTGTTACTGCATTAGATTTAAGGGATGCTTCCCTGTAGCTAGTGACAAGTGTAATTTTAACAATGGGAACAAAAATGAATTTAAAATACACGTACGATATGAATGTTCTTGTTACTTTTCGTTATTTTCATAAAACCGAAAGTAATTAACGCCTGATATCAATTTATTATTATTTTTTAAATCTATTCAGGAGTGTGACAGAGACTGATTGGAACTTGTAGAGACGTGACGTGTGGAGCAGCGAATTCCGTGATGTCAAATGACTTCTGAAGACCCGCCTCGAAAAGCTACTGGCCAGGCTGTACAAAAAGAGGAGGAAGGGAGTGTTATTGGAACCCCAGAAATCTCAGTGGGGTAGCCCTGCTGAAAACTTAATGCAGCCAATTTAAAAGATATCATTATATAAAGGTCATATAACCCTAATATTTTCTTTATTCTTGTACCATATTTCACAATGTTTAATATGAGATTTATAAAATTGGTTAATTTTATATATATATATATATATATATATATATACACATACATATAAAAGACTGGTTTAAGTTATTAGTATTAAAATTAACCTTAATTTCTGAACTAGAAAATTATAAAGATTTATAAATATGGTACTTTATTAGAAATCATTTATACTCCATTGAGTTTTCTGTATATTGTATTTTTGTGTGTATATACAGTATATTGTATATGTTAAAAATCGAATCCTTTAAAATCCACTTTTGTTGTTCAGATGCAAAGGTACTATATTACCATACATTACACTGGGGGAAATTTTCAAATAAACAGCTGACCTATCCAACTGTGTAAAATTAATTGTATTTCCTTTGGTGATCGATCCCATATAATAAAGATGCTTCGGATATGGTTTCAGCTTATGAGGATATGGCCGCTTAACCTGTACAGGTAGGACTTCTTGTCCTGAAGTTGGATTGGCTTCTGCTTCTGCTGATTGATGTCCCATTCACACCTCAAAAATGAGACTGAGATTTAACTTCTTTCAAGGACCAGGATTGATTGCCTCTGTCTTGTGGCCAGGAGCAATAGCCCCCCTCATTATGCAATTTTATAATTGTATATATTTAAGGGACCCTGTAAAGAGCTAATCCCCCTGAATGCCACTACTGTGCCCCAGCTTCTGGTATAGTCAGACATGCCGGTGTTCCATCATCCAATCATTTCCCTGCTAGCACACACGGTTATGTGCAACTGGCTCGTTTGCTAATTAGCAAGACATCCGTGCGAGGAAAGTTTCTGATTTGTAGCTGACTCTAACCTGAGGTAATTCTGACTTCTTCCTGAATTTCCCGCAATGTATTTACACTGCCTGATACATGTGACGTATTATACAGCGTAAATATTTTGCAGGGAAATCGTGCGGATTCTGGCCAGATGTATGAGTACCATGTGGTAAGTTTGACATTTTAAAAACTCAATCGCACAGGCATTTAGGACTTTCTGCAAGTCCCAAAATAACAATTATATTTTAATCCAATGTGGAATTTTATCAATGATGCTTATAAATAGGCTGTAGTTGGCAGAGGGTCCTCCGCTGCTTCTTAATAACATATGTTCTCCATGCGTTCTTGCAACGTCAAGCAAAACTGTGAAAGTGAGACTCCAGGGCCTGCCCTCCAAATGTAGGAGCATGTGATTATGGGATGCCGAGCTAGAGATTCCACAATCGCCTCTTTAATTCCCGACCCATCGTGGACGTTTCACTACGCAGACACTCATAGTGGAGTCGTGTTTTTTTCCTTTCGGAATCGCTGGGTGTGTTTTTACAACTGAAAGCTGTATAAAATGAGTGATGAAGAGGGCAGGCTGATATTTTTCTTCAGTGATTCTTATAAACGGGGGGCATTTCATGTGGTCGGGAATGGGGTCTGTGAGTATGAGGGGGTAGCCCGAAATCTAGTATCCCGGCGGTAATCCAGGTTAGAAGGGCGCAGGGTGCAGTTCGTGCTTCTATGGCTTGTAATTAAGTATTTCCATCCATCCATCCATCGAACTTCTAATTGTTTATCCGGGTCAAGGTCACAGGGGGGCTTGGAGACTATCCCAGGCAGCATAGGACACAGTGCAGGTGTACATCCTGCGCAAGATGCCAGTTCCACTGCTGTCCATTGCACACACACACACACACACACACACACACACAGACATACTCTACAGGAAATTTATAGACACCGGTTAGCCTAACTACTTCGTCTTTGGATGTCTATGTTTGTTAAAGTTTCCTGCAAGTCAGAGCCTCTTGGTAAAGAAAAGTCCCATCCAGGGTCCCATTTGTTAAATAGAGCAAAGCGTGATGTTGAAGGTATCTGTGGGCCTCCATCTTTACGTATTTGGCAGAGAAAGAAGAATTAGGTGATGCACAGAGTAACTGGGGTTAAGGGCCTTGCTCAAGGATCTGAGAGTAAAATCATTCTGCTCACGCTGGGATCTGAACCAGTAACCTTCTGAGGACAGGCAGCACAGGCTAAGCCACACACTAAACCTCCATGGTGATCCCAGGTGTTTCCGCTGACTGCCTTTCAGTGGGCTGTTCCCAGGTCAGCTCTCTCAGTAATTGACCAGCACACATCCTATACAGAAAACGCTGGATTTGTTAAAAACAGAAAACGGTAACAGATGATGGATGGATGAGATGAAGCGTGAACTGCAGATCTTCCCTCAGAGATGCGCATTTCAGGATATATTAAAACATCAATTTAAATTTGCGACGTCAAGCATCATCACGTAGGACATGTGACTGGATGAACAGATGGCCTGATCACATCATTTCCTGTCAGTGATTAGGGCAAACGTGAAGCTAAATGCTGCATCTTTTTTTTGGGATTAATAAGTAGATGAAGAAATGGAAAGGTCACAGCCACCGGGGCGGGCGCAAATTGTGGGGGTGCCTCACTTAATTCCATGTTTGTGAATCTGAGTCATGGAATATGCTATCTTTCCGATTCTGCATAATGTCTTTGTAGGACTTGCTCCTTTAGTTTACATCAGCTGCTCCTCCTCACTGATCTTAAAGAAGAGCAAAAGCGACACTGGACAGAAGAAAGGTGGATGACATAATTATTAAATACAATGAAGAAGTTATCTAAATGATTATAATGTGTAATCATTGTATGATATATATTATAAATTAAAAAGTGTTACCATGATTGAATTGTTACTCATTGTTGGTTTTTTTCACATTTCAAAGCCTGGAGCAGTAACAGATTTTACAGAGCTTGGTCGGTTATGATTATGTCTGTATCGGAAAGTAAGCGACCCGATGAGGAAGAGCTACAAACGGCAGCATGTGTTGGCATCTTTGTGATGTTCGTACCAGTTGACAGGGAGTAGTTAAGCCTGGCTGGTATTAACATGCATATAACCCCATCAGGTGGTCTTTTGGTGAATGGACTGCACGTCATGATCGACTAGCAACCGGCATCTGAAAGAGACACTCACAATCCGTATAACGGTAAAATGTCACATGATATTTAAGTGCCAAAAATGTACGAAATGTTCAAAGGTACCAAGTGGCATTTTGCCTGCAGTATTAGCAGCAGTAATAGGGAACTATGCTGTAATGTAACATGAAACCCCGCTGGCCAGTCTGTTGTTATTCTGCAGAGCATGAGCTGTTCAGACATACATCCATCTTCTGTAGCCACATTCCCTGTACGGTGAGCCTGCAGCCTAGCCTAAGAAACAGGAGGCATGAGGAAGGGGATACCCTGGAAGGGGGCCAGTCCAGCCCACGACACACACACGCTATATATAATCAATTCATATTTTTTTAAAAACTGCATGTTTACAGAATGAGGTAATGAGACTGTGACTCAGTGAGTAAGAGAGACTGTGGCTCAGAGAGTTAGGTCTCTGTGCATATGCACTTTAAGGCACTAGATTGAACCCCACCATCCTCAGCTGAATAGTCATGCTTCAGCAAGGCTCCCCCCCCCCCCAAAAAAAATATCTCTGGCAGTGCTGGATAAATGGCTGACACTGCTTCCAGATTCATTCTCAGTTGTATGTGAAGTGATTCATTGTCATTGTACCACATCAGCGTACAACTATTATGCAGCAGTGCCTCACTCAAGGTATCTCACTGATCAGGGATTCAAACCAGCAACCATTCAAGCACAAGTGCACTTCCCTAACCATTTGGCCGCCCCTGCCCCATATGTACATAGGTTACAAAGGTGAGTGTGAAAAGAAACGTTCCCGTGTACTTCTGCAAATGGCAAATAAAGCATCATTCTGTTTCCTTCAGATAAAACAGACTGCATGTTTTCAGACTGTGGGAGGGAGTTGGGGGTGTAGCTCACTGCTGAAGCTAATGCGAGTGTGAGGCCCTGGGTCCCCCGCATCTCCTATGGGGCCTGTTATTGTGGGAGCATTACAGGGCTCTGTGTTTAGGACTGTGTACATAATCAGACAGATGTTGGTTCAAACCCCATTGTTTGCATGTCATTCAACCATGGCATTTAACCCCTGCTGCTCCCAGGACTGTCTGAATAGAATTTTAGATATCCTGAGGCTAAACACAGAGAGAACATAACTCCCCCCCCCCCCCCCCCAAAACCCAACAAACCTGGAGGTAGGAGGTTACAGTACTTACCACTGCACCAGGGTGGGTCCGTGAATCTAGCTGTGGAGGAGGTGGGTAAAGCGAGGCTCAAATGATGGAATCTGTGCTTTTGTCCAAAGTGATCCACAACTGAGGAAGCATGATCAGAGAGTCCCTGGAACATTGGGGCCTTGATCAGGTGCCCAACAGTAAAATCTCACAGTCAACCCTGGGATTTGAACCTGCAACCTTCCCATCACAGGCACAGCATCCTAACCTGCACAGAAAAACAAAGTTTGGCAATTTGACCAGGAAATGCTTCTTCTCCGTGCTGCCCCCTCTGCTTAGCCATGTGCTCCTTTTACTTATAGACTCTGTGGTTTCCATGGGGACATGCTTGTGATGTCACAATGGTGGTCAGGGCCTGGGAACACGGGCAGACGAGCTGTTCATTTCAGATGTACCGGACGGAATGAATGATCGAGGTGTCGTGGGACGTGCTCTGTGCCTCTAAGGCTCAATTATGTTTCCGCATGACATTCTAAGAATAACCATTTCTGGAGCGTCCGTAAGTAGACAGCTGCTCGAATGGGCACGTCTGAAAATAGACCTCAAGTTACATGCTCTGTGAATCAGTCATCAATTCAGTGATTAATGCTATTTATGATAACCTTGAATAATCACATTTCTGCTTCTGCTGTTGACTCAGCCGGAGGTTCAAGTTTTTGGGGAATATCAATGAAACAGGGTCTGTTTCAATCCTCAATTGTCTGTTTTGTTAGTGTTTCACATGTTGGTTTCGTGATAAAGCCGTGTCTTAAAGTAGCTAGTCTTGTTTGTTATTTTTTTTCTGACATCTGTGCGAATCATACACCTTCTTTTCCTTTGGAAACCAAGCGTGACCCAAAAAAGCTGTTCGTTGACAAGGTTGCTCAGCCAAGTTTGGGTGGTCCTTTTCAAGCGTTCACTTGAAACACGCACACATTTTTTTTCACGCACAGAGAACCAAAGGAGTTCACCGTGAACAGGAAGTCGCAATGTGAGCGGTGCCAGACAAGGTCATCTACTGCACCGATTCCCCCTGAAAAAGCAAATATCAGCCAGAGAATTCTGACGAGAAAATTCCAGTTCCTTTTCAAATGAGATGCCTAATAAACATGGGTAACCATTTTTGAAAGCTGTTTTCTTTTACTACACTGTTGAGTGTTCTTCAAGATAAAGGTTTAGCTGTACATGATCAACACTGTAGAGATAACATTCCAAAGAACGTTCCAGAAAGCCTGAGTCAGAAAAGGATGGGACTTGATGATAAAGGTTGCCGTTTTCATCACGCATAAGGGATCTTCGGTGAAGCCTTTTCTTTTAAATGCACCGCTACCTCATACTTGTAGTGTTGTGGGTTTGAATCCCATCTCGTGTCTGTGGTTGTCCGTGTATTAGTGTGGGTTTCTTCTGGACGCTCCGGTTTCCTCCACAGTCCAGAGATAAGCTCAGGTGAATTGGTGTCTCTGAATCATGCAGAGTGTATTTCCGATCAGGATGTGCAGATTCCCAGCCAGGCCCTGATAATCCTGGCTTCTGATTCACCATGACCCTGTACCGTGTAATCTGCTTTGGAAAATAGACAGATGGATGTTTCTGGTTTAAAATTAAAATATTTAATAGAATGTATAAATATTTGTCTACGGACCTGTTATCAGCCATGGAAATGTAGTTAGTTGAGTATAAAAGACTTGGGTAACAGACTCTTTACCCGTATTAAGCGCATAGGGGTGCCATGTTTTCACTGTATCTGTTTCAGGAACTGAGGTTTTATGCTGACCTTTCAGATCATCTAAGTCCATCCTAATCCTCAAGCCTAGGTCCAGTGCAGGTCCAAAGGCTCAGCGATATCCGAGGCACACCCTACGGGTACAACCAGGTCGCGAGCACAGTTGTGTCCAGTAAGAGAGGATCGCCGGGCGACAGATGCCTGGGCCCGCTTCCAGGGCCCGTCACAGAAACAAGACATGATCGGCTTGACCCAAGAAGACCATAGATGCGAATCGGACAAACACAAACGATGGCAAGACTGTGTGAGTAGGTGGAGGCACCATGACTTTAACGTGACGGGCTTCTCTGCCGAAGCACAGCGGAGTGATCGGTTTAAAAATAACTTTATTGTGGTGGATCATGTTTTGGTAGGAGGGATAGCTCCCCCCCCCCCGCCCGCCCCCCCAGAGCAGCCTGGCCGGGCAGCGCAGCGTGAAGTGAACACAGAGCTGTTCTCTCGAAAGCCCCCAAACCTCCATCCTCCTCGCGGCTGCCCCCACCCCGCACCTGCTCCTCGCAAACGGCCCAGATGACGCCCGGCGCTTGAGTCAGACCCCGCTGGCGCCATGAGCGACGCCCTGGAGGAGCTGCACACCGGGGGAGGCACCATTTTCCCCCGGCCGCTCGAGAAGAACAGTGCCACCGCCTTTTCTGGCCCTTCTTTCATGCCACTGGAAGTCCGTCTGCTGCCACCCGGCAAGGGACATAGGTACGCCCCGTCCCGAACTTAGGAGGTCTAACAACACAGCCACATAGATTATTACATGCAAATGAGATTAGCGTGTTTCTGTTAGCATCCGCTAACCACCCATATAATGCCATATTCACAAATCTTCATGCTCGTTCCGCACCCCTGTTAAGTCATTATTCTGTACCGCGTGCGTGTGGTGGCAGCTTCCGGCGTTTTCCGTATGGGACGCTGAGCATGCTCCGCGTTCCAAATGTCAGCGTATGAGGAGGAGGAGGAGGAGGAGAGAAGAATTTGGGGTGCCTGTTGCTTTGCTAGCACTAGCGGGTAGCTCAGCGATCGCTGTGTTTATGGACTCCGGATCCGGGCCATTTCAATTCATCTGATATCAGAGGGGGTGTTTATTTTACTCCTGGTGTTCACTCATACTGAATTTAGGTTGAAAAAATACCGGACTCCTTGTGTCTTTAGAGTAAATGAAAATTAAACTGTCTTGACAACCCTCTGAAATACGGGAACACTCAAACCAGACAAACAGGGGGATTAGGTATAGTTTCCCGGGAATGGTCTAGTCGAGAGTTTGGTATGTCTTTAAACGCGTCTGGTCGAGGGTGACAGTCACCCAGTCAGCTGTTGTGTACAAGCCCAGGACTGTTGGCTGTTCTCTGTTTACTGAGTGCCCCGCCAGGCCAGCAGAGGTGGGAAATGCTAGTCATGTGTGTCCATCTTTATTTATCGTGCTATCAGGTGTCTGTCTGTCTGTCTGTCTGTCTGTCTGTCTGTGTCCCTCCATGCGGCCACGTGTTCGACCGGCTGATGATAAACAACTCTGTAAGGCTCCATGTTCACTTGGTCCAGGGCCTCTCCTGGTCTTCCTCAAAATGGGGAAAAGGTCACTTACATGATGATGGAGAACAGATCTACAAGTCCAGGGGTTTTCACAGGGTTTACATTATTAGGGAAACTCACCTCCAAAGCTCTTTTACTCCCTAAAATAGAGAAACTTAGTAACCCTATTTTATACCATCCACGCATCTCACAACAATCAACCGTTAACCAATTAACTGCAAGTTAACAATTAACATGTACAGGTAAGTAACAGGTCCCCAGACTGCCCTGCCCCAGCACACCCCCAGCCTCCTTCAGTAATCGCATTTCTACGTTATAGGCACCAAAGTGGTATATAATTTGCAGCCTTGCAGAACTTTCTAGCACTTTCCAGTAGTATGGCCAAAACTCGCTGCAGGGAAGTCAGATCCGTGCGAAGCCAGGCGAGGCCTTGATTGTTTGCAAGCAGCACCACCAGAAACGCTCGGCGCAGCTTGTGTGCGAAATGCGACGAGGAGGGAGACTCCTGCAGCCATGAGAGCAGCCCTCCTGTCGCCCCCGCTGTCGGCGCAATATCACAGAGGCATGTCTCCAAAGAACATACAAAAAAAGAGGCTAGCTTGCAGCTTGGCTGGTTAATGTCCTGTCTGCACTGTTTCTGCTATCACTAAGCTTGTCGCCCCTCTTCTCTGGCGGCAGGAAAGGTAAGGAGGGGGAGGAGATCTTGGCTGCCTCAATACCAAATCCCTTTCCAGACCTTCTCTCCACCGCAGTCTCATCTCTAGTCTCAGGTTGCTTACTGCCATGGACCAAAAACTGCACAACTCAGGTAAGAAGTCGTCTTTTTCAAAGCTCATGGGAGTTTTACTTACACAAAAATGTTCTGAAGGCAGAAAGATAAATGATTGGTTCAGAGAGATAATCAATCAGATTGTTGTGAGTCCAAGCAACTACAGTATGTGGGACCAACCAATCAGATGTCTTGGTCCTCTTCTAGTTACTTGGACCTACTCTACAATCTGACTGGTTATCTCTTTGAACCAATCATTTTTCGTTCTGCCCTCAGAACATTTTTGTGTAAGCAAAACTCCTATGTGCTTATTTAAACATCTCATCTCCTTCACCATGACTGTGACGTAACACAGATTGGCTGCAATTATTTTTCATTATGATTGTTAAAACAAGTTCATAGACATATGAAAGCCTTTTATTGGATGTAAATGACAAAACAGCCAAGTTATAATCCTAATAAAACCATATTTTTCATATCTTTTCTGAGTTTTTCCAGCCTGGACTTTTTCCTATCCCGTCCAGGGTGTACCCCAGCCTTGTGCCATATGCTGCATGGGATAGGTTCCAGACCCGCTATGACCCTGTTCAGGATAAGCAGTTGGAATATGGATAGATGGGTGGATACGTCTTTTCCTCAGAACTTGCTTTATAAGAAATCGCTGATTGTTATCTTAGTGAATCATGCAGTTAATAGTAAGTAAACAGAGCAGCAGTATGCTGAGCTGAGCATGCTCTGTTGGCTGGATTCCGCTGGGCCGTGTGACTATGAGGCTCCTCGTAGTGTCAGATATTGTAGGAGTGTTTCTATGGGACATGAAAGGCTGGCCTCACAACAAACTACTTCACCGCCGAATCGCGCATCAAAAGCCCCACTGTCCAACCAAATTGTCTAACTGTCTTTATTAATCTTGACGCGTATTTGGATGTTACGAGTTGGTCGCACACCTGCTGTTAGTTTCTGCAGTGAGATAACAGCGAGGAACTGTGGCAGCTGATCGGTGAGGAAAGGGACTTTTGGAGTGTGAGATGGCACTGATCCTGGATCAGATGCTGCGCTGTGGCCCTGAAGCCCCTTCTACCTAAGCACCATCCTGATCTCCTTTCCTGTCATCAGGTGACCATACGTAGGAGAATAAAAGGCTGGGCCAGGTCCTTCAACCCCCCCCCCCCCACTGTCATTAAAGACTCATACCGTTTTGATCTATTTTTAGACTTCTGGAATGGGATGAGCTTTCTTACACTGAACTCTAACAGACTTTTTGAGGCTATCTGGAGTCTCTCACAGGCAGATGCACCAAACAGCTTATATGGATGCTAAAGCTCTCTGCAGATGATCAACTAGCAGCTCTGTTTGTTTGGAATACTTTCTCTGCATTTCAGAAACACAGATATAACGTTTGGTAAAAAAAAAGCACAGATTTAATTCAGGCTTTTACTAATAAAGTTGAATCAGTCTGCATTATTTGGAGGCAATTGTTCATCACTGTGTCCTTAATGATGTTTCAAAAGTGTCCCCCGTCCCCCAATTCTGCAGTCCATGAAAGTGAAGATGGGACATATCACTCACTGTAATGGCTGTCATCACTTGGAGTCATACCGAAGATTAATTTAAAGCAGTATGCTGCTGCTGATGATGATAATGACAATATTATTATTATTACTGTTGTGGTTATAATAATAACAACAATAATAAGTACAATTATTATTATTAATAATAACAATGCTATTAATAATAATCTAATATACATACAGTAACAGTCAAGAGAGTCCCACGGTCCAAAAGCGTACAGGATAGGTTGATTGGTGAATCTAAATTGGCCCTGTAGTTGTGTGTGCATGCACCCTGCGCTGTGTTGGCGGCTGCCCAGGGTTGGTACCTGCCAGTGCCCATTGTTCCTGGGATAGGCTCCGGTGACCCCAGTTGGGATTGAGCAGATTCAGAAAATGGATGGATATCTTTATAATTATCCAAAAATGTAGAGAATAGCACAAACAAACCTTTCTTTGGTAGGTTTGTCCAGACTTTTGACTGGTACTGTACATTCATTCATTCATCCATCCATCCATCTATTTTCCTTAATCTCATATTCTGTATGGAGCCTTAGTGGGTCTGGAGTGACCTCAACAAGCCCAGGGCCACAGTCACCCAGACCCACAGCCCTAGCCACTCACCCCTCAGTCATATTAACTGTGTCAGATCAGTCTCACGTCTTTAAACAACCACCAAATACGAGCAGTGTCCCTGACCCTTACTGTATTTCAGCATTTATTAAGCAGCATGTGTAACCTGACTTTAAATGACTTTCTACTGTGATGCAAGCCACGTTTAACCCACTTTTATTGTCATCAGATGGAATGTGTATTTTTAAACTAATCTGTGTTCTTAAATATGCTCTTGTTTTTTCATAGACGCTATATTAACTCGTTAAGTCTTTTTATATGTTTTTCACTTGATTGTCTTTATTTCTGTTTTTATGTTCCAGGCTCCTATAAACGCTAATTCAAAATGTATTTATCATGGTTAAAATTCAGCCGATATTTAAATACGGCATAAGCAGAAAAAAATTACTCATCTAGAATAGAAGGCGGAATTTACACAAGCAACCGAAATCAGTAAATTATGCGAACGATTCAATATCCAGCAGAGAGCTGCAGTCATGCAACTGCTATATCGGGAAACCAAGCATCGCATTTGCGGTCAGTAATTACAGCCACGCAGCTGAAACGAATGAATGCGCAGATGAGGACCTGCGCTCACGGCTCCCCGCGCTGTTGAGTCAGAATGCGGCTCCCCCGAGGTGTCTGTCTCCAGGCAGGTGCTAATTACAACCGCTCCGTCTGTGGCTGAGAGACCTGAGTCACGTTATAGCCTGAAATTACACAGCTGAACGCCAGCAGGGGGAAAAAACTTTAACGATCCGGAGAGAGAGGGAGAGAGAGAGAGTCAGTCAGAGTCAGAGTCGGTCAGTCCACTAAGCTGGGTCTCTCTCAGTTGTGCATATTTGCTGCCTTGATTTAAGTACTCTTGATTTATTTGTCCCGTTTGGTAGTTCTGTCTAATAATATTCTGTGAAATGCAGGAGGGTGTGGAAGGAGTGAAAGAGCACGCCCTTCTGTTACCTGTAATGATTCATTCACATGTTCTGTGTAAAGTAAGTTTGCGGGATTTGATTTGGGGACAGTGTCCTGAAGCAGATTTCGGGGGGGTTACACTACACTAATGTCACACTGAATGCAAATTGGTCATTTTGAATGTCACCTAGACCAGTGTTTCTCAAACCAGTCCTTGGGGACCCTCAGATGGTGCATGTTTTTGCTCTCTCCCAATTCCCTGGAAGTTGGGAGGGAGCAAAAATGTGAACTGTAATGCAGTGTTTCTCACATGAACCCTTGGGGACTCCCAGGCAGCTCACATTTTTACTCCCAGGTCCCACCACACCTGAACCAGGTATTCAGTGTTCCTGATTGGCTGGGAGCTGGAGAGGAGCAAAAATGTGGACTGTCTAAGGGTTCCAGGACTGGTTTGAGAAACACTGACTTGGTCTGCCTTCCTAAAATATCCTGAGGGCACTTCTGTGCAAACTTCCAGTTCCATCCTCCAGTCCGCCTCTCCAGTGGATCTGGTGTCCCACAATTCCCACTCGATGCACGATTATCACTTTGGGGTGGTAACTTTCCGAGAAGTCGCAAACGAGTTCTCGTTACCCGATCGCTTTGATACCTGACTCCAGCTCAGCCTTTGAGAAACTGGAGAGCGGCCAGATTCACAATGAACGTCCCCCTTTTGCTGAAAATACCAGGATTAGTATCAGTGGGGAATTTGAAAGGTATCGCAGTGACCTTGAGCTCCCGGTGTCTCCTGAGCTCTCGTTAGCGACATGGTCGTTACATAACTTGCCGGCGGAAGCTGAATTTATGGCCAAGGCTGAGGGCGTTCCCTTGGCAGCCTCAGAGTCTCTGTGCCGTGTGGACAAAATCAAACGTGCCGTCAGAGCTGCTGCCTGCTTCATGCAGTCCCAGAGTCTGGGGGTGAGATTATGACACGGGATTGAATCAGAGAGGAGGAGGAGCCCTGTCAGGTTCGGAGTGGGGGTCGCTATGCACATTAATTTATTAGTTATGTGCATTTAGCACCACAATCATAAAGATACAGTATATTCATTTGTTGTCATGTTGCCACTTTAATGCAATACAAAATAAATTTCAAAATGTGATTAAAGTTATGACTATTAATTTACTTGAATTTTTGAAGCATAATGTAACTTTGACTCTTGTGAGTCTAAATAACTCATCACTGCAAGTTATATTGTTGCATACAGTATCCATACACAATGTCTCCATGAAAATTTATTAAAATATAAAATCATTTGCAGATTGCTTCTTACACGTCTTACTTCTACCTGAATCTAGCTTGCAAGTGAAGTTTTTGCTGCAGTATGACAAGTAAAATAAGTCTAAGTACAAAAACATGGGACCAAAATCATGGCATCATGTAGGAACATTGCACCCACTTGAGAAGTGAATGTCTGGTCAGAGCTACAAATGAAAATATTATAGCTGATCAAACAACATGATTCTTAGCACAAAACCGACCTTTTATTACTTTAAATATTTTATAAAATTTTGGGTCATTAAGAAAAAAAGGCTAGCATTGGTTAAGGTGGAGTTGCACTCCAGCAAGGTGCAATTTGGACGAAAGGAGGCAAATCTGGTTAAGGTCCATGCCAGAATTGCTTGAAAAAAAATCTGTGTTACTGTAAGTATGGAATCATCTTCCTCTGAGCGATTAGTTGAATTCTCCCCAAATGAGCATGATGGGCCGAATAGCTTCCTCTCTTTTATAAATTTCTTGTGTTTTTAACTCTCCCGCCCACCCTTGCCAAAATCAAGCAAATATAACATAGTGTTACTGTTGCATTGTGGACCGAACTGTGTGACATTTTACTAGTGGTGTTTGCAACCTCTAGGTTTAATTCCCTAAAGACCTGGTCGACCACTTCATCTGCTTCCACTTAAGGCCACAGCCAAGGACGAGCATTACTGTAACTAGTGGCAGCAGTGAACAGCAAAATTCTATAAATATTCCTACTTTAATACATAATTGACAGTACACTCTTGAGTGTTGAATTATTCTTTTTTTCTTTCCCATTCAAAGCATCCTGGATGTGCAAATAAGTGGATTTAGGAGACGTGAGGTAACAGGAAGTGTGGGAGGTGTGGTGCAAAGACACATGGTCGCTCCTCCACAGAGATTTCTAAGTTAAAGCTTATTGAGTCTAGAATAAGTCTAGCTTGATTCACACACTGCACCACAAGGTCTTGAGAAAGCCTCGGTATTCTGGGAAATCCTTCAGTTCTTGGAAATCTTGTTCCATTTATCAGCATTTCAAAAAAAAAATGTTGCATAAAATATTAAAAGCGCATAATGTGTTTTATTGAGGGTTATATTAGGGATTGAGGAATGTTTGTGATTTAAGAGGAATAATATTTATCTCGGGTTCCTGTAATTGTCGAACTTATGGTTAGCGTTAGCGGTCAGCCATTTATTGTTGCTGAGCTGCTTGATGATGATGGGCTTGATAGTTTACAGTGAGTGGGCGGGATGCGCACTACAAAACAGATGTGAAAACCGCATTCAGTTTATTAGTGTGTTGGGTTTTTTTTTTATGGCTGTCAGCCATTTCAGCTATGAATAAGCTTCGTCCCCCCGTCCCCGGTATATGCATGGTGTGGCGAGTGTTTGCGTGACAAAGCTGTCCAGTCATGGGTGCACATGCTGCCCCCTGCCCTTTGACAAAGGTGCCTTTCATAGCCCCTGAGTCTTACCGACTTCGCTCATTTGTGTTCATTAACATTTAGCCCACATCGTGCCAAATTAGACAGTTTTGGGTTTGCGACCTCGCCACCCCCATCTCACCGCTGTGGACGTTCATGACAGCATGCTTTTCTGTGTGTGTGTGTGTGTGTGTTTGTAGATTAGGTTTGTATTACATTGTGGGGACCAAATGTCTCCCACAGTGTGATAAAAACCAGTTATTTTGATGTTGTGGGGACCTTTTTTTCCAGTCCCCACAAAGATTTGTGAATGCAATTAAAAAACTAAAAACTCCAGAAGCCTCGTATTTAGTTTGGTTACTTATGGTTAAGGTTAGGGCTGGGTAAGGGTTAAGGTTGTTGTGCTGGGATTAGAGTTTCCCCCATAGAAATGAATGAGGAGTCCTGTGTGTGTGTGTGAGTATTCTACCTAGGGCATGGTTTTGATATGTTTAAACACTCCTTTAGGAATACAATGGGCTTGTGTTTATGTGTGACAGAAAAAAGTTAGTTATTTATATCCATATTATGCCAGACAGTTCCCAATCACATGGGTCATTTTTCGCACTCATTGCATTTCTGCTTCACCTTTGAAGAGGCGCCTGCATTACATGGACAGTATGTGTCAGTGTTCATAACTTCCTGTGGGCAGATGTGCCAGGGTCTGTCAGAACTCTTTCCATTCAAAGGTGGTTATTTAGTCTTCTTGCCTCTATTTACGTAATCAAGTTTGTGCTTTGTGACAGGGCATAAAGGAAGACAGACTACAGAGACTCATCTTTATGAATAAGACTCTCCATGCAAATGTTTTGGTTTGGCTGTAGGCATCTAATTTAAATATACATGTTTTGACAGCATACTTTCTGTGAAGTCTCAGGTTTGTAATGTGTTTTTTCCTGGGATAATTTGGGAAAATTTCTGTGTTGCTGGGAGCCTTTAGCAGTGGTGACTATAGAACTTCTGATGGAAGGGTTAAGAGTTTGATGGCAGAAAAGTTAAAAGTGAGCTTCAACCTGAGTCTTGCCTAGAGCATCATTCTTTTTGATTGTTGTTGAGATGCCAGATATCTTTTTGGCCTTCTAACACGTTGCATGAGATTTGGAATGTCACTCACTCCACAGAGACTGATTTTATTTAAGATTCTGTGTTATAGATATTGTCTAAGATCATTAACGTTGCAAGAAAAATATTAAGATTATTTGGATCGTTAGAACCAGTAGTGGCTGCTGACCCACATTTTTATTGGAACAGCAAACTCTAGACTGTATCCCAAATCGTGTAATTATTAACCTGGTGAGCTGATGCATAGAAAGTGTTGCTGACAAACTTTGCTGTTTTTAACCATTTTCGACAGGTGTACGATTTTCTGAAATAGTCATTACAGAAATAAATAAATAATAATGAAGCACATAGTGCGTATAAGTCGCCAACACTCTGTTGACTTCATAACTGCAGAGTTCCAAACTTCCTCTGGCATTAACGCCAGCACAGAAACTGTTTGCTGAGAGCTTCATGGAATCGGCCTCCATGGTCGAGCAGCTGCATGCAAGCCTCACATCACTGAGTGCAATGCCAAGCTTTGGATGGAGTGGTACAAAGAACGTCGTCACTGGACTCTGAAGCAGTGGAAACTTGTTCTGTGGATTGATGATTCACGCTTCTCTGTCTGACAGTCTGATGGACATGACTGGGTTTGGCAGATGCCAGGAGAATGTTACCTGCCTGACTGCATTGTGCCAACTGTAAAGTTTGGTGGAGGAAGGATAATGGTATGGGGTTGTTTTTCAGGGGTTGGGCTAGGCCTCTTAGTTCCAGTAAATGGAACACCTAATGGTTCAGCATACCACAACATTTTAGACAATTTTATGCTTCCATCTTTGTGGGCACAGTTTGGGGAAGGCCCTTCTCTGTTCCAGCATGACTGTGCCCCAGCGTACCAAGCAAGAGACCATAAACACATGAGTGAGTTTAGTGTGGAAGAACTTGACTGGCCTGCCCAAAACCCTGACTTCAACCCCATAGAACATCTATAGGATGCACTAACGGAGATCAGACGGCGCTTTTCTACTATATTTTGACTATAGGAGTGAGGGACACCGACTGAGACCGAGCATGGGAGACGATTACCCACAATCCCGCAGTGAGAGAGAAAGAAGAACCATTGTCTCAGTTGTGATTACGTGACGCTAGGCAAACAAAACGTATACATAACACTTGTACTGCAAGACCTCGCTCGTTTATCAAGTTAACATTTATTAAAAATTTGTGCTCATCTTGCAAAACACTCCCAGACCAAGTTACTCACAATCCAAGGTTTTACTGTACTTTTGTATATATAGTGTACTGTATGTGCAACACCAATACCCTAACAAAAGCCAGAACATCATTGTAGTGACAAAGCACATCCCTGTATTGTCCTTTGTTGTCAGTTTTCACCCTCATCATGTGCCCTAAATGCCAGTTCCTGTTGACCCAAGAATTAAATTGCACCAATCAGAATCTTCATGGTTTTTTTTGTTGTGTTTGGCTAACTGAGATTCGCGCCTTCATCAATGAAACCATCAATCCTTACTAGTGTTGCTTCTTTGGATCTAAAGAAATAAGGGAACCCACCCCCAACCCAGGTGCATGGCAATAACATTTGTGTGTGTGGCCAAAAATATGAGACATATCACTTTCCATATTGGTTCAAAACGTAAAACAGCATTTTATCTAATTGCATGAGAGACAGGATTGGTGCAAATTCTAAAACTTACTTAACTGCATGACTGTGTTGACGTGTTCCTTTTGCACAATAAACCACCAAAGAAAAAAAAATGAATGTTATTTAAAGTATAAACACGGGATTAGCTACAATAAACAAGAATGATATTTACAAATCAAACTAGGCCTATTTTAAACTCTTACCTGTTTCAGTTATAGTACACCAGTTCCTCGACCACAAGTCAACAATAAATATTGGCTAACAAGTAAGTTTATCTTGCCTGGTGGCTGAGTTTACATTTGAATGATTAAATGTCTGCCTGGCATCTTGTGTTGAGCATCATTAGAAAGACTAGGTGAAGCATACTTCACTGGCTGGGTTTAAAAATGCGTCATATATCGTAACTGTCCAATCAACTACTAAATAGAAGGTGATGAGAAAGCTTAATGAGGGAGAAAGTATTTTACTTAACTGAAGTTCCCTTTATCAATCTAAGGGTGGTGCTATTTTACATAATACTTTGTCAGACATCTTTTGAACAGCTACACTTTACTGGTTTTACATGGAAATGATCGTTGGAATTATACATTGGCATTAAAATAATTTGTGTCATATCATGTTACTTTTTTCTTTTCCCTTTTTGGTGAAACTCTAGTTGACCTGTTGATTTTTTAAAAAACCTTCCTAATTGTTATTTCACTCCATCCTTCTTAGGTTCCTTGAATCTGGTCTTTAGTCCAGAGTGTTACTCTTAAGATGCCAGACCCTGATAATACTAACCAAGCTACAATAGCCTGCCAATACTGCTAGTTCTTGGTCACTGCTTAGTGAAACTGAAAAGATTCCTTTTCCCACTGGTATACCTCGCTGGTTGACTCTTGCACCGAAGCATTTTCACGACACAAAGAAGCCCCGTTGCCACCATTGCCATTCTTCTCTCTGGCTAAACTCACGTGTCGCCCAACATTTGCCATGATTGACGCCGTATAATATGACCGTGGCTGGCCTTTGCATCTCATTGGAGGCTGGAAAGGCCACTTGTCACACTGTGTTTACGTATTCTCATGTTCTATCAATGCTGGTGTGTATTTGTTTTCCTTTTTCATTAAAAATATCAATTTTACATGATGTAGCTGCTCTGGTTTATTAAATATATAAATCTAGTTAGACTTTTTGCCTGGAGATGCCAGTGATCTTGTCTGGGGTGTTGCTCTGCCTTCTGTTCAGTGCTTCCTCCCCCTGGTCCTGGAAGACAGAAAGGTTAATAGATTATACCTTAATAAATTGATTACCTTATTTGGCCAAAAAGACTGAAGTTCTGCATTTTTGTGTCATAGGTTTGATAAGAAGCAGAAAAGCCAGTGATGTAGAAGAGCCAGATACTGACATCCTGACTTTTAATATGCTCTTTTATGAAATGCAGGTTAAGATATTTTTATTAAATTCTTAATGAAAAATATTTTATATTGTTATTATTGGTTCTAGCAATGCTAAATGTATTGTCATTATTATTCAGAGATAATAATATTCAAAATGCAGCTCTGGAAAAATCTGTGCGACCACATCAAAATTTTCAGTGTCACTCCTTTCTCAGGTTATGGGTATGACCCTGTGTCAAATACACATTTTTTTTTTTTTTTTGCAAACTCTAGCCTGGATGTTCTGTGTTTCTCTTTAATGAAGGGCTTCTTCCTTGCTTTATGGGTCTTCAGTCCTGCTTCTAGGAGCCTATTGTGAATCGTCCCAGCAGAAGTGCACTTCACACCGCTTAATGTTTCCCATTCTTTTTGAAGGTCACTTGAGGTCGTCCTCCGATTTATGTGGCACCCCCGGATAAGTTGACGGTCTTTGCTGCCATTAGAAAGTTCCTTCTGCCCTCAACCTGGCTGGATTTTGGTCATTGCCAGTGTCTCCTGCTTCACCTTATTCTTGTGCACTGCTGGCTTTAAAACGCTGAGCCTGGAAGCAGCCTGATGTGCAGTGTAGCCTTCTGCCAGCAGAACCAGGATTAAACCAGGATTTAGAAATACAGATTAAAAAAAAATACATACTGTGTAATATACTGTATACACTATGTGTATGACAAATTACCCATATAAACATTTTTCATAACTGCTTATCCAGTACCAGGTCACAGTCCGTCTGCAGCCAATCCCATGAAACAAGGCAGGAGAGGCCATGCCAGTCCATTGCAGTTTGTGTAATTGAAAGACTCCAGATCAATATCCAGAGAAGGATAATCTAGGCTCTTTGGGTGTGTTTTCGGGAGATTCTAGTGGCATGTTAGTGCTTTGGCATAAAGTACATCTGTCTGGGATCGGAGGACACATTTGTGTGACCGCATTTGTGTGACCTGTCCACCAGGCCATTCGGATTCAAAAGTCAGCCCAGCTCTGTGACTCACTGGGAACGTTGAGTCAGGGGCTATCTTTCGCTGTTTCACTCTGGAAATACACCCTGTGCACACTCTTCTGCGTAGATGTTTAATTGACCCATGAATGAGTTCTGTGTGCTCTGGTGTGTTGGAATTGCAATTTTTCACCGGCACATCTGCTCTGTGGAAACTGTACAGTTTTCTTATTAAATAACATTATTTAAAAAGTGAACATTAATGGCGGTTTCAAGGTTTTTGAACTATAGTCGCTTGTCTGGTGCTATAATTACAATTCTTTTTTCAGAGTTACACCAGGCTGCAGCACGAAGAAAAAAAATTAACGTAATTAAGGAAACTCAGTATTATAACATGCCAATAATTAAACAAACACAATGCTGTTTGTTACGGAGTTATGGAATAAAAACATTCACTGTCTTCAGCTAATGTTGTGGATCATTTCCTTCTCAACATGGAGAAAATACCTTAAAGATACAGTGACAGTTAGGGGTGGGGGAGGGAAAAGGCTGCTTCTGTGCTTCTTGCAGACAGGAGACTCACATGCCTGCTGAACTAAAACCCTGGTCAAGGTCACTCATCTTGAGCATGTTTTGTTTTGAGAGTTGGAGACGCCCCTTATCATACTGGCACCATTAATTCAAATTAATTTGTATACTCCCTGATAATGATCAGCGTCTACCAGTCTGTGTTCTCACAGAAAAAATGAGAACAAAAAAAAAAGACACACTCTTATTCAAGGGAAGCTTTCTATTCCCTTCAGCTAGGAGACGACACATACATAAGAGATCCTGGAAGACGGTGTGGCCTGAAATGTACCATCATGCCCCGTTTGAGATGAGCTGTCCAGTTTGACAAGTGTTGAGGAGCATTTTGTGCATTGATTTACTCGCAGATTTAGGAGCTTTTTGGTCAAACACAAAAGTTTATTCTGGTCATATTGGAGGTGATGAGCAAATGATCAGGAGACTGACAAATTGGAATAAGCTTTATTGTCTTATGCATTCATCAGACTGTTTTGCTTCCTGAATAGAGCATGATTAATGTAGTGATTCTGTTCCTTTGAGTTGATATTTAAATGCCACATCCTGTCCATTATTTAAATATTTGAATTTAACATGTAGGTCAGAGAATGATCTGGACTCTCAATTGTATTTTGTATTAGACAAAAGCATCTGCTAAGTGTAAGAAAAGAAAATGCAACTAAAAATGTAGTTGTATACAATAGATCCAAATGTATTTGTAGTCTTTTGCAAGACCATGCTTTTCCCAATGTCTTTTAGCTAAAAACAAAGGGTAATGAAGTAAGCTGTGAAGTGTTTCAGTTTGGTAAGGCCCCAGACTGATTCAGCACATGTTTTGGTGAGAGGAAACGGGGGGAGAAGCTTCGGCGAAGGGTCCATTCTTGTGTGTCGGCCAGGGGACTCCAAATTTCAGGATCTCTTCCTGAGAAGGGTCCCCTCAAACGGCTCGTTAAGTTTAATGGCGTTTGGAGCCTTGTCGTCCCAATCTGGGTCGGGACAGATTGGCCTGTCGGAGGGAGAACGTGAGCGCTGATCCGGTTCCGGGTTTTCGTCCGTTGATCCCGGTGGATTTTCCCCGGCAGCCCAGTCCACCCTCGCAGAGAAACAGATGTGAATAACGAGGCAGAGCCCCCCCCTTGGGAGAGACTCACCGCAGGGCTATTCTGAACATCTCGGTTCGTCTGCGAAACTTGCTCCCTCCCCTTAAATCCCCCCCCCATTACTCTAGCTGCCCTGTCCCAGCCAGCTCTTTACAATAACCTTGGACAGTTGAATTCTTCTTCTTTACCCTTTTTCACATAATCCTTGCTTTCACATTGCTGCTGTTCTGTAGCTTGCATTTTAATCATTGCTGGGCTGGCCTTCACTGCTTGTTAGGGTTAATAAAGACCTCTTTAACTTTAAACTTATACAGTTTGCATTTTGTAAATAAAAATACCTGTTTGGCCAAATCTGTAAAGATACTGTTTGATGATACTAACTTTAAAGAATTACATGTTCCAAATTTGTAATATGTGTTTTTTTTTCTTTTTTAATTAGCTTAATTTTTGGTAAGATTTGGTAATGCGACATTTGACATTAAAATAAAAAGAAATATGGTGTCGTAACCACAAATTGGGGGATCTTGTCTAAAAATTTAGACAAAATATTTGAAATGAAGTTAATCTGCCTTTATCTGCAGATTTCGCTGTTTCCCCTAAGTAAACATCCTGTTTCTCTGCTGTACCCATACTCGGAGAACATTTTTTGTTATCAGGGGTTTTATGAGAGCATTGAAGTGACTGCGGGAAAAAAACATTTTTACGTTTTCAAGGACGAAGGAGGAGTTTGTTTTTCGGCAGAGAGAGTCCCTCTCTGCATGCTTCTGCCTGTCAGTCACACGTCTCGACCATTACGGGTGCGCCGGTGCTTTCGGGTGTCCCGCCGTCCGAGTCCCTTGCCTGCACACGCAACCTCTAAGTGTGCAGTCTTACAGCCACGAGGTCAGCGGTAAAGGAAACCAGCACTGACGACCTACTTGTATGAATGTTCTCGTTCCCGCGGTGACACTTTGAAGAGAACAGCATGAATTTTCATGCAAGGAGAGTCACCTTGCCTACCATCACTCCACTTTTTCTACAGAAGAGGGTAGGGGCCATTTCTGTGGCTTTATAAGCTCAGTTGTAATGTTTATACGGCTCTCCCGGATGATTTTATGGCGGCACTTAATTCTAAAGACCTCTGAAGGAATGAAAGCTTTAAGGGAGGATCTGGGTGAAATGTAATTACTGCTTAAAATCAACCAATCCTGCTACAGATTCAGGTCTGATGTAATCTATTTCATCTCCTATTTTTTCCTTTTAATTTTATTGGACAGTATCAATGAGAACAGGGGCTTTCTGGATACAAACATTCACACAGTTGTATTCTCACTGCATGCGAGTCATGTTTCACAATTATAAAGATCTTTCTCGATTTTAAGTGTGTAAAATTAACAACCAGGTCTGGGATTCTGTCAGCATTTGAAATTTTATCGCAGGAATTATGTAACTTGTGTGCGGAACACAAAAAGCAGCCGCCAACAGTCGATAGAAGACTGTATTGGACTGAATGCTGCCTGGTGCCAGGAATATAGCGTTGCTGCCGTTTCTGTTCTTTGCTGCACTTTCACTAAATGTTTATGATGTTAAGTAGAAGGGTTGAAGGGATTCAAAATGAAGAAGCTTTCAGGACCTGCTCTGTCTTGATCTTGGTCTGAGGATGGTCTGTAACCCTGCAGGTTTTAATACAGGCAGCGTTCTGAGTGAGAGATCCACATAAAGCCCACCTCAGTCATGCATATACACCGCAGGGATTGTCCTGTGAATGGTGACAGTGACTGAGTAACCGAGAATCCCTTTCAAGCTGCATGTTCCAAATCATCTTCTCTACTATTCCTGGGATTTACCGCTGCTTCGCCAGCATACAGGAAGCACAATCGCCCTTCCCAGGAGAGCTTCTGCAAGAAGGGGAGGATTGAGTACTCAGAGGGGCGCTGAACCAGACCGTCCAGGGCAAGGAAGGGGCGTGGCTATGATCTCCAAACCTAAGCAAGCTTTATGACCTGCCTGGGGTCTCTGTGACAATGTGATAGAAACTCAAGTTCTCAAAATCAAAAGTTAAAAGAGAAAGTATCGCAGACTCTTACTAAATAGCTTCTAAAATGTGTAGCAACCGTGCAATAAATGCATTTTTTTGCCACAAAATGGGTTTCAGAAAATGTCGCTGGTAGATCACTCACTGTGGCATTAGACTGCAGATTTCAGAACGAAGGTTTTCATGGTCGCTCCGCAGCCGCTAAGCCGAATAGCGACCGCAGACTCAACACTTGGCCGTTTCTCTTGTCAGCAGATTTAATCTCATCCTCATTCCTTAAGTGTTGCCAAATAGTACAATCTGAACTCAGAACAGGACACTTTAATAAGCTGACAATTATCACCCTTAACAATGCATCGATTGTAGGGGTTCGTTCGTGATGAACGGTTGGACAGGATATGAGAGAGAGAGAGAGAGAGAGAGAGAGAATGACATGTGACCTCTCTGTTGTCTGATTCCCGTGTTTCTGCAGCTCAGGAAGACCAAACAGGTCTGGTTAAAACACAAGTAGCCTGCTTTTCTGGTAATGCGTAGGATCATTATTAAAATACAAAAATGCTGAGAATATTAAAAAGGAAACTGACTAGGAAAGAATCAGTACTTGGGCAAAGAATGTTCATGAGACCACACTGCTATCTCACCTCATGTTTCAAACAGACGTGACAGACATGGGAGAGAACTTATGGGGGAGGGGGGGTGCAGGTTTTACTGCTGCAGTCCAAAGCCGACAGTCCGTTTTAACTGCTGATGGCGCCGGGATGAAACCATTTTAACTGGAGGGGGCTTATGGATGCGTGGAGGTCACAGGATTCGGGCCGGGGACAGATACGAGTCGCTTTTGGAAAGATAGAGGTACGGCTGTGGGGGTGGGGTTCAGGGCTGAGCCAGGGAGGGGTGACTGGTAAACTGGCCCCTGCATGTCCGTCCTTGAGATAAAGAGTCTTAAAGAACAGTCTGTGCTAAACACACTATATATAAATCCGTGTGTTTAACCATTTCATTTATCTATATAATCGGCACCAGTAGTGAATAGTTTTCAAATTTCAAAGAATGGATGTTAATAATACTCAATACATTTTCTGATCTGTCCCACAGTTTGCACTGTAACACCTCCCG
>JAODJW010000001.1:46095604-46108840 GCA_026777045.1 Hyperopisus bebe | reverse complement strand
TTCCAACATGTGTCCTGTAGCTTTTCAGATCCTACCTGTAAGTTTGCCTTGTGTTTTCCAACATGTGTCCTGTAGCTTTTCAGATCCTACCTGTAAGTTTGCCTTGTGTTTTCCAACATGTGTCCTGTAGCTAGGCTCTCTTCTGACCTCCTAGTTGACTTGTGTGCTCAAACCAATCGATGTGCATGTACTTAACCGGCGCTGTACTGCTGCCCCTACCCGTCCATGTGTTCCTGCTCTGGCAGGTGGAGGACGAGGGAGAGCTGTTCTTCAGCTTGGACGATGGCCAGACGCGATTCACCGATCTCATCCAGCTGGTTGAGTTCTACCAGCTGAACAAGGGCGTTCTGCCCTGCAGGCTGAAACACCACTGCTCCAGGGTCGCCCTCTGAGCCGGTGGGCGCTCGAGAGAGAGCCGCCAGCTCAGGGCTCCATACACCTTAACCACAGCGGCTCCCTGGGGAAACCTCCCCCCCCCCCCCCAAACCCCCCGATATGCGCACCGTGCCTTCGACAGGAGAAGCCCTTGAAGCGAATACAGCCAGAATCTGACAGGTTGCATCCCCCACGCCTACCCATTGTGACACACGACAAGTCCTTTCCCCGTCGCTTTGATCGGAACGTTTTTTTTTTTCTCCAGCAGGAGAGGGAATGCAGGATCCATTGTGGGAGACAGTCAGGGGGAAGATTGTATGCAGTGATGGCTTTAATGCCATGTCAGTTGGTTGATAATTGAGATTTGGCCTGTTACGGGTGTTTCGAAACTTCAAGGGAGAGAACAGATGCCACGAGCACAGAAGACAAAAAAATAGCTACTTAAATGCCAGACAACGTACTGTATATAGTGTAGCGCTGAATGTGTTTATATAATGTTTCAGCATGTGGGGCTAAAACCCATTTCGGGACTGAGAGAGCATTTCAGTGGAAGCTCATTGTTTGCCACTAGCTTGTTTTCACAAAATCTAAAGTCTTGTTGCATTTGATAGCATTTAATTTTATTTTTTCTTTTTGTATTCTGTTTTAGTAGGGTGAACATTTGACTATAGCCATATGGATCATATGCGAGTTGGTACTGTTGCAGTGAACCTGTCCGCTTACGGTTCACCTGGAAGGGGCATTCACAAATCAGGTTGGACAGGGGAGTCCCCAGCACACAGGGACAATAGTGGTCCTCTGTCCTCTAATCTTCACTAAGCTTGCGACTGTTGAATTTCACTTGTTCGCTCACGGATCAGCTCCACGATCTCCTGAGCAAGCTAAGTCCTGCCCGATATGTTGGTATCCAGGTTTTTTTTTGTTTTTCTTACACAAATGTGACTGGCTGAAGGTGGAAGAAGCATTCGGATATTTGGGAATGCCGCAGAAATGGCGAGCAGCCTGCTTTAATGGCCAGACATGCTCATTGTAAACATGAACACGTCACATTAGCCTGTACTGTACCTTTAAGTGGAATGTATTGATTATTTCTGAAAGGATGCCATCCGTTTCCTTGACAGTTTCGGGATTTAATTTAATGGTTAAAAATGGTAAGGAGTTATGCAAATAAAATTATTGTATTAAAGCTAATAATGTAAAAGATTAAACCAGGGCCACAAAAAACCTTTGACTAGTTAAGTATCAATGTCAAGAAAGTAGCCTATTGCTAGTAGCTACAGTTCAATCAAGTGAAATAACACAAACCAGCCACGTTAAACGGGGTACCAACTTTTCGAAAAATAATTAACAACACTCATAAATTGTTGCACTTCTAACCCAAGTGAAAGAACGACGAGATTTTGACGCAATGCACTTTTCCTACATAGGCACAAGGATACGTCATTTTTTTTCATAACCTAAGAGCAAGTGTGTTGAGAACAAATGAATGTCTCAGACTGCAATGTTTTGTACAAGTCTACGTGTTTTGCACTGTATGCATTCTGTCTTGCAATTTTTAAGTATCTACAGCTAGCTGTATGGTAAACACACATTTTTAAAACCGTTCTACACCCACAAAGAGAATTTTATTTCATATCCCATTAAGTGATCTAGACTGAATAATTTGCACTGTAGTTGGCACACTGTTTGACATATTATTTCTGATCCTAAAGATAAATATTGACTGTTTAAGGACTGTTGGAACACGTTTAGGTGATTACAAACGTACATACGTTTTTTTCCTTTGTGAGTCTGGTTACGTAGGCTTTACTTACATTTTATATGGACCTAAACGCGTAGCTTTGAATGCAAGTAAAATGACTGTATATAATTTAACGCCCGCCGTAATGTTTCCCCGACTTCATTTTCTACACTTGCTTTGTTATTGTGTGGTCTGCAGTTTCTACAAAGCCAGTAACTTTGAACTTGATGTTTCAGGAGAGGTCGACCTCTTTCGTGTCACATTATGAAGTGGCTGGCACAGAGTATCGGCAACAAAGAAAATATTGCTTGGCATTGTTGGGTTGAAACCGAGTGATATTTTGTAGAAATGTTAAACTACCTGCTTGATGTTTACAGAGCCATTTCCAATTAAAATAATGCAATTAAAATATTTTACCTTTCTTTGGACTGTAACGTGATGTACTTTTCTCTATTTAGGCCTAATACAATGGGTCATTTAAGATTGTACATTTACACATGGTGGGGCTGGGTAAACATTATTTGATACAAAGTATTCGGTATTCTAGGGCTGGGTGATAAAACGATAACGATAAATATCGCACCATAATTTGTTTCGATGTCAATATGACAAATGTTCAATAAAGGTTCCACATAATTTTAAACCCAACGTATCACCAGTAACACGTTTTTCATCAAAATGAAATGACGTCACTTTCTCTGTGACTGCTAGTCAGGATGTGTAATGGAGCACAAGCGCAGGCAGCCATAGAAACGCAAATGGGATTTATTGAACAAATATCAAACTGCAATAGACGGTCAAAACAGCAAGGCAACTCACCAGGAGAGCAGGTAAGTCCAAACCAACCCGTTCTATAAGGGTAATCGAGTGGAATCCAAAACGTACGTCTGCAGTAAAATGAAGTCCATGAAAAATCGGCACAATAATCCCCAGAGAATTCAGAAACGCTAGGAATCATGGGAGCCACGGCCTAGCTTTTGTTAAAATAACAGGTTCAACTTCTACCTCCGATTTGTGAAATGCTGTTTGGTAAGTGTTTGTCACAATCTTATGATAAGGAATAATTTTAAACCACAATTAACCATTTGGTTTCTTCAACTTTCTCTCAGGAGCAAAAATCAGCCATCAAACGGCAAATAATAATTTGGCATTTATCGTGATAATTATTAATATCGACTGACATCAGTGATGACATTTTGGCCATATCTTCCAGCCCTACAGTATGCAGAGTTTTCATGTATTTATCCATAACTTAAAAAACTCTGTTTATATGAACAGATTTAGTCAATGGAAACAATGTATTAGTTGAAGCAGTAGATGGCAGAATAAGGCCAGAAAAAAATTAATGTTACTTTTCCTTATGTGTTAATTTGTTGATATATGCAATCAGTACAAGTCATTACCGTGTGTTCTGTGAATTGTTAGACTTAACATAAATTTATGCAACACTTCAGCATAAATTGCTAAAATAGTTTTTGCTCAGATACAATGCCGATGTTCATATTTGATGCTTAATGTGTCTGCACATAATTTCTGTTTACTGGGCTTTAAAGGTACCCTAATGTCATGAATATGCATTACCATATTCATAAGAATAAGTGAGCATCCTACAATGTACTGACATCCCATCCAGGGTGTCCCCAGCTCCTTGCCCTGTGCTTCCTGGGAGAGGTTCCAGGCTTATTGCACCCCTCTGCTGGATAAGTGGTTATATGGACAATGGATGGTTATTTCTGATTATGATAAACAGCATCCTGTTTAACCCAGACTGACAAAATGCCAAGCAGTGAGTGGTGAAATGTGTTGGTTGATAACATTTTCAGAAAAGGGGGCAATCATCTCTAAACAAGAAAAACATAATGGTGTCTCATTCCCTGTGACATCCTCCTTTCATTCTACCCTCTGTACAAACTGCAGCTTTTTTTTTTCCTGTGCTTGTTTTCAGGGGAAATGTTCACATTGATGTCTTAAATATACTCCTTTTTCCAGGTCCAGCGGTTAAACACCCTCTCCGATGTATTTCTGCCATTGATCCACTCCTGGCTGCAGGGAGAGATGGCAGCCTTGTGAGAGGATTTTATTTTTGTTTTTTTCCCCTCCCCCTTAATGAATTTGTTCAGCCAGATGCTGCCAAAAGTGCCCACGGACAATTCTTTCAGGCAGAGGACGGCTGCCTGGGTCCTTGCTCACCGTTCTTCCTCATCTGGCCATCAGGGGCCTTTCTATTCCACACCTGGTGACATGGTGTCTGGCCAATGGCATGGGAGCGACCGTCCGGGTGGTGACCACATTCTGATCTGTCGACATGGAAACCGATAATATATCGTCAGGGCACTTATGGGTTGCTAAATGTAGCTAGTTGTGATCTTCCTGATAAAGAAAGTCCACAAACCCCAAATATAAGTCCAATCGTCATACTGTATCTGGAGTCTAACTCTGGCACAATTAAACAGAAGTATATTTACAGGACCTAGTATTGACTGCGGTGCAGTAACAGACACCTAATTCTACATTTCTAGCTGGGCTTTAAAGTATCTGTTGATTTATAAACGGCCCAACTATATCTGTTTAGATGGAAGCGTAATAGGTACAATATATTCACATGATGAATTGGGGCATCGCATGGAAACAGCAGGGACTGCCAGGGGTAATCTATTAAAAGGCATATGTTTACAGGAGGCCTCATTAAAGTGATGTCACTGTAAAATAATACAGGCCCATGCAGGGGGGAGAAACCACTCGCATCACAGGACACTGGACTCTCTCAGCCAATGTGGTGGTGCCGTTGCTCGCCTGAACAGCAGCTTGGAAATAAATGCTCACTAGTAATAGAAAAAACATAGGAAAATATGTCACTCGTGTATGCATCAGTCCCATAATATCAGTCCATACTGTTACTTTTTGTGAATGAATATCCTGCATTTAGTTATTGTTATCATAAATTATAGAGCCTCATTTATAGACCCAGATTCATGTATTTATTATGAATCCATGCATTCATTTATAATTTATGTTATAATTTAATTAATACTTTTATAAATTACTTATAAATTGTACAGCCTCGTAAACAGAAATTATGTAGACACATCAAGCATCGACACTTTCAGAACTTTCTGTCCAGGTCTTCCGGCTTCCCAAAGGCACGTTCATCGTTGTGATGCCTTTTTTTCCTTTCTTCCTTTTCCTATTTTTTTTCCCGCTTAGTTGTCATGAGGCTGCTGCTCCCCCACTGTTAACGACTCACAGCTACAATTTACATTTAGTTGCTTATCCTCTGGGTGGCACCGTGGCTCAGTAGGTAGCGCTGGAGCCTCACACCTCCAGGGGGTTTGAATTCTGCAGCGCGAGCGTGTTTGTGTGTGTGTGTGTGTGTGTGTATTGGTTTGTAAAAAAAAAAAAAACCTATTATAGTGATGTTGTTTTATAAAAATCTGTGATTGCAATCGGAAAATTAAAAATTCTTACATTTTGTTTGGTTACTTATGGTTAAGGTTAGGGCTGGGTAGGGGTTAGGGTTGTCATTGTTGGGATTTCGGTTTTTCCCTTTGAAATGAATAGACAGTCCCCACAAAGATATAAATACAAGTGTGTGTGTGTGTGTGTGTTTCTACAGGTTTCCTCCCAGAAATATGAAATTTGGAAGATTAGCATTTCTAAATTGCTCACGGTGTGTGATTTTGTGTATTCCCTCTGACAGACTGGCATCCTACCCAGGATCATCCTTACCTACCTTCAGGTTTAACACGACCGTGTAGTACATTGACAACCAATCAGTGCTCATCTGGCACTTATCTAATATCTATGATGTCTTATCTATCCTATACAGGTACATTTTTAAAAAAAAACTGTTTTCATTCAACTTAGTATGAATTTAAATTGTGAATGTGCCCTTCTACATACACTCCATATATTTATATAACAACAACAGCAGCGACAATAATATTAATAATTTAAAACTGAATCATTTTGACATGCTTGCTTTGAAGCTGTGTGCTTCACTTGAATAGACTATGAAAAACATATAAACCAATCATATACCACAAGTGAAAGACAATGTACTGATTCCTGCCAAATGATACCCCATAGAATTGGTGCTATGGGAAAAACATCTTCCTAATGTATTAAGACTTACAAAGATTATAAACCTATAAAAACAATGATGTTAACACACAAACAAGTCCGTCTGAAGTGACTATTTTGTGGAATGGTTACTATTGTAATTATACACATCTTAAGTTTTCAAAGGGAGTACATTTCTAGCAGCAGAAGAGAAGATTAAATGCAGTCTGAAAGCTTGTTACATGGTAGCACCATGTGTCTTTGAAGTGGAATACTGGCTAAATGTTTTAAATGCTTCAGATAGATTTTGTTTCTCTTAATTGCATAGTTTCATTGTGAAAGTCTTGTCTGTTCTGTAAACCTGCCCTGTTTTTCTTCATCCTCCGGTCGTACGGTTGGAGCACAGAGAGTCCCGGGTTATGCTAATTACAAGGGTAACGCATTCATCTACTGCCGGCTCTGGCTTGCAATTTCTTAAGTTTTAATAATCAATTACTAGAAGCTATTCTCCATAAAGTCACAAAAGAGCCATTAAATCTCAAAGGACAAAGCGGGGAAGTGGTAGCACTATCAAAGGCCCCACTCTTAATGTTCACAAGGTTACAAATTCTATTTAGTTTTGAACATTTCGGGGATTTAAATTGCTAAGCGTAATATGAGGAAACGGCATTATATGTTTTTGTTTGATGTCTACAATGAGAAGATGTGACAGTTTTCTCCCCCAAGACGGATGTATTTAACGTTAAAACAGGTTTTTTGCTTGTTTATATGTATTATTTTATCCCTATAAAAATTGTTGGCAAAATCATCTCCTGTATGCCATAATTAAAGTTAAAGCATTTAAGCGTGCAAGGAGAGACGTCCCCCCCCACATAGCCTTGTAAATGCCACGCCTGACTGCCCACCCGGTCTTTGTGATGCAGCGAATGTGTTTTTCCTCCTATCACATGATATTGTTTCTTTCAGCCGACAGAGGGGAGAAGCTGCCATTGTCTCCTCAGCACATCTTCAAAGTGCCGTGTGGCAAAGGGGTCATTTTTGACCTTGAAGAATTAACATGGCTAGAGCGTCTCAGTAGCGGACGAGCCCAGGGAGAGACCAATTCTCCTCCGGAACATTAGTTGAAAAGAGAAACTTTACTCAGGTATGGCGGGGGGAATGAGTACATTCCAGTCCTAGGTAAAACTGACACGAGAGAATTATACATCATAATATCTGTATCCACAGACAAAATCAGCGATGACTGTGCTCTCAGTTTCGGTGCACCTTTCAGGTGACGTGGTGGGATAGTTCAGAGGCTGGTGATGCTATGGATTGTGTATTTTAAATTCATACGATCCATCCTGTAAGTAAATGAGAGAGCTGTAAGAATATCCTTTCCTCCAAGCCCATGCTGTGGAGACACCTGCAATTATCGCCCTCATGTAGCGAGCGTTTGTATTTGTCTGTTGTTTCGCTGGGATGCCAATGGTAGCATCCAAATGAAAAATTAGCCAGAATGTGGGTTTGTGAATGGATTCTGCACTTAAAGACCATGGATATTTCAATGAGACTTTGTAATTTAAAGCCATGGTCAGGCCAAATAACACATATGTACATATTCTTTAACTGGACAAAGAAAGAGAAAACTAGAGAATGTTCCTGATCGTCCTGAACCTGAACATCTAATAGTGATGTACCCTGTGAGACTGTGGCTCAAAAGCTTACGGCCTGCCCAGAACATCGCAGTATGGTGCGTTGGTTCAGTTTGGCTGTGGAGAGGTTGGGAGACACAGAACAGCATGTGGGTGGCTGGAGAAACAGACAACATATAAAACTGACAAGATGCAGTTTGAAGTAATCAAAGAAATGAAAGATAAAAAAGTGACAGGAAAAAAATGAGTGGGGGGGGGTTGGTAGTAGACAGTTTTGTTTCTTATTGAGAAGAGCTTAAGAATAATAATACATAGCAATTAATTAATGAGCAGGTGTATTTACATATATTTGGGGCTTCTGATTTATTTAATCTTATTGCCAGTATTGTTTTATATATGAGGCTATATCAAAGGCAGTTAATTGGTTAAGTGTCACATCTTTTACATAAAGATATAGACCAGGCCTGTAGCCAAGAATTACTTTCCGAAGTCCTCTTATGGTACATTTCTTGGACCGGGAGGTTCAGACCAGTCACTGTTTACTTGCCTGACAGACAATTATTTACTATGAATAAATGGCCTTTTTACAGATTCTGAAATTGATAAAGGTTTTTACAGACAGTTATCATAGAATGTTTGCTTTCTCCATTTGACCAAAGACATCGTTTTAGGGAAAATTACAGACACAGTTTTAACATGTAATACGATAAGTCACATATAGTTCCCCTAGGGCCGCCAGCTTAGCCAGCCAATGTCAATTTATTTCACAGCGTGCGAGACAAAGTGAAATCAGCTGGCTGAAGTCGGCAGCCTTTAGAAGGTGGCGCCCTGGAGGAGTGATTCTGCACTTGTGTCAGCGTGTGACACAGTTGTGCGCCGCGCCGTAGCACCTTTTGCACGATGCCACCCTAGCTTTGAATGAACCTTGTTATGTGTTATGTTTGAGTTTTGTGTTATTCAGGGTTTGTTGGGAGTTCTGGAAGTTTTGAGAAAGGAGCCTTTGTTCAGGAGACAAAGAAAACGGAAAATTATTAATTTATTTGGCTTGATTTTAGACGTTACAGCGTTTTTGTATATTTCCGTGGAGCTGTCGCTGTCAGTTCCTTGATTTGTGGTCAAGAACTCACCATCATGCTTTCACATAGCAGACTGCATTCCATAACTCACCGTTCTGGAATAGGCCTATATATTAAAACTACGTAAACCAAAAAATTGCATCCGACTCACAGGTTTTTTTTTTTTGCTAAATTGACGTTATCTTGATTATATTTTGAAACAATGTATTTTCCTGAAGTGGCATTGTTGTCCATCCATTTACATAGCAGACGCACAGGGTAAACACTGCAAGTCATTAATTTCATCCAACCCTGAGAGGACACTTCAGATTCAAAAGAGAGGGCCAGATACAAATGAATTAATCAAGGAGATGTAGGTGAAGGCGATCGCACACGCACACACACACACACACACACACACACACACATATAGAGGTTTGTAATTAAATCTCTGTGGGGACTCTCCATTAATTTCTATGGGGAAAACTCTAATCCAAACATGACAACCTTGACCCCTACCCAGCCCTAACCTCAACCATAAGTGACAAAACAAAATATGAGACTTTTTAGTTTCTTGATTGCATTCACATGTCTTTGTGGGGACCCGAAAAATGGTCCCCACAATGACAAAATAACAGGTTTTTATTACAGTGGTGGACAAAAGTAATATAGACCTAACACACACACACACACACACAAACACAGACACTAAACATATACACATATACAAGCACACCGCGGATAACGATGGTTCAGGAGTCCGCCGTCGGGAGACGGGCTGCAGCAGCCCACACACCACATGTGCGTCCAATCAATTTACATTTCCATCGTCTTATTAAATTTACATCGTGTGCGAGTGACTCTGGTGCCGGACTCGGAAACCTCTCGGAAAGGGGCGGTAGATGGGCCGGTATCCATGTGCGGGATGGAGGGGGAGGCGAAGGCAGCATATGCTGGGATTTAAATAGCCAATCGATGAATAACCCAAAGCGCTGTTTTTCTGGACGGGCTAGCAGAACCGCGGCCAGGCATCCCCACTGCGAGAGGCAGTAGTCAAAAATATTTGCAATGCCAGGAGGTATTTTTTGAGAAATCGTCGGGAAAAAAAAAATATTCGATACGCAGCTGACCTTTTCGCTGGGCAAACGCTACCTCCTGCTCCCCCTCTCTCCAGCTCCCAAAGCATGGGAAATCATGCCACAGTATCAAACTCCAGAATAATCCCACTATATAGATGGATTCCACGTGACCACAACGTCCATTTTATACATACAATAAAGCTACTCAAAATAGTTGTCTTTTTTTAAGTGTCCCATAAAAACATGTGCTTCGGTGTCAGCATTAATAAATAGGTGGTCAAGTTAACTAATAGGACATGTATAAAATTTACGCATACACGTGGATTGTAATCGACCCTACGTGTTCCTGTAAAGTTTAGTTTTAATTATGTGATTGTGAAGTAGTTTTCAGAATGTGGTTATGTACTGGTTTTAAATACCATCCCAAACAACAATATCCTTCAACTGTATTTAAGAAAAGTATATGTTTAACATCATAATTACAGTATACATAGTAAATATGTTTCAGAATTTGCTGCGCATGCATGACATGGCTTGCTGTATGAAGTCTATGCCAAAATAACCATCGGGATACCAGGATGTACTTGATTTACCATAATTACTGTAATTATATTGTCGAATGTCACTTCCGAAAGTATTTCAGCCGTGTGTGTGTGTGTGTGTGTCGCTGTGTGTGTTTCTGTGTGTCCGCGTTTTTATTCGTCGGTGTGTGAAACCTCAGAGGTCTGTACCTCGGAAATACAAAATTACGTCAGGAATATGACGGCTGACACGAGAAGAGGCAGATCAAATCAAATTCCTCATTCCAGGTTTATGGAGTACCTTGCAAACGGGAGCTGACAGTTAACACTATCACGAGAGATGCTATATATTTGGAGAGATGGTAATGTGTTTAGTGTCACAAATGATCTTGGAGAAATAAACATACATTTTGATTGGTAACCATGTCTTGTCTTAACAGTACAATGTTTCAGGATAACCTGTTTCCCTGAATCATTTTTCATCATTTTCCAGTCTCTGAGACTACAAGTAGATATATAACATTCATCTGTTATATACTTCATCTGATTCCTGCCTGTCACGGAAGATATGACGGTGTTGTGCTTAAATGTTTCAGGATTATTTAATGCGTGTTTGCAATGACATATTTGGCCTGACAGTGTTCAATTACTGCTATACTTTGTACGTTGTAGTTTTACATATTTCAAGAGTGGTATATGTTCACAACAGTCATCAAGTTTAAAGGGTGTTTAACGTCTTTGTTGTAATCGTATGTCTGCCACTAGGGGGCAGGAGAACTATAACAAGGACATTGATCCGGCAGAAACAATGTCGTTTCCACTTTTTACATGTGGCATATTTAATAACTAATCATATTTGTTACTGACAACATGTTTGTAGAATCCGCCATGCAATGAGTACAAAATTAGGTTAATTTCACTTCTTCATACAAGGTAATTTGCATAGTGTATGATGCAAGCACGTAATATAAAAAAATGGAAAAAAAGCAATTTAAAAGGGTATTAAAGAGAATGCGTAATTACTAACTCGTGAAAGTGTGCAACATTGTAGACGCACTTTTAAGTTTCTTGACAGATGTGGTCCAAGTTCACAGTGAGTTATAAATAAGAATATATGCCGCTGCACCAACTTAAAAAGCATTAGTTACTGATAGCATCTGAAATTAGCAACAATCTGCAAAATCACATGGGATTTGTCACACAAAATAGTGTTCCACCAGAAACTGCATTGTTTAACCGAGTTACCTGGGTGTAGTACTAGGGAACTTTGGCCTGTGTCCTTACCAGATTGTAACATCGCTCAGTATAAGTAAACGCCTTTTATGTAGATAATTTTATTGTTAGAATGACGCATTTTGATGTCGCCTGACCGGTCCCAGTTTAATCCTTGACATAGATTACGAGTTTGTCAAAAAGTGACTTTTACTGACCCTTTCAGCCCAATTTATTGGCTATTCTCAGAAGAGGTGCCTCCTGCTTCAGGTCAGCAATGAGAACCAGAGCAATTAGCGCAATGGTGCTGCGTTCATGCACACATAATGGAACCGTTTTAGAAGGGTATCTGTAAAAGTATGAAAATAAATGAAACCATGAAGCAGCCTGTTGCCTCAATAACGACGTGGTTATAATAGTCAATGGAGCACAGAACATGAGAGGACACTATCTGTGCAACACTTGTAGATGGATAATGGATGTGTTTAAATGATCATTCTGAACAATATCATTTATAAATGCTGTTTGTTTTCAATTACTTCTCAGCCATATAGTACCAGATTTATATCCCATAATAAGTTAGAAGAAGCATTTATATATGAAAAGTAATATATCTTTGTGAGGCATACGTCGCTTCATTCCAGGGGCGTGGCTATGGACAGGGGGTGGAGACCCTAAACAGATAGTCTGCCCGCCCAAGAGAGGCAGACCAAAATGAACCAATCACTAGTGATTTTGTAGAATTGCTAAATTATTAAATAGCTTTTATCGTTGTCGCCCATTGGTTGACAGCCTTTGCTGTTGCCAAAGTACCACTCCCCCCACCCATCCATCCAAATCAAACACTGGTGCCCATCCAAAATACCCAAAGGCCCCCCCAGCATGGCTCTTGGTAATGCCACTGACCATTCATTCATTCCTCTAACATCCATCCATCTATCCATCCATCCTTCAGCTGTTTATTCTGTAGAGGTTTGCAGTGAGCCTGGAGATTATCCAGGGCAGTAGAGAGCAGGAGGCATGGAAACACCCTGTGCAGGTCGACTGCACGTACATATACATGTATTGTCAGATATTGATTACGGTCGTCACATTGTATTATATGGCAAAATAGGCCAATATAATCAAAGGACTTTCTAACTCTAACTTGCCTCACCTTGGTCCCTTCTGTTGGGGCTCTTCCCTGCTCTGTGCTGCGGGTCTGTCACATGAGTGGAGAGTCAGCGCCCCCGCCACCACTGACAGTACTCCGGCCCCACTGACTGATCGCTCCCAATAGCAATCGATGGCTGGAACAGTGGATACAGGCCCCTAGGCGAGGCCGGAAAATGGGATGATGAAGGGCAACAAACTCATACATTACGCTTTCCCATTGATTAGCTATTATTTTCCCTGATTGACGAAAACGCTCATTCAGGCTTGTTGGCTAAATGTAAAGTTCAGAGAGCAGTATTCATCAGTATGGCCCCATCATTGACAGGGATTGCTGATGCCGCCATACTGATATTAAACACACAGGCAAAGCAGGGGTGCGATAAAGGGGGGGGGGGGGGGGGACCC
>JAODJW010000001.1:46079223-46095504 GCA_026777045.1 Hyperopisus bebe | reverse complement strand
GAGGGGGGGGGGGGGGGGGGGGGGGGGGGGGGGGGGGGGGGCACTTAGGATGATTCTAAGGGCCCCTGAGGGACAGGGGCCTGAAAATTTTAGAATACAATTAGATTAGTCTGGATTAGGGGCCTAGAATCACTACCAGCTCCCTGTTGCACAGTATTGGAGTCGTCAGAATGTTCCTGTTTTATTGTGGTATCAGTTCAAGATTGTTCGCTTTCTCAACAAATAATATGAACGATCCATTCTGATACCTTGAGTGCCCTCATAAAGTCACACAGGTTCGGAGTTGAATGAGGAATCGCAGAACACTCAGATCCTTTTGTCAGATGTGTATAGATGAACTTCGAATGAATATTCAATAAATTTTCCCACCGCCGCTTTCATAGTACAGGTACCAAGAAGCACCAGACCCAAACAGAGGCCATACCCTATTGGATTATTATTATTATAAAAAATAATAAATTATTGTGTGATAATAATCATTACTAATATTATTATTAGTATCATGGATGCATTGTATATTGTTATTATTTTGTTATTGTTGTTTGTTTTGCATACAGCTATGGCACAATTACCAGACGAACAAGAGTAGCTGATGCATGTATGGAAAATCGGCGGTTCCATGGCACAGGAACCCGGGAGTGAGGCATAGGTGGGTTCCGAGATGGTTCTGACTTTTACCTCTGCCTTTGATCCCAAAACCTCCATCCATCAACGAAACTCTCCCCAATCACCCCCCCAGCCTAGTTAAATGGGGAGAATTATGAGCGCCTAATGGCCAATCAGAGAGAGCACAAAAAAGTCAGCTGAAGCAGTAAGGCTCAGATAAACGGTGTGGTCTTGTGACTCAGAGAGTAGGAGAAGAGAGGCGAGGCTTTTAACGTATCTTCATAAGCAAGCCCATTATGTCTCGCTGCTGCCTGTTGACACGGTTCCTTTAGCGCTGCTACCCTCCATCTTTCAGAATTCCTTCCTTTAAGATCTCCCTTTTCATCGGACCCCGCGTTGGCGAGCGGAAGCTCCAGCCTTCCCGCCGGAGATTTAGCGCGCGTTTGCGGCGACTTAATTACGCACCGGGCACAATGCGTGTCCATCTCTGCCTGTGTGCCACTCGCTGAAAGGCTCCATTAATCACATTTTGTTCTTGGGGGGGGGGGAGTGGACGGCACGTATTACGATGTCATCGCTTCTGCTTTGGATTCTGGGGGAATCTCGGTTGGCACAATATCGGTAATTGGTTTCCTTAAAAAGAGAAAAAGGAAGGAGGGGGGAAAGAACTTTGTTTACATGCCCTCGTTCGGTCTCTTTTTTCTTATCAAGGCTACATGTGACTGTACCTTTGGACTCTGTTGTGATTTAATCTTTTACAACAGAATCTCTTGCTCTGCCCCTTGTTACAAAATAAGTTAATTGCATCTGGGTCCAGTCCATCTTCCCAGATATTTCATAGGAAGAGGTATGGAGCAGGTGTAGCGGTGTTACCGGGAAAATAGAGCCCTCCACTTAGGTCCATTAAAGACTGGTTTGCTCTGGTCAGGAGGTTGGACTGTTGGCATATCCAATATACTTTTCATTTTATTTTTTTCTTAAACCATTGGATAATATTCCTATCGTCGTCCTTTTCAAAAGATTACACTCTGACCCATGTGCATATCAATCTATTGATACATCTCAGGGATGCCTAGCCCGTATCTATTATCAAATCCTGACTGTGGCTAACACAGCCTTGATAGAGTGTATGAACTGGAATGTTTCCTGCTCTCCGACAGGCTTCTTGGGCGAAATGCCCATGACCTTGGAGGAACGGCGTGTTTCCGTTTTCCGCGCCCTGTATCAAACCCCTTTTTGAGGCGAATCACAATACCTTGCTTTGCTTTCAAACTGGAACTAATGCAATCGTTTGGCAGGGGCGCCAAGAAAGTGACGAGTGCTCGTTAGGCCATCGATACATAATAAAAACACAATGAACGAGGCCTTAGCTCGGCTGAAATGTAGAATACATGTTTACAAATGTAGTATCTTAATCCAGATACATGAAAGGTGTTGCATGCGCGTTAATGGGGCACTCGCTGCTGTTGGCTTTATTGAGTAGCCTTTCAGTACAGCTCGCGAGTAGGTGACAATGTTAGATCATTAAATAAACACAAATGGCTATACTGACAAATGACAATTTGACTTTGACTCATCAACTCTAATATAAATATTTATTTCATATAAATTTAGTACATACATTTCTTTGAAATAAGATTTTTCAGAGACATAATAGACAGGGCGAGAACACTAAGGTTATTTTTGTCCCACTTGTTTTGCTTGTCCGTACAGCGCGATTGCAAGATGAACAAGAGCAACAAATTTGCTCAATGATGATAGATGATCAATTAAGACACGAACCGAGACACCAGCACCGAACTGAAATGCAGAAGGAGGCCAAAGTTCCTTTAACTGTAGCTGAGGCGTAGTACAATGTTACCATTTACATGATGATGCAGGCAGTATATACTATATAAACTATATACTATGCAGTATATACTAGTATTATCAGTGCTCTTACTGATGGCTGAGTACTTATGTATGTACAAATTAAAATTATTGAGAAACAAAAGAGAGATATATTCATGCAATAAAAAGCTGTGTGTCATGTACAGGATGCATATCCTGTTCTTGATTGGCATTTCTAGTGCTGGGTAAATGCTCAGTCTATCGCTGTTTGGGTCATGCAAATGTCATGATCCCCCAGAACGAGCACGCATTAAGTCAGGTACTTGTGGCTGATAACCCTGCCCAGCCAATGGGAGACAGTGTTGTTGCCGAGTCTGTCGGACTGAGGAGGTTTAACTTAATTGCTGAAGCTATAGGGATTGCTTGGGAATTTCTTTGATCTTTTATGCGCAAACTGCAAAAGAAAACAAAAACAGGGCAGGTTTGGATCCGACATCTCATTTTATTCTGATTGCTGTGCTTCAGTAGTGAGCATGAAACTCTTGCCTCACATTCATGCTAATTGAACAACATAATACAATTACAATTAAATGGAATGAAAAAGGCTGTAATGTGGATTAGTGGTGGGGATTTTCATTAACAAAACAGAGATCTGTTGCCACGTTGTGTGTCTTATGCCATTAAGTCACGGATATAACCTGATAAGTGCACTGCAATACAACCAACCGGCAAACAGTTCCTCTGCAAACCCTGTTCCGTAACCTACTGTAGAAGTGATTATATTACAGGCCTGTCTCTGAGGGTGAGTTAGCTTAAGTTTAGGTTTTGTTAAAAGGTTTCACAGTGGATCTGACAACATCAGGATTTGCCCTAATGAGCACTACCGACTTCCATTGGCTGTTTACACAATCCCAGCCTTGGTAAGAATCACTGAAATGCTAACGTAGCCTGTTTGGCTAAGGCTACACGTCTTGTGATAGGAATTCAGATATGCTCCACTTATTTTGACCAATAATTTTACACAAGCATATTTTTAGCAGCCATTTCAAAACGATTACAAAGGATACCATTCTGACAGTTTGTGTCACCGTGATTCAAGTAGGTTTAGGATAAATGTATTTAAACCATTTCATGGCATTTATCTTGGCAGTGGGTCTTTTAATAAAATTTGCCCTCTTTTTAAAAGGTAAGTAACCTGACTTATACAGTTTATAAATGCACATTTAAATATATCTGTGAAGCTCTTTCTGAATCGCCAAGAGCACATACCCCTTTTGGTCTCTTGAACTCTCTGTCTCTAGTGAGATAGTCCAGAGGACATAACATCCGCGCTTTTGTTCCGACTTATCCCCACTCTAATGCTGCCCAGCTCTCGCCTTGACTTCAATCCGCCCACCTCTTGGCTTAGGGAAAACGGGAAGGGGAAAAAAAAAAAACTTTTTAATTAGCAGCTCCTTGTGATACGCAGACATGGTATTTAAAAATCCCAGCAGGGAAAAAAAAAAATGAATGTAAGTAAATACTCATTATTTCTCGAATAAACATCTCGAGTCATTGTTGTGAACGGTTCTATCGGAATGCCGGGTGAATCCAAGACGATGGTTGATGAGGATTTGTATGCGTTTGCTCCGAGAAATGAATGCCTTGCCTCTTAATTAGCTACAAGCTGGTGGATGCTAAGATGATTTTATTGACCAATCTTTGATCTAGAAGATTAGAGAAAGTCTTGCGATGGCTGCCAAATGGAGACCACTGGGGTTAATGGGCTTTATGTGACTACAGTAAGAAAGAGGATGGATCCTCTAACCCTTCTATCAGGGATCCTCAATGTTACACATCCATTCTGCTTTGTTTTCCCTCTTTCATTGTTTACAAGCATCCTTTGTAGAAAGGTTGCTTCAAGGACGGTATTAATGGATTGGTTTTATCTATTTGAATTCCGCACTCTGATAAAATTACTTAATTTGTAAAAAAAAAAAGAAAGTCTTGATTCAGCCTCATAAGTATTTGCCCTCCCCACCCAAAAGCTGGCTCACACCCCCCTGCAGAGGGGCATGTTGCACAGTCCAGTCCATGGGCCTGCTCATCGTCTGTCTATTGTACAAAACTTAACAACCACCATTCTTTTTTTCGTTTTTTTTTGTGAATCCAGCATTCTTGCTTTCAAAAACCGGTTATTCCTTGTTTTTTTTTTCTTTCTCCGAGCTGCTGAAGGGCCTTGTTATTGGGATCGCAGTGACTCCTGCGAGGTGTAAAGCGTTACTCTACACAAGGATGGCGTTGCAACTTTGTCGGCAGACGGCCATTAACTGCTGGTGCATGGGCGCACGCTTCATCCGTCAATGACATTCTGTGCATAAGGGCCACATTGATTCGCGGCTCTTCAGATGCCTTTTGCGCCGCTGATTCGCTCGAAGATTTTCTTGTCGGTTTTTTGACTGTTCTCTGTAATGTCTAATGAAGGAGGGGGCGTCTATTCCTCAGAAACAATGTCCAGAGAAACAGTGAACGAGTCCCCGGACCTGGGAAAGAGGCCCAAGTGCAAGCTTGAGGCCTCCCAGATACTCTCTGTTTGGTAGGTTTCTGGTGCAGCAACAGATTATCAGATGGAGGGAAGCGGGAGAGAGGACTGTAGTGGGTAAACGTGGATGTAGAGAAATGCTGTGGTTGGCTGGCTTCAGCTGTTCAGCACGCATGCCTCGCGACCTGTTTCCACACAGATTCAATTCCATTTCAGAATTAACTGGTCAGAGGGTCCGTGGGCAGGAGCATATAAAAGGATAATGTAGAGTAATCCGGGATATCTATACAAACACAGAAATTCTGCAAGGGCTGGGCTGGGCTGCTGAATTATTTGCCATAACCACCCTGGGCCTGTTTTCCTCTCTCCTCCCTAATGGCGTTCGGAATCCGCCTCGGCAAACCTGCACTTTCGGGGCTTTATAAAAAACCTGGCGGACAACACACATCGTCGCTGCAAATACTAAAAGACAAATTGGTTCAATTTCCCTCTTTTGGCTTCTCCGCAAACCTCCCGTTTCTCCCGCCGCCCGATTCAACATCCTCCTCTCGCGGCATACCCTTGACTCCTCGAGAATTGAATTATGAGAGATACAAAATCAAAAGTACGAGTCTCTAGTTATAATTCAGCACCGCACTGCTACTGAGTAATAACATTAGCAGAAGTTTTACAGAATCCACTTCACGTCGCGCACAGAGAACTGGGGTACAAGCAAGAGAAATTGAAAAGTGAATTATTATACTTCAATGCCACTGAATACATCATATAATTACTTTTTTTCACATTGCCTGACTATTCAGCCTATAGGGAAGTAGATGAATATGCACAAATGTGCTCAGGTTGCTATTGACAAAATGTATTTTCCAAACAATCTCTTTTTGGGGGCTTGTTTACTGTTTTCAACATCATATCGCTGGAAAATAATCTTTAAAGTTTTCTGTTTATTTGTTTGTTTGCATACAGACATCTTTGTCGTGTAATCAAAAGTTAATTTTGAAAAAGACTTTGTTTTGTTGAATGCAGCATAGAATGACTCTTCATACGTAGAATAGTGGTAACAGGTGAACAGTCCTTTCCTGTTTCCATACAAACGGGCATAGGGCAGCAGGTAGGTTACCTCAAGCGTGTTAATTAACGTTGTGCTGTTTACGAGTTACATTACATTGAATATCCTAAACAGACTCAGGGTGAGATTATTCAAAAATAGGATAAAATGCACCAGAAAATGACGTGCAGTTGCTGTGTCATGCGATATATACACCAATAAGCCATAATATTAAAACCACTGACAGATGAAGTGAATAACATTGATTACCTCGTTACAATGGCACCTGTCAAGGGTGCCTTTATATATCAGGCAAGTGCACAGGCAGTTCTTGAAATTGATGTGATGGAAGCAGGAAAAAATGAGGAAGCATAAGGATCTGAGGGACCCTAGTGATGGATAGATGACTGGATCAGAGCATCTCCAAAATGACAGGTCTTGTGGGGTGTTCCTGGTTTGCAGTGGTCAGTACTTACCAAAAGTGGTCCAAGGAAGGCCAACCCATGAACTGGCAATGGGGTCATGGGTGCCCAAGGCTCACTGGTGTGTGTGGGGAGCAGAGGCTAGCCAGTCTGGTTTGAAACCCCCAGGAGAGCTACTGTAGCACACATTGTTGAAAAAGTTAATGCTGGCTATAATAGAAAGGTGTCAGAGCACACAGTGCATCACAGATTACTGCGTATGGGGCTGCATAGCGGCAGTCTGGGCAGAGTTTCCATGCTGACCCCTGTCCACCACCGCAAGTGCCTACAATATGCACATGAACGTCAGATCTGGACCATAGAGCAATGGAAGGAGGTGCCCTGGTCTGATGAGTCATATTTTCTGGTACATCATGTGGACGGCTAAGTGCGTTTGTGTTGTTTACCTGGAGAGGAGATGGCACCAGGATGCGCTATGGAAGGAAGGCAAGCTGACGGAGGCGGAGTGATGCTCTGGGCAACGTTCTGCTGGGAAACCTTGGGTCCTGGCATGGATGTTACTTTGACACGTACCACCTACCTAAACACTCCTGCAGACCAAGCTCACCCCTTCATGGCAACGGTATTCCTCAGTAACAGTGGCAATTGCTCAGGAATGGTTTGAGGAGCATGAAAAATGGTTCAAGGTGTTGACTTGTCCTCTAAATTCCCCGGATCTCAGTCCGATTGAGCGTCTGTGGGATGTGCTGGACAAACAAGTCCGATCCATGAAGGTTCCACCTCGCATCTTACAGGATGTAAAGGATCTGCTGCTAACGTCTTGGTGCCAGAAACCACAGGACACCTTCAGAGGCCTTGTGGAGTCCATTCAATGCCTTGATTGGTCAGAGCTGTTTTGGTGGCATGAGGGAGACCTGCACAGTACTAGGCAGGTGGTTTTAATGTTATGGCTAATGGGTGTATAAAATCCTTGATATCATCTTTTTGTTTTAAAAGTCATCTTAATTGTTAACATACACATTGCATAAAATCTGTTAGCATTACTATTAGTGCAACACCGTGTCGATGCATTGAAAACTTGACTGGGATGCATTTTGCATTGTACTGTGTCTTGGGGAATAAGTGTCATTTCTATTTTCTGATTTTGTAATGCATTTCTGGGTTTTTGTGGGCAGCTGGGTGGCACTGAGGTGCAGGGCGATTATGATGCAGGATATGCACATTATTCGCATAATAAACGTGTGTAGTATGTGAGGTAACCTGCTTATCTGCGTGTTGCATTTGACAGACGCTCGGGGTATATTTAACAGGAAATGGGACCTTTAGCATCCGCAACCTTCTTTTATTTGCAGGGATAAGATGTTGCCTTACAAAGTTTCTGATTGATAGGAGAATTATAATTGGAAATCATTTCTCTTTTTCACTTTGCATTTTGGTCAACTGTAATAATATTTAGCGATAGCTGCTTGAAAAATTGACTTGATATGCCTTACAGTGAAACGTAACCTACTTTAGTCCATTTATCTTTGCAGCAGGAAAGGGGGAAAAAAACAGAAAACCTTTTTCCAAAATTGCTGTACAATGGGCAAAAGACTCAAAGGCATTAGTGCCAAAGCTAATCCGAATTCATGAACGTTTGCCTGCGACGAAGCCAAGGGGTGAACCCCTGTTAATAGAAAGAAGACAAACACTCCCTATCTCGCATTACATGATCTATAAACCTCTAAAAATCCCATCATGTTTTATATTGATAACTGCGACTGCAATAAATGATGCGACGCTCTGTATTCTCTCCAAGGAGGAAACCTATTGGTTTTTTCACGTCGTCCTTTAGGTACTTCACAGTCCTCCAGACGGCGAGTTCTTTGACTGATCAACTGTACCACCCGCGACCGGACCCTCCCAGTATTATTCTCCGCAATGGTTTCATTCTCCTTTTGCGCCTTTGAGTGCTGGAGCTCAACCCCAGTCCATCCCTTGTGTGTTTAAATCAGCTTAGCGGATCATATACTGTGCTGATTTCCTTGTAGGCCTCAGCGTCTTTGGAAAGTGATCACCTTTCGCCAATGCCCGTAGGATTAAGCAGGGCACACTGGCCCTCTCCTTCTATCTCTCGCCCCTCTCCCTGTGCAATGCCCGTACCTTTGTAGTCAATAAAAGACTAACTAGAAAAGAATGAGGCGATGGGAGAATCAATCTACTGGAAGGTCTCCCCACAGTCTTCTCATCACTTCTTGTGTCTTGTGTCTCATCTCGGATTGTAAAAATGAAAACCAAAGCTCTGTATGTGGGATGGCCCCGTAGTGCACTGTGTTAAGGGAAGCGAGCCAATCAGAGAGGGGGAGGGGGTTGATTCTATGAGGAAACAGATAAGTTGTAATTTATAAGGCATAGTGGCACAGCAGGATGTGTTTTTGTTTCGTTGCTGGTTGCCATGCGCATTCAAAGGCAGAAGACAACGGTGGCCTGTTAGTAGCTATGATAACAAAAGCAGGAATGAAAGGTTTTCGAAAACTGTGTCTTCTAGCCTCAAAGAGATTGAGTTCTCCCAGAGTTGCACCATATGAAAACATTCATTTGGTTTTGTTTTGGAGCGTCACCCCTTTAAAAACGATGGCGATGTTTGACTCCCCCCGATTTGAGATTCCAATGGTGACTTGTCAGACGAACACATTTGTTTTGTCCCCAAGTTGCCTAATTTGGAATGTGCTGATAGGGAGAGAGCGGAGCGAGAGGGACCGGGACACGCTCAGCATTATTGTATTGGAATCGATAATTGCGCTTAGTGCTGACACGCAAATGCGCAAGGGGGGTAGGGAGGGGGATAGTTTGTCAGTCACATTCCATAAAATTAACCCCGCTTTTCCATTTAGCCCCCTAAGCAGCTTGGGAAGCGGGTGCCCTTTTGCGCGCCTGGTTGGATAACGGGGCTTTGAGCCGTTGACATCAACTGATGTGTTTGCTGGGAAACTGAGAGGAGAACTAATGGGTCACAGGTGATTGGGGCTAGGAACTGGGCCTTATACAAGGGCGGGGCCAATGAAGCAGTAGCAGAAAGCTGATTTGCCCCCAGAGTGTCCCATCCCTTGTCACTCACCGACTCAAAACATTGGCTAATGATACAGTTGGCCCCTATGTACAGTATGAATTATGGGCCCTCTAATGCCCCCTGCCTTAAAACATAGTAGAATCACCCCTGACTACAAAGCGTTTGGCGTGAGGGTCAGGAACAAAACTAGTTACATCATTACTGCTGAATAAAACAGGCTGTTTGTTATATCTACGTCTGACAGCAGCCAGGCAGCAAAATATGACAGTTTTCTGACACTCCCTCAAACCACTGAAGGTGGTTACATTGTTACAAGTTATCATGGGTATAGCAAATGGGATGCTGTGATGCTCGATATTGTGTATACCACAGAACTGGGATTCTGAGGAGGATAAATTTATAATACCTTTTTCTAAAAAGGCTGGTGCAAGTAGCTAATCTTTTATCGATTACCAGAATGTTTTTATATCAAAAAGAAAGAACCATATTAAATGAACGGATAGAAAGTAATGTATTTATTTTCAAGAATAACACCGTTTAAAGCTGGTTCCGGTGCATGTTTTAATTAAAGAATCATGTTATGAATAGAGGCAGTCCATTTACTGTGGTTATTGCCTCGATGATTTAAATCATAATAATTGGATGTTTAAACCTGAGGTTGTGTGAATATTCACAGCTGCACCTTGTATTCATTACAGGAATATCTTGGTGGCACACCTTATGCAGTATTGGCTGTGTTGACAGAACATTGACTTTTATTTTAATTAAATCTGCCGCGCATAAACGCTCCTGTGTATGCGGCATGCTAACTGAACGCGTGTGGCAACGCGTTTGTGATTTCTATAAAAAGATACCTATCCTGTGTGCTTTTCCTTTCAGTTGTTCATGTTCCAGTGTATGGCTGTTCAATTATTAATAGGTTTACTGCTATATCCCCTAACACTTGCATACTGACAAGATTTGGCCTTTCTGAGGCCCACTAGTTTCCTCCAAGGCTACGTCCGAAATCCTGTCTAGACATAAAAGCTGTTAGCTTGTATAAAAACCTCGTTTTTCCAAACTTACAGCAGATCGAAAGAACGTATTTAAAAATTGTAAATACTGCTTCAACTGATTAATTTATCATCTACAGCCATTTGATGAACTTCTTGTTCACCTCTGAAAAAGTCTTTGTAATGTCTTTTCTTGTTTTATTGGGATGCAGCGGACAGGGAAATGTTGATTCTCTACTTTTAATGACTTCGTTTCATGAGGTAATGCTGGTATATCATGCGAAATTCTTGTCGCCTGTCAGATCTTGTCGCCTTTGAGAAAAGCGGGAAGTTTGAGATGAGCAGACTTCTTTCAGGGCAAAGTAAATTTCCACAAAATGTACTCTTCTTTTTATTTTTTTCTTCCCTGAATGCCTCGGATTCTTTTGAAGTTTCCATTCAAGATGCCGGCGCCAACCACGTGAAGTCATCCGGCAAATGTACGGCAAGGAAAGATGAAAGTTTGCTGGCCGGTAGTTCATCTAAAAGGGAAAGAAAAAAAAAACTTCATACTTGTAAGATTTTGAGTTCTTGGACTACACGGTATGTGTGGGGCCTGATGGAAATAGAAGTTGCTGTCATAGGCGTCTTTGAAATGCCTGCTTTTGCAGATTTATGTTAATTCCTCTCTTTGCAGTTGTTACGTGGACAGACCGGAAATGAATAAGACATTATTTTAAGCTCCTGTGGAATTAAAGAGCTCTTTTTAAATTCTTTTATTTGGTGTTTTGGCACCCAGCAGTTCAGTGAGCTTGGCTCCTCATGTATGATTATTTCATATCAGGGGATGAAGCCGTCTATTCTGGTGATTGACATGAGCCCACATTAAGAGGTGGTTTCGGAAATGAGTCCGCAGGGACCCCTCCGGAGGACCAGCGGCGGAGGAGAGCCGGGCTCAGGGAGGGGCCTTTTTAACCCCCGCTCATTGGTATTCTGGCTAGCGAGCGACACGGTGTTCCTTAAACGGCGGCGGTATCCAGGTCCGGGCAGCCCCTCGGTGCACTGCCTGCTCAGACGGACCCACTCGGAGGACCGCCAACAATATGCGGCTCGGAATACAGAAATTAAAACGGGCCCAATTAATAATCACGTAGCTCACATTTTATATACATAGCGGCTGAAGCCGGGCGGACGAAGTTTGCATGGATAAGTTGGGTTGAAACAGGTGACGCTTTTGTTCTGTGATGCTCCAACCATTATCTTAACATTTTGAAGTCCCAGTGAGTGCCAGCCCCCCCAGCCCCCCACATATTTGAACTCAGCTTCCATTAACAATGTGATAGCTGCCATACCCCTGCACTCCTCACTTTTTCAGCTAGTCTTTGTTATACAAAAATATTAAATAGTACTTACTAAAGGTTATAATGAAGTAAAAGCCTAGTGAAACTGAGTGAAGTATCAACTCTTTTGTGAAAAATTAATTGAGCAATTGTGTGAATTTTTAGCTGCTGTAGTTATATATTATAACTGTCATTCTTGAGTTGCACAGTAATTCTTTTTTTAAAAAAATCAGTAATTATGTAATATACGCGACTGGTTTTGAATCCGCATGACACATGTAATTTGACACGACACCGATGCGCCGTGTTCAGGATAAAGCATCACACAGAGCTGTCTCGCACTGAAATTTATATCCGTATGTGCCTTGGAACGTTAATACGTGATCTTGCACTTTTCATTTGACTGAAACTGGAATGATCCTTGACAGGTAACATCTCTCACAAGGTAACGGTACCCTGAAAAGGGAAGCATTTATTGTTATTTTTTGTAACTGAATGGCTGTCATGGGTTTATGTGGAATACACAGATAGTTGTACACCTTGATGATACATGTAGCAAGAGACACATGTCACGTGTTCAATTTTATTTTTCGAGCCTGTATTGCATTGTTATTGTCTTTGCAAGATGAAGTTGCGCCGGTCCGCTGATAAGATGAGAATCACGGCCGCCCTGAAGGAGCAAATGCTTTACTCATTTTGACGCGTCCATTTAGAGTTGCTAATCGCATGTAAATATGCAAAGCCCAATCCCATGGGCTGCCTTTGAAATGCAGATAAAGAGCACAAACAAAGATCTGATATAGTTCATATCTTGTTTCAGATGTAAAAAGACAGCTTGTATGATCTTACGCCCCTTGATTAAAATATTTACTTTTACTTTTGTGCTTTGATACTGTTTAATAAAACTAGATGTGTTTAAAACAAACAAATGTAAGACAAACGTTACAAGCTGACAGTCAGGCCTTCCTTTAGAAATTGACATTTTGTCCTAGCAGTTGTAACAAAACCAGTGTGTACATTTTATAGACAAGGGTCAGTATAATATAATAGCAAAACACCGAATCTACAAACTATCAATGACAAATATGCAATGGCAAATATCATAGCACGTAGAATAGTTTTTGGTCCGCCTGTCATGGCTTTTGGTCTGCTTGTCACTGCCCTCAGGGCTACAGGAATGCAAAGAAAGGATCAGTTTTTTGCTAAATACATTAAGCATAAATCTTAGAACATTATCATGAAATTACTGTTCAATTCTGACAGATGCACAATCGTTATATGCTGAGCCTTGACTTTTTTGAGTCACAGAGGTCACCCCGAGGATGAGGAAATATTATCAGTGTAAACAAAGGTTATTTCTTTTCCCTACTGATAAAACAGCGGTGTGATGTCATCGGACATGTCCCATGGGTCACAGGATGGAGAGATGGAAGGGTTTGCATTTCGCCAGCCGCGGTTCAGAAGGATGGCGTACCGGACTGCGGCCGTACCTGTACACTGCGGATTCTGCATCTCCACTCTAATGCACTTCTTGCATTCTGTGTGTGCTACCAGTCCTTTTAGATGTGTGTGTTTTTTTTCATGCAAAAGCTAAAATGCCTTTTTGTATGACAAAAAGACAGAGGTATTTTTCTAAAGCATCTCAGATTATATTAATAGTAATAGAAACTAGTAAAAAAAATATTGTTCGTCATATGCCCTTCCCCATTCCTGAAACAAAGGGTGTTAAGTAACAATTATTCCATTTAGAAACTAAAGGACACAAAATGCCGATGCATTCTGTGACGAACCTGGTTATTATTTTTAACAACTATTTATTTCTCCACAATGTATAGAGTTATACTTTCAGTGAAATCTACTCAACATAAAGGGATAAATTATGCAAATGATTATCGTGGTAAGACTGATCAGTGAGAGTGCCTCTTTGATCCCATAAAATATTGTAAACCCCTTTGAGAGATTAAAGGGACATTTCAATGTGGAACATTCATTTACTGAAGAATTGCATTTTTTAAAACAAAAAACATGAATGGCTTACAGGTTAGTAAGAGTCTTCTTGCTATAGGTACTAATACCATGTATACAAATCAATTAAAAACTACAACACATTTGTGCCAGACCAAACAGTGAGCAGATTCGGGTAACAGAAGGCATCTGCAAAGCCACGGTAACAGCTATAATAAAATAACGAGGGAAGTAGCCATTCGTATTAAGCGTTGCATGGAAGTTTAATTACCCGTGTTGGTAGGACACAAATGTTGCCTTCTAACACCTCGAGCAGTAACTTTTGTGGTTTTGGCATAGTGAAAAATGGGAGAGGGAGCTGATCTCAGTCCAAGTGGGGGTGGGATACATGCCAAGGAGCCTCAAAGGCCAAGAAGACCGCTGCCAAGCAGATATGTTAACGCAGCTCTCTGGAAAATAATAATAAAAAAAAAAAAACAAACCTCAAACAATGTGGATGGAATAAAACCACAATTCAACATCTTGTTTTGTCGATACGTATTCCAGCAAGCCCACCTCAGATTTAACATGGCAGCTGGTTTGGATGCCTGAACCTGTTCCGATTCTCATCCCTGAAGCGCCTTTCCAAAGCTGCCCTCTGCCGCGGACGGCGAGGAGCTGCACCGCGCCTAGCGATGGAGCCCCACTGACGAGAATGAAAGCGCCGAACTGGAATCGCGCCTCAGGGGGGGTGGGAGAGTGTTTGGGGGAGGCACTTAGGTGACCTCGGATGCTGAAATACCTAAAATGTACTCATGGGCAGATCGTGCACGTATCGATTGGGCATTGATCGCGCTCCTCGACCAGGTAGACTGTTTAGCTACGGGAGCGCGTTCCGAACGTTTAATTTCCCCAGCTAACGTCATGCATGGACTCGTGAAAATGTTCAGGTTTTCAAGATCATCTGTGTCAGCTGGATGTTAAGATAGCAAGGTGTAAAAAACAGAAGATATAAACCAAGATTCTTCTATTTGTGCTTATTACCTTGTTACACTTATTAGTCTTACCTCTAGGAAGTACCTCTCGCTAATTCACACAAATAAAGCCACGCTTTTCACAGTTTGTGCTCATATTTCATATCTTTTCTGGGCTGTTCTTCCTCCAGCTGGTCTCTGACAGTGTAGTTATAGTAATTCATCATGATCTGTTTTGTCTACCTCTGGTTTCGTCTGTCAGAATTGGAGGGAAAACATTTAACTAGGAAATAGATGTAGACACCATCTGTCATTGGACCTGGAGAAGGTTCGAAGACGAAGCGTTAGCTTTAGGAACAGAAATCAGGCATCTATAGCTTAGGAATGTCTTTTTCCATAAATAGCAGTGACGTTTGTTTGTATGATGAGTTAAGACTGGATTCCTAAAGGCAATATATTCCCCCTTGGTCAGCCATGTCCCTCAGTGTGGGGGAGCTATTGACATGAAGCTATCAATGAAAGTGGTGACAGCAGATTTCCAATTTCAGCGGGCAGATTGTGATTTCTGACTGCACACACAAGTGCCCGAAGCACCATTTTCTGAATCTATGGAGTGGAAAACGTGATTCAATTCCCGTTCAGCGCCTTTTCATTAACTAACGGCAGAACGTCGTTCCCAGGAACCGCTCATATCATGCTACACAGGGAGGAATAATTATCTATCATTGTTCTTCACATGAAGTATTGTTGTCTGTGTGTTTTTCATTCCCTTCCCTCTTTGCAGATCTTGAAAAATATAATTAACGTCCGCAATTAAACAGAGTGCAAAGTCGTGGCTCCTAGCGACCGGATTGTCGAATCCATATCCGAAATGGATCCATTTTAGGACTAAGGAACCTTGCGTGGGGCTTCCAGGCACCTTGTAGGTGATGCCGTTTAACCAGAATTGGGGACGTAGGCCTTTCCTGGGCTCTACTGCCAATCCACGCGCGACATCCACTGCTCCTCCTATTAAAATTTTACAGGTCAGAAAAAAGGCAGTTAAAGAAATGTTCTCTTTCATTGCGAGTGACAAAAAAGAGCAGGTCAATCTATGGTATAATGGCACTGTAATTAAAGCCTTTGTACTTGATAAAGTGCGACTGTAAATCAATGTTTGGCTAATTAATCAATATTTTAATCATTAGACCCTTTAATGAGCATCTCATCTAATTCCCTCCGATCCCTCTGTCATGTCATCCTTCTCCAGCATCATTATCCAGTGTAGTGAGCTTCGCACTGTAGTCTTAGTCCAATATTGATGAAATTCAACTGCATCTAAAACTCGGTCTTCTACCTTCTACCTTATCTCAGCTTCAAAGAGTGGACGTTATTAAGTACACTTCACTCAGATGAGGCTGACTACCTGTCTTCTTTTTTTGTATAAAACATGAAGTTGTCTTCAGATATAAATTGCCTCATGAAAGACGGTCAGACCACATCTACCGTATGTGCTACCTTACAGCGATGCCACATGGAATCAATGATATTGTTCCTGAGAAGAAGAAAATGAAAGAAAGAAAGAAAGAAAGAAAGAAAG
>JAODJW010000001.1:46038471-46059479 GCA_026777045.1 Hyperopisus bebe | reverse complement strand
GGGGGGTATAAACAGCATAGATGATGAGGAGGGGGTGGGGGGGTGGATGGGGGAGCGTCCCAAAAGGTGAGGCTTCGGGAATCAAAAGACACTGGTCTAAGCAGAAGCTGGATGTAATACAAAGTGAAAAAGCCTGCAGGCTTACTATTGGACGAGCCACAGTGAAACTGTATTACGCGACGGTAATCCGGCCCCGGTCTTATCAAAGTTATCATTATTGGCTGTCAGCGGCTCCAGCGTGGTTTCTGACGACCTGTCTGGTTTACATATCTCTGATTTGCGTGCTCGTCACCACAGTGAGCGCCTAATTAGTTCTATCTGTGATACATAGTTCTGTTCCTTCTCTTATTTTAATGTCCTAAATATCATTACATTTCATTTCATTTCATGCCCTAAATTACATCATTCCAAAAACCCACACTGGAAGACATAGCTACGTAATGTGTGGGAAAATCCATGTCTGTCAAACACCCCGAGCTTTTTTTTCTCAACGCTCGGTTGTTAGGCAGGCTTCAGGCAGTTTAATGCATATTTCTCATCTAATTTTATATTTAATATCTGATGTTATGTTTATAGTCTCAGCACAAAGGTAATAAAAAGAATGCCTGACGTTTACATTTAGCGCACCTCCTGTTCGCTGGTCATTTGTAAGCACGTCCTACGCCATTAATAAGCGGTGATGCATCATCCTCCCATCCAAAAAATAATAGGTCACTTCATAACCTCTTGACCTTTAAATCCTCTACAAAAAGAATCTTTTGGTGACCCCACTTACTGCATTTGAGGTAATGCCCTAGAACAAAAAATGGCGCGACCCATTACAGGTTGTACCACGTGGTACTGGCTCCCCCTATTTTGTACCTCTACTTCCTACTACCTTGTGCTTAACCCACAAGATCAGTCTCCTGGACTCCATGCAGAGGAAGAAACGTGCTTGACGGCCATGCCTCCAGGCCCCCCCGGGCGCAGGAATATCAGAGCAGGTGAGCACACGCTGCTGTCTTGTGAAGTGCCACCGTTGAGCTCTGTTATTTGAGACCCCCTCCAGCCAAAGAGCTCTTCCTGCCGACCATTGGGGACCGGTGCAGATATGGCTTGTTGGGGAGTGCGGATCAAGTTCTTTCCTGTAGGTTGAGAAGGGTCCAAAAATAAAATAAAATCACCTTTCGGAATGTTCCGGAAAAGCATGACAACAATGCATATTGACAACGCCTTGCAGAAAGTAACGGGTTGAAGTCAACTACTATGTTAAAATCACATCCGCTGTTGCTAAAATTAAGCTGTCGTTGATCTTTGGGTTGAGAGTTAGGCCTGTATTTTGCCGTGTAGCTACTGTTGTGTAACAATGTAAGGGGCAGGGATGAAAAAGTACAGTTTCACTACAACCCGTATTAGCATTCCGGAGTTTATGTGCATGATGTCTTCATCTTGAATATAAGTGTAGTCAATCAGTTAATCCCTGGCCCTTGTATTGATGCTGTTCTGAATTTGGCTATATGAGTAATCCTCTCATTCCACATCAACAGAATTGGTGATGCCGCCGGAATATAAATGTCGCTTTTTGCAATTAAATGGCATTGCTCGGCTTTGCTCGCCACAACTCATTTCCTCTCCTATTTTCAGCGGCATGAAATTATCTCTCCACTTTCCCCATTTTATAGGAAGCATTAAAGCTTAAAAATGTCACGGGAAAGCAAAGGGAACCTCGAGCAGGGGGCCTAAAATCAGGACATCTCCATCGCGGCCCTCCATCTCATCTCGGATCCTCCTGCCTAATAACAAGAAAATTCCTCAGATCTCTGTCACCGATAGAATAAATTCCATGAGACGCGTCTGCACGGATCGATGCGCTTGATTGGTCATCATAATGAATTGCCCGGGTGGCAAAAAAGCACGACTCGTCCAAGTGGAATCACAGGTGGGTATGGAAGCGCGCGCTCTGTTTTACGCACGCTCGGGCACTCTGGAGGTAAGCGTGAGTAATGGGGGCCGTGGCTGTCGTGGTCGTATCGATTTCCTGGATCCCTCAGTTTATTGTTTCGCCGAGTGACCAACAGCAACCTGCCGAGGTACGGCTCCTCACCCGACAGGAGCGGCGACGGTTTATTCGGGAAAAGCAACATTTTTAATTGTTTCCAGCGCTGGCTAGCCTCGGCGCAGGAAACCCTCTGGGAATCGCTTCGGTAGAGGGCGTGACCTTTTCCTCAGTAAAGTGGCTCAAGCAGAGATTGGCTCAGGCACGTATCAATGTGTCTTGCTTCAACATGTTCTCCAATTAACAGCCACGGGAAAAAAAAAAAAAAAAAAAACATACCCTTACACTTTGGAGTGATAGCTAGGTACCTGGTAATGGTGAGACCAAGTTACCCTGATTGGCTGTGAGGTCACTTTTTGGGGCCAGCTGTTGCCAAGACGTTAAGGTGGATTTTATGCTTACAATCATTTTCGTGCTCCATGATGGAAAGCTAGCTTCCTAAATCGCCAGATAACACCGTCGAACAAACCCTCTGATAAGAGCAAAAACTGTTAGTGAAAAAAATCAGAAGTGTACGAGTATTTTTTGTTTTGTCTGCTGTTGGCGATTAGTGATCTTGCATTGCTGAAGGTAAACAGGGGCTTATTTTATGAGTATTCCAGTTGAATGAGCATGTTCCCAATTTCCATTACACCTGTGGATAATGAGCACTGAGTTTGTGTGTTTTTAGACTTCAGCAGCATGCGACGTCCAGCCAGCGTCCTGAGCAGTAATTAACGCTTATTTTCAGAAGTATAATTCCATCATAAAGGTCCTTTAAAGCAAAGGAATCAAAGAGGGAGCTGGTAGCAGGCTATTATCCCAGTGCTCAGCTGTCCTTCTCCGCTACCGTGGTCGTTATCCACCATGCTCTAAATCATTACTCTCCAAATAGGAAGTTTATTACTCCATCCAGATATCATCTGTGGCTTCTGTGTGATAATAAATGCTTCTGTCTGTCGCGGGAAAGTCCTGTCTGTCAGAGAGGAGGAGCACCTCATGAAATTCAGACTGGGACATCTGCTTGACAGCGCTCTGTTGATAGTTATGGCACCGCCAGTATGGCTGACTGCCCTTGTGCGAGTCACAGTCAGCGGTGAGATCATCCGCCGTCGCCTTTATCTGGAAGCTGCATACAAATATCACAAACAAGCGCGCCTGAGTGCCCCCCCCCCCCCCCAGTCACACGCTGTCACGCACTGTCACGCACACTAGGGACAATTTTAGGATTTTTTTTGGGGGGAGGGGCATAAGAGGGGCCATAATTCATGCAGTGGGACCAACCTTATCATTAGCGAATGATATGCTTTGAATAAGTGAGTGACAGGGGAGGGGGCATTCCACAGGCCAATCTGCATTCAGCCGGGGCCAGTGACCCCACCCCCTTTACATTCCCCTGACGTATACACACCATTACATTCACTCTCGACGCACTGGAGGCCTGAATTTTTCACATTTTTTCGAGTAGTATAAGTAAATTCATATCTAGTATGTGATGGCGTAAAGCTTTGAAGATTATGTTGCTCTGCCAATGTTGTCTGTATTTTGCAAATAAACCGTTTGCTTTCCTCCGGAAAAGGCGGTTTGTTTGGGTGGAAATCAATGCTTCGTAATCAATATAATTCAGCGCAGTATACTTACAGTTTTTTCATCCTAGCATTTTAGCGGGCTCTCTCCCAGTGCAAAAAAAAATATATATAAGGGATAGAAATGTGATACAGCATTGCCATAAACAAACACGCTCAGGGAAATTGCACATAATGGAATTGAGTGCTGTCTGCTGGGCATCTTTAGTTCCTTTCCAGCTCTATCCCAGGGGGCTTTTGAATGGCTGAGGAGTCCAGTGCAACACAAACACAGAGAGAGGCTCAACTCTGTTTGGCCAATTGGTAAAGCATACGGAACCCGCAGCCAATTCCACATCGCATTCCGAAAGCCGCCTCCTTGAGATTTGGTCCGATCTGAGTAAACAGAGGACTCTGTCACTGTGAGTCAGTTGTATTTGAAAAGCACAGGATTTTTGCCACCCGTCTCGAAGGCTCTGTTATTCACCTTGGAAGCCCTGCGACATGCTTACATAAGACCCGCATGGTTTGATATCACTGTGCGCCAAAAGCTTTTGTGTATCTTGTGAGTCCTTTGCATTATGGCTCTCCAATTCTAAGAAGCATGCAGAAGACAGGAGGAGTGAAATCTACAGGATCACCAAAATCTAATTGACAGCACATAATAATAAAAATAATATAGTGTTGTATAGTGTTTTCTATGGATGTTTGGCTGCGTTATAGACCTAGTGAACTGTTGACATTCAGAGTATCACAGTAGGTCTGTGTAGTTCCTTAAGCCTAATAAACAACATGCCTTATGTAAATACTCTTGATAAAGGATTCTAAATCAGACCTCCATAAGATATTCACAATGTTCTCACAGTGATAGATAATAAGATAGTAAGGCCTTCACCTCAATGACACTGAGTTAAGTACTAGTCAAGAAAATACAGGTCCGATCCACTGAATGGCAATACTGATAAATAGTTTTATATGCCTAATTTCTAGCCCCCATTTCTCTCCAGTGCTCTACATTTGTCTCTGAACATTTTTACATCAACTCAATGCACCACTGGCTCAAAGAATGGAAGAGGGTCAGATAGATGGATGGAGGGATGGATGGATTAACTTCATGTAGATTTTTTTTTGCTGAAGAGCAGTGACAGCACTTACCAGAATAACTCAATCAAAATAAGTGAATTTTAGAATTACACTAAAATATGTTTTTATTTTCACAAGGTGTATCATGGACAAGTTAGTCAGCTCATTAATCTGCTAGTATCTTTTTTTATTTTTGTAATTCACTGCATAGCCTCATGATATTTGTAGCTGTTTTCAAAACACTTTGGGGAAAAAACTGACTTGTGGGTAAATACTGTAGATGTGAAATAATTCTTTAAGCATCTTTTTAAAGAACCAGGTTTGTGATACTTTGTTTTATTAAACAGAATCTCACCCTTGAGAAGTGTCTCATCAAACCAATGCATTTCACTGAGAATACAAATATTGTTTTTTTTTTTGCTTCTGTCATGTTCATTCCTTGAGATCGAGAAATTTATAAGACATGTTTGGACGACGTGTTTCTTTCCATTTCAAAATGTCCCAGTTGACAGGTAAATCTTACTGTAATCCATTTTGCCTCTTAATATTCCCATTCGAATGTTCTACGAGAATCAGTGCCTTTTGGGTAAGAAGCATGACCATTACCACAAAGGGGCTGCAAAGTGAGTCTATTAGAATATATCACCAATATATCAAGGGACCATTCAGCAAGTTGGTCTAAAGACATCATTTAATTGCAATTGTGATGTTACTTCACGTTTCCAGCAAGAGAAATATTAGCAAGATTTATGAAGTTCTCACTGTTCAGTGGGCTATTACTTTGGGCCGTAAGGAGAAATTTGGTGTAGCAGAGGCTGGGAAGTTGATTGTGTTGAGATAACTTATGTGAAAACTGACCAACAACAAGATGGAAAACCAGAATCCGCTAAATCTGATGTAACACATAACGTAAAACTGTTTCCAGAGCCAAACAAACCCCAATGGTAGAACTGGTAACACTATTCATCATAAGTTCTTTTTTCTGCCACGCTTTGTTAATTTAAGGGTGAAAAGGAGGCTGCATTCGTTTCATTCAAGTTAAAATAAAGGGCGAAAAAACACTGATGAAAAAGGGGCTTACTGTAACTCCTTTAATTTTAACAGAATGATGAGTGTAGCTGTTCCCTCAGGAGGAATTATTGGTACATCATTACACACTCGGTACATCATTTTCGGTTTGGTACGCACAATAAAATGAAAGAACACATTTCTTGACATGGACGGAACCTAGATTCACAAGTAGATGTTCAACATGGAAAACATTATGCTAATAGTGGCTGTGAGTTTGTTATGGCTAATCCTGGTTAAAGTCAGTCATAACTGGAGGTTTGGGAACATTTTAGTTTCCCAAGCAATTACACCAACATTAGAGAGAGAGTGACTGATAAAGCCAAGCCTGTGTCTGTCAGCTCTGTTATACTGAACTCAAATATGTTGCTGAAAACACATTCAATGTGCTAACTGGGTTGAGACCATATACACTAAGGCACACAACACTATGGTATATTGGCTTATACTCTGGTTGGCCCCAGTATTGTCATGTGACTGAAACATCCCGACATAGCGAGTGGACAGTCCACTGGCTTTATATTGGCTTTATATGAAGGGATGCCCTTTTTCTTTCTCCAGTCCCGACCAATCAGAGAGCCGGAAACCAACACATGGGAGCAGACCTTGACCAATGCTCATGTTGTGCTGTTATTCTTAGATTGTTAATGTTTGTTTGCTTCCACATAATTACTTGTAGTTTATTCCCTTGTTGCATTATCATGTCACAAATCTGACATGTGCATAAGCTTTCCCTGTTTTTTTGTGTTTTCACCCATAATATTTTCTTTTATATTTGACATTTACTGTGTCCCGTTCCCACAGAATTTGTGTTTGCAATGAAATTAGCACAAAAAAACACAACTCCCTTCCATCCCATTAAAATGCCTGTCTTTCATACGCAAGTCAATGCTAAGGGAACAAAAAACATTTTGTTAAAGACATGCGAGTGTTATGGGATGTTCAAGGTAGCGCAACATGGAAATGCAAGCACTGAAGCTCCTTAATTAAATGAACACTGTCTAGACTCATTTAGCCTTTGAAGGGTAAAATAGTACTGGGAAAATATGTATTTTGGTGTATTAAAAAATATCTAACACCCTAAATGATGATCATAGCTACTTATAATGACATTATACGGTTAACATCAGTGGCTTCTGCTCCTGCGGAGTCTGCAATAAATCCGCTGCATTGAGTAGGTTCAGAGTCCTCAAATAGTACGGCAGTAATCCTTTTATGACTGCAAAGTGTCATATTTTCAGCCCCAACAAAGAGGATGAGTTGATTTTAAATGGTGGCCAAAAATGATTGCAAAAACATTTACGGCGCACGGACACAAGTCAGCTCTCAGCTTGCTGGGCTTTCTGTTTTGCAGAAGAACATAAAATTTGTGCTTAAGTGCCCATCAGAAGCTATAATTGTGAAAGATAAAAAAATATTCTCGAAAATATTAGACCTGGAGAACAGTGCTTTCACTGAGAGATGGGGGAAAAAAGAGTCTATAAAAATTCCAGGAAAAATCTGGACATTGATGGATTAACTACAGTGAGTCTGCTCGCTGGTAGGCATTAACATGAATCGGAACCCTTTATTCAACAAATTGCTTTCAGTATTTATGAAGAGAGATCAGCTGGTGATAGATTCCTATCCCCTTAAATAGATACATTACACAAATTCTTAACCTGGTCAATGTGGCTTTGAAGCACTGTGGGAGACCAGATGGTGAACTAGCATTCATGCCTGCAAGCAGAGATAGAGCTGATAAAAACTGACAATTTATCTGAGTATAAATAAGATGTAGGACTTCATGCTGACTGTAAATTTGTTGTATATATCGTACATCTTAATCCTTTCTCTCTATTTCTTCTGCAGTATAAATATAATCACACACCCTGTCTATTGGTTCGTCTATGTTTTTTTTTTATCCTGTTTCATTTTGTCTTCCTGTATGCTGATATCTGATTATTGAAATAATACATAGCATTATTTAACCTTGTACCTCACCCAAGAAATCAATTTCAAAATAATATCAAGAATTCACCAACAAATAAAAATATATACAAACGAATAGACTGACAAATACAAACATAACATTATTAATAAATATATATTTAGATTATTTAAAAATAACATAATTTCATAGTAGAAGTAGAGGCAGAAAGTGTGTTTCTCCCTCTGTAAAATATCTCATGTACAAACCTAAGATCATGTTTACAATATAAATTTATATGAGCTCTGGTGTCTCCTGTGTTGACCACAAATTATGGATGAATGAAATATACGTGAATCTCCACACAATGTTTTTCTGGAATAAAATTCAATCATCTCTCCGGGTTTGTTTTAACTCCTTCCATCCAGGAGATGTGAGTCCTATTACTCAGCCCACGCTTTTTTTTTTTTTTTTTTTTAGACCAGGATTACGTAAAATGCCACACTCACATCTGACTGTATGTTTGGATCTTCTCCTCTGCCTACTAGACACTGACTGTGATGACAGACCCATTAGACTGGCAGGGTTCTGACGTGGCTGGTTCGGCCAGGTGGTGGTCCTCTATGAAGATCCAGGAGCTGAGGTGATCTCAGACGTTGTTGTTCCCAGAGATGTGAAAATGAGCTCGCAGAGCTAGCTGGCACCCAGCCAAAGAGAGGAATCCACTATTGTCCTTCACCTTTTCACCTTCAGCACGTACTGGAACTTGCATTTCAATTAGAACACCTTAAAAAGCGATTTTAAAATGAGCATTACGCTATAGTATCTAGTGTACATAAGACAGAGCGCCACGATGTTTAAACTGTTCAAATGTACCACCTCACACATATAAAATACATATTAAATATTTACAAATGAAATATTTCAAGATATGTCCTCTATATCGTTCTTTTAACAGCTGATTTGTGACGGAATAGGATGCATGAATCTGGTTAATGGTATGCAGTAAAGCATCAAAATATTATATAATAATTTTAATAACCGTGACATCATCTAATTTCCTATGGAGAGCGCAGATTGTCAGGCATGTTGTATTTTTTCTAAGCCTTCGCGATACTCTTTAAGTCCACTGAAGAGTGGTTGTCTTTTCATTATTATTTCATTCACAAATGTTTCGACTCTGCCAGTATTCCCTAACCCAAACAGATGGAGCCAGTCTGGTGCAGATTCTATGCAAATCACAGATCATTCACTTGGGATTAAGCATCTATAATTTCTCCAAGCGGGAGTCTCTCTGGCTTTTCATTTAAATTTTAAGACTGACAAGCCTGCTGATATTACATTTGTATCTTTATTAGCATATCTTCCTGTCCTAAATGGCTAGTCAATTGTGTGAGCACTTCAATGAGTGCTAACAATTGTAGCAGTCAATACAAAAACGCAACAACTGGCAGGATTATGGTTACAAAACAACATCTGGAATTTGCATCTGTCTTTTCTAAATTTCAACTGTGAAATGTATTTCTCTCAGGAATGGACTTGAATGCTATGTTGAACCTTATTATTTTTTTCTGTAAAGACATTTTAGAGAGGAATCAGCCTATAGGTGTGAGCCAACATTCACCTTGCTGGCCTCCTTTCACGTTTATCGGCGGCCTCCAAAAAGCGTACGGTTACTCTTAAGCGCAATAGTCTCATATTAGCAGCTGGCTCTCTTTGTGTAGCCTGATGATACAAGTTCAGGCTAAAACCTGAAATGGTTGATTGATCAACTGACCTGCTTTCTAAGAGAAATATTATTCTTTACCTTTATCAGAGGTATTCAAGCAGAAATGTCTCTAAAGCCAACACTTCCAAGCCATTTGAACAACTCCACCAATTTCGGCAGCTCTTTGTTATTTCTTTAGTTTCCATTATTATGTTTCAAGCACCATAAGTTTGAGGCATGTGGAGGGGTATAATAAAATACTTCAGTCATTTTACAGAAATGTAAGAGGGGGGCTGGAGCAAGGTGGGGGGACGCATCTCTGATATTTCTCAAATAAAACCTATTGAATATAGCATAGACTTTAGTACCATGGACACAGCTGTCATTGTAACAACAGCCGTTAATAACCCAGGGAATACTTCATCACAGATGTCCTCTCCTGTCCTTGTAATTTAATTGCCGCTGCTTCTCCATGTCGTTTAGCTACATGGTGCACTGATTAGAACCTACTTATCAGTCTCAATTCATTTTATATGTTTTGGTAACTTTCTATGCAGAATGATGGAGCAGAGCTGAAAATACGTAAACAGAAGGTATTAGACTGAACATCATAACCGTGCATAATAAATGCAAGCAAAATAATAAATGTAACTGGGATTTACTAACTGTTTTCATCTGCATGTACGATGATAATTGTTTTTTTCTTTTTTGTTTTAACAGCCTTGTAGTTGCATTCGGTAAGAAATTTATCCAAATAAATACTTGTAGCATCAATTCACTTTGTGACCATTTTACAATATGTCAAATGTGGTTCATTTACATTTATAGAATACTTCCATTTATCTATCCATCCATCCATAGTCCATAACCACTAACCCAGTACAGGGTCACTGTGTGCCTGGAGGTTGTCCCAATGAAAGAGGAACATTCTGGAAGGGATGCCAGTCCATCATAGGGCACACATCCACATCCACAATCTCAACCTGAGCACAACTGGACATAAAGATTCACACAATCTGCATTTTAGAACGCCGATACAGGTCTTTCAATCTGATCCAATGCTGAAGCCCTCCACTATGACTGCTCATTTCTTTTCTGTACTGTATTAATATTAATGAGCTGATCAAACCAATGATGCAGCATTTATGCCGTAGTTCCTTTTTTGGTGATTTTTATTTATGACTGATACAGTTCATTTTTCACAGTAAAAAGTAGATTAGTCTTTTCCCTTTAAAGATTTCAAGTCCTGATATTTGTGTGTATTGATATTGAATACTCTGCTATGCAGCTGCTTCAGGTATTGGCACAGTTAGTGTTGCCGTTGTTAATGTTGGTGGTTACAAACGTATAAATATATACTACCTGCCAACCTGGCCCTCGGGTTTATGATCCTGCAACGTCTTATCCTGCTGAACTGTATACTTCACTGAGCTTATACGTTTGATTGAGTCCATCCAACTCAAGAGCTATTGAATCTGTGTCGTAAACCGCAGGGATTTCGTCTAGACAAGTAATATTCCTCTCCACCTTACAACAGGTGCCTATCCAACCCTAGAATTGTTATTGTGCACCTCTGGTCTGTGAGGACCAAGTTGATCATATTAGGAGTGTACATCTGGTGACCCCCCAAACAGACATCATATGTCAGATATTCTGAAAAATAAATTTCCCTAAAGAGTATATTGTTCCATGTGACCAATGGCAGGACAAGTGCAGAAAACGATGTTAAAAGTAACCTTTATTTCCTCGGGGCCGCATCACCTCTGTTTGTATCTGTCATGATATTATTTGCATTCAGTTTACAATTTATCAAACCAAAAGTGGTCATGATGTATAACCAAAGCAAAAAGGCTTGTACTGCAAAACCACATGATTTTAAGGTATATATTTTGCAGATGACTTTGACAAAATAAGTGGTAACACTTTACTTAATGTGGCACAAAATAATATAGTATTACGCTATTACTTATGTCTTAATTAACCACAAACTAAGTCTTGGTTACATACTGATCTAATATTAACACAAGTAAAATATTGATCTAATATTTGTTCATCATTAATGAATCATGACATCTTTTATCTCAAGTAGTGTCAATTTGTTCATGATTTGTTTATGATTTGTTCATGATTTGTACTTCAGTAGTAAATTAGATATTACTAAGTATTTGTGCCCTGTCTAGTGTTACAAATAAGTGCAATTTGAAAGCTTGCTGTGCTGCTCACTTTTCTGAATTTTAAATGGAAAAAATACAAAATTGTTGAATTTATTAGCCTGTTATTGATTGATGAAAACTAGGTTAATGACTACATATCAATTAAAAGCAAATAAAACAAAAATATTGAATTATCCTTAATTGCACCTTTATATGAAGCCATTTAAATAACATTAGCTAGTGTGAATTTACAGGATAAGATAAATCATTGAGTTCTTTAGCTAGCTGGCTACCAACAACATTAAAACTTTTAAGAAATGACACTAATTTCTTTGCTCATATTATGAAGCTGTACAGATACGCAGTAGCTAGTGATGAAACAAAAAAGGGAAAATAAGCATTTATGTTGTTTTGGATTGACCCCCAATTTATTATTATTATTATATTAATAATAATATTTTAACTGTACTTGAAAGGTTAGGATGAAATCAGTTTCTTTCAAGCTGTTCTGTGTTGCATAAATAGTGCATCCTCTATTACTACCAAAGATTTGTCTTCTGTTTTGGCAAAAACCAGCAATTTTTACACCACGTCCCTGGGGAAAGACCCAATGTGCACTGAGTAAAATAGCCATTATGAACTTACCAGGCAGATGAATTGAGTACTTTTGATAGGTTAATCCCGCACTGGAGGATGTGTTGGATACGGTGCGTGCGTTTCATGTGGCCCTTAAGAAGTCTACTGGCTGAAAATCACACTAGCATTATTCATTAGACCTAAACCTCAGGTTGGAGACATTATGCATTCAGAGGAGTTGAACCTCACATCCATAGCAGGCAAGAGATTGGCCATCCTATAAGGGAAAAAAGCCTGCACCCAAGGCAGTGATCCTACCGCGATAATACTGTCCATAAAGCAAATGGAAGCATATGTCATCTCCAAGAATCGTGTCTGTGATACTATTGATGGCTACCGCTACCTGAGCATCGTTTTCCAAATGTGCATGAAAGAACAGGTATCAGGGCGGATAAAGGAGAAGTGATGGTGTGGACGAGTGCCCGCTGATATGGCGGCGTCCCAGGCGGATCTGAGGGGGCCCCGCGACGTTTGCGATGATGTGCTCCGGGGGGGGGTCAGCCAGTCAGAGAGCGGCGGTGCCGACGAACCCTGTTATTTTCACTCCAGAGAGTCCCTACCACGATCGGCCGCAGCAATTCCGCAAAGGGTGCTACAAAAAGCCAGTAAGACAGACCTGCATGTCTGAAGAGTCCGCTGGAGACCTTTGGCATGACAAATCATACGGGATAACGCTCCTCCCTACTTTCTGTAACTTTGATAACCCTGTGCACCCTGTTAGTCATGTTTAAGCCCACAGCCCTGAATCAAATCGGACGCTACATACATACGCTGCAGACATTTTTTATTATACATTCTGCTGCTTAATCCAATACATATATATTGTTTATGTCAGATTAAGGATTTTATTATTCCTTGTGTGGACGTTTTGCCGTGGCTGGAAAAATGGATCTGCAATACAAGCCAAACATTCAGAATTTCAAAAGCAACAAAAAGCAAAACGTTATTTTTCACTTGCTAAGATACACTAAGAACTGTGAGTGTACTGTAATCATCGCAAGCTAAGCTTTGAATACCAGGTTACATATTGTAGCGGCTTAATAGATTGCACTATTGCATCACACTTCCAAGGCTGGGGGTACAAATCCCAGCCAGGCTGTGTGTGTGTGTGTGTGTGTGTGTGTAGCTTGCGTTTTCTCTCATGTGTATATACCCTGTGAGCGGCTGGCATCCTGTTTAGGGTGTACCCACGTCTCACGCCCTATACTGCTTGGGACAGGCTCCAGGTGACGCTGTAGTGCAGTGCTTCCCAATCCGGACCTCAGGGACACACAGCCGGTCCACGTTTTTGCTCCCTCCGAGTTCCCTGTCAGACAGTCCACATTTCTGTACCGAAAACTCGGAGGGAGAAAAAACGTGGACCGACTGTATGTCCCTGAGAACCGGGTTGGGAAACATTGCTGTACAGGATAAATAACATTATGCATGTTTTCTGTTTGCTCATATAGGGAGATATTTATTAAATTTGAAATATTTGCTCATTTGTTTCTTTGTTAACCCTAAGCTATCGCAACAAAGAAAACAGCATCATATTGAAAAAAATTATTTATTTGTATAACATCAGTATTTATAAAATCCACAATTTTGTAAAGATCTCCTTACAGAACTGAACCGTCTTTTGTAACATTCATGACAAAGTTTTGATTCACTATAAATGCAAACAATGCAAAGTAAGTGATAGGAAAATACACTTCGGTCTGCATAAATTGTACATTTGATCTCATTTGCAAAGGCAAGTGCACTTATAGAGTCATCATTCATCAACCATATGAGCATCATTGTGAAAACAACTGCTTATTTCATGGTCCTGCGATCTTAGGCCTGCTGCATTTTTTTCCAGTCTTCACTGCAGGCGTGTCATGCGCTACGGAGCCACAAACGTTGCGCGCTGCTCTTGTGCATTTCACGCACGTGTGACTGCTCTCGCTACATCCTTACCGCTTGGCCAGAGTCGACACCGCCACCTCCTTCTCCTCCTCCTCCTCGCTTGGCCCCATCCGCCGACCGTTGGCTAGGGGCACTTCTGTCGTTTCCTCGCCTGTTTTCAGAGCAGCAGAGACGTGTTTGAGGAGCCAGAGACGGCTCTCTACCTCCTATGCGTTCCGTTTGTCACCCTCTAAATAGATGACGGCACTCAAGGTGACCGTGTCAAGTAGGTTGTACCAGAGAGCTGTTGACCATTGTCTCTTGGCATATGCATACACTTACCATCCGATCCATCACGTCTGTTTTTCCTTCTTGTCTTGCTGTAGTGCATTATTATCTCTGCTATTTTCTATGTGCCTCATTTACCTACAGATGTTTGGAGAAGCACAGCAGCATTTTTTGCAATGTTGCTCACTTTCCTTGCTTTTTCCACCAAACCCCATACTGTACGCCTCTCAGTCTAAGGGGGCTTTCATGACAAGTGAAACATCTGCCAAGGCTTATTTTGGCAGTGTGTGCCCACAATGGTCAAATCTTTTATTCAGATATAAACCCAGCATGGGGTTGACTCACCAGAAAAAGAAGAAAAAAAAAGACAGAACCTGTCATAACATTGTGATCAGTGTATTGGAATTTATTTGCAGTCAGTAAATTCTGAAGAAGAGCAAGATGACATCCAAGGGTTTCAAGAGAATTCCCCTGCAGAATAAAGGTGCAAATTTTGACCCATCACAGTGAAACATGTTTTTCCCAGATTTTGTATGATACAGGAAATGATCAAATGTGTTAATTGAGGGGATATCGAAAAACGGACATAATTCCACTCATTGAGGATAAATTTAGGCCTGATTATTCAATATTAAATTAGTACTAAATAGAAATGAGTATATATATATATATATATGTACGTACATCAACAATTTTGAACAGTTATTGTATTTTTGGGGGTTTATTTATGAAGGAAATCCCAATGGCATGCAGGCATGCAGGTTCTGTTGTTAAGACAGCTTGATATTTTTCCACAATTCAAACCCCCACCCCCACCTCCATCCCCAAGATCTACCAGCATACACACCAATGTCATCTCTGCTGCCTGAGCTTGAACCTCCCTGCGACAACCCCTTCGTATGCCTGGGATTTCTTCAAAACACCACAAATGAAACTCGTGAAACATGGAAGGCCTCCGTACCGCGTATTGTGGTCGTCAACGATGCTCCCTGGTTCCGATTTTCAATTACCGAGAACGAGTAAGCACATTTCGAGTAGTTAATTAGGTGGATTCTGGTCTTCGCCGAAACAGTTTGCCGCAAACAAATGTGATGTATTTAACATTCACGTACAATGCTGAAAAAGTGACAATTGCTTATCTCCATGGAGATCAATAATGGGCCTGAGATCATTGTGTGAAGTGTCTGCAGGTTTAATGCAGATAGGATGTCATTATTATTTTTCTCGTAATGACGGTCATTATGCATGAACACTGATTGAATTCCATTTGTTACCTGCATTTGTGCTGAGTGGAATAATTACCATTTAAGTGTCTCCATTAAAATTCATACACAAATTTTTATGCCTTAGACCTCTTGCTTTAAAAATAACCAAAATGTTCTTTGAATGTAAAATGAATTGCATTATTAGAATGCTTTGTTTTAGACACTGAATTGAAATTGTGGAAACCATGAGAAATCCACCCATTTCTTTTATTTTTTTCCAATTTTTTTCCCCAGATTTGCACTTTAAGATGCACAAAAAGCATGGTAAAGAATCGTTGGCATTCATATGCCGTGTTAAAACTCTGTTAAGAACCTAATCACCATTTTATTCCCTGTGTTGATTAAATTTTAGTTTCAATTTTGCTGCATTTTAAATAATCATTGCTCATTAATGCTCAGAAAACATCAGCTTGATGTCTTCATTTATAGTTGGTGTTCATTTTTGTATTGCAATTCATTGCTTAAAAAGGAATTCCACCTGAAAATAGGTTGATTTCTTTTTATCGCATATAACCAAAGCAAATCGTAGTACTTCAGAATTCATTCTGATGTCACAAACAGACACTTTGGCTCATTTTTGTAGTGAAATTCTTGTGTAATTCCATGCAAAATTTATGCATTCTGCAATTACATCTTCAGTATGTTTCTCCTGCTGATATCAACACCTACTGCTATATTCCTAAATGCTGGTTCATTCCCATATCTCAATGTTTACAATAAAAGAGAGGAATCACCTCCAGTTCTGAGATTTCCTTCTTCATGGTCCTTAAGTGTACTGAACGTCGGAAAGGTCACAACAGACCAGGGTGATAGCTGAACGCGAAACAAGCGTTTGGAAACAAAACAACGAAAAGGCCAGTGTTGATGAAGTGTCTGATATATGTTGTGAATTAACAACCAGTGAAAATTCAGAAGAACCAATCAACCGGTATGGTCATTTTTCCCCTTTAAAATTAAAAGTTTATTCTGGTAAGATCTATAATGTTCAAGATGAATCGAACCATATATGTAGCTGTGAAAACATATGTATTTGGTGAGAGTCATAGCTTTGTCAGGCCATAACAGTAATATGTGCTGCAGGTCCCATGTTAGCCAGCTGTTTGCTGACTGGCACCACAGAATGCTACCATCACGCTAACTCACCCAGCCATCAGTGGATGATACCAAAGGTTAATATAGCTGCTAACGATATGACTTGTGATATCCATTGTCAGCCGTAGCACTACAGCATAATAATCGGTACTTGAAAAAAAAAAAAAAACCCATGACGTTGACTAATTAACGGCATGAGAGGAGACAGAATTGTAACTGACAGCAAGCTTTAGCCAGGAACGGCAGTGGTACAGCTTAGGGAAAACGTGTTCCTTTTCTACTCCCGGTCCGGTTCTTGGGAGGAACCTGGATCATTCGGCTTCCTTCTTCTTGTCCCGATTCAAGCCCCCCCACCCCTCACCTCTCAGCCAGACACTCACTGGACTGGAATTAACGTTGTTTGTACTTCGTGTATATAGAGCACACGCTCCGACTCTACCATCCCGCCATCGATTCTTAGCCGCTGCCTTCGGAGTGTATGGCCTGTAAGGAAAAAAAATGAGAGAGAGGGAGAGAGCGAGAGAGAGAGAGAGAGAGAGAGAGAGCTGAGTGAGGATTTGCTCAGGCCTAATCAATCACTGACAGATTACTGCTAAAGCCACTTCCATACCCATTAAAGCAGGACAAATGCAGAATTGCAGCTGAACAACTTCTAGTTTTGAGCCAACAGTGGGACTTCCCGGTTATTTATCAAAGTCACTGGTGGTAAGCAGCATGGCCCGACCGCCAGACTGTAGATAGAGCAGCACGGAGGCCCGTCGTTGAAAGGACTCTTTATGCCCTCAGCTGTGATGCTGTCAGCCCTGTGGAATTTACTGTAAATCACATTGCTTTTATTGTGAGATTTTGTAGCTTATCCGCGGTGGGCACCATCCACTTGAAGCTCATCCCCATTAGAATGTTAGGCACAGTCCATAAAAGTGGTCGGCTACGCACCATCAATGTGGGGGGAAAAAAAGCTAAACCTTTCATTTTTCAATCTCACCCCCCCCCTTCCTCTCTCTCTCACTCTCTCTTTAGCAGTCATTGAGTTTCATTGTATGACAGGAGAACTGCTTTTCTTTTTCATTTCATCTCTGGTTCTGCCCCTGTGGAGATCCTGGCTTTGAATGTTACTTTATTTTATGTGCATAGACCTGAGCATTTTTGTCAGATTTTATTTAGGTGGGTGTCTCAGAAGTTGCCCTTTATGTAGATATTATAACATTATAAAATGATGTGATACTGAAATTTCTTCTGTAGATGTGAGTTATATCTCTGGTTCCATTTTATTGTACTGTCTTGGCATGTATTTTCTCATTTAATATATACAATATTTTGACATTTTTCATTTGAATAATGATAGATAAAATATTACTCATTATAAGTCTCTAAAAATAAGGTAACTCTATTACATGCTATTGAAATTAAATGAGAAATACATCAATTATCTTTATGGAAAATGTGAATATTGTTGGATATGTGTAAATGTCAGACCATCTGAATTAAAGATTTCATTAGTAAGTCTACCTTTTTACTGTATTACTTTGACCAAATGCATAAAGTTTCAACAACTAATAGCAATTAAAGGTTGGAAAGTTAAGGCTAGACATATTTACATGCAATGTTTTCATCTCTTCAAAAAGTGATGTTTTTACTAATACATGTGACAACACTCATCATGGTGGAAAAAAAAACAGAAAATCATGCATTATTAACAGGCTTTGACTTGTGTTCTCTAAAGCAATGTTTTGCAGGGAATTAAAAAAAAAAAAATCAGGCACCGGACTCTTGAAGTGATCAGAGGTGACATCAGAGTCTGCAGGCAGAAGGTTAAAATACAGCCTGTCACATGACTCTGTAAACCCCTAACCTCAAGCCTGAAGAGATAAACAGTTTCACTATGGGGGTAAGTCTCTGCCACAAACAGTCTTGCAGCATTTGCAAGCATCTTATTCAATGAAGAGATATATGTGTTATATCTGAATCCTGCCTTTTACTGAATACATATAAGTGTTCCAAATGGTAAAACGTATTGACCTAGTGATACAGAGAGAGAACAACTACCTCAAGGCATTTTCTCTATAAATTTAACATGAGTATTATTCTATAAAAGCAAATAAATTGTCAGATATTCATGAAATTATACAGCCATAGTACAATTCCAGATACAGGTGGGGGAATTTATATATTTGCTGATTGGAATTTAGCAGATGGTTATAACATAATCCATAACTGATTATACAGAAATGTTTGGCTTATCTGAGGAAATGGAAGTTTGACTAGATATGTAAATTTGGACAAAGTTGAGAATAGTTTATCCCAGTCAAATCATTGGATGAGAAGTATCAGTGGAAGCTGATTTTTTGATTATGTCTACATGATTTTTTTCTATAACCAACGATCATATCATGGAAAAATCTAAGCAGTGAGTGTTTCTGGACGATGTTGACATTCTCCGGCAAGAGAGCAGGGTAGCAGCTGAGCAAAATAATTCAGGATGTCCTGCCTGCTGACACAAGGACAAAAAGCAGAGGACGGGGCGCCTCCGTCTGAGCGACGCGCCACCGGACGCGGCTACACCTTAGAGACGCACTCTGGAAGTTTGCAGACGACCTCCAGTCCACGGGAAACAACAACGACAAAAAAGGGAAAAAAAAAAAAAAAAAAAAAAACGTCAGGAGGTTCTGAGCAGATGATGTGGATCATCGGGCTAAATGTCATGTACTGTAGCTGCAGCTGCATCTATCCACTCCGGGCCTGGATGCTTTTTGGCAGAGCCATTCCGGCAATGATGACAGTCTTTACATCTCTCCTTTCTTGGCTGCATCAAAACATGCACCCTAATAGCTACCCTGGATTCTGTACATCTGCGACACCATCCGCACTCTAGCTAGTCAGTGCACCATACATTTCAAGCAAGCGAGGGCTATTTGTAGTTTGTTTATTGATTTATTTACCTCCCCATTTCCTTTCTAGCACTAAGAGAAACAAGAAACCATACCCCCCCCCCCCCCCTCCCCGCAGCTGCTGTTGGTATCAGCTGTGTGAAGCTGAATCGGCTCAGTAATTATTACCTTGGAGTGTGTGAGGCATCATTTGTTAGAGCAGTCGAGTGGCTGAGCGCTGCCTTTGGGTAGGAATTCTCCCATGAGCCACAGATCTGCAGGAGCCGGTGCACTGACTCTGCAGGGAGAGCTCTGGGCTCAATCAATGCATCATATCAAGGCCTTTGCTCATGAGGTTGAGAAGGTATTCCGGGACTGTGGGTGCCAACTTCAGGATTACATGTCAAACAGAGGTTCCGTTTTTCTGCCCCTGTAGACTTAAGAAAACAACAACAGCAACAAAAAAAGATTGCAACATTTTAAAAAAGATGTATTTTGTTCTAGAATGTGTTCGATATTCTTGAATTACTGTGTATTGCACAAAAAAAGCTTTTTACTAAACATATAAATGGCTATCCTTTCTCAAAATTAAATTTGAAGCATTAATTTAAACACACTAATTGTGTCATATGAATGATAGCCCAGTAGATTAAGAGCTCAAGTCATAGTAATATTTAAAGCAATGAACTTCACTTGACAGTTGTGGTTTCTTTTGATGTCTTTTTCAAATCATGTCTCCCCGCTGATCATCTAATTATGAGCTATCTGGGACAGGACATTTACACACTAATTAGGACTGAAATTACTAATTCTCCTTTTGTTCTATAATTGTCATTGGGAAATATTGGGTTCAGAACAGTACGGCAGACCAGCATAACTGTCTAAAAAGAGTATCTCGAATGCCCACACACATGCACACCCCCTGCCCAGCCCCTTCTTCCGTGGCCTCCCAGGAGTCCGATGCCGCAGGGGTGCCGCGCTTGGCAAGTGGTGCATGTGCTCTCTCAGAATGCCCTCACGCATGCCTGCTTCTGACGTAACTCTGAGTTTATGGCATGGGGAAAGAGCAAGGTGGGTGGGGGGGTGCAGCGAATAGCAGGCGGCGGCGGGGTGTACGGATCATGATGGGTTAACTGTCATTTCGTCCCATTGGATGAGCTTGGATGAACCTCTTTACCATTGGATGAACATGTTCCATTGCTATTGGCCATTGAAGCGCCCTCCAAAGGTTGGGAATCTACCTGCAAATGGTCCCGCGGCCCTGAGCCCGGAGAGCAGACAGGCCCCCTTAGCCGAGTGCAGCATCAGAGGAGGCCACAAAGTTTTGGGGGGGGGGTTGAAAAATAACCATCCCAGAAAAAGCTTTTCAACCTTTGAGGCGTATGGCTGATGTGTGTGGCATTGCCCTGCATGTCTGTGCTGACTGATGCTTGCCTCTGCTCTGTCTCTTAACCCCTGTGCTTGGTGTCACCTCGGTGGCGAAGCGTAGCGCCC
>JAODJW010000001.1:46010881-46028663 GCA_026777045.1 Hyperopisus bebe | reverse complement strand
CCCCCCCCCCCCCCGCTGTGCACAGTAAATTCTGAATTTTAAGCAGAAAGCACACAGTGTACATGCTCTTTTTAGTGGCCTTTACAGAGCTAGTCCTCAGAATTTTTTCAGCTATTAACAGATTTCGACACGCGATGGGACTGAAGAGGTTAAATATGCTCAAGACCTTTTAAGTCCTGCTTTTGCCGGAGAAAATACTGCTGCTTAAGATCCCTATAAATGAATACTACTTAACTGGTATGTTTTATTGGCAAATGAGACCTTACTCTTCTAATTAAAATATTGAAATTAGTGTCTGGGTAAAATTGTACATTGATATGCAAGACAGCTTGCTTTCATTTGTTGAATATGAAAGCTGTGAAAACGCTCATTTGATTTTTTTTTATTTTTTTTCCTCTTTCGTTTAAATCTTTCTGGAACAATGCGTTGAGTCATTGTGTTCTGTGCCTAATTGACTCAAATTGATATTATTTTGATGTACTACCAAAGATCACATAAAAGAAGTTTGGGTCTTAATTAGCGGGACAGTCGTATGAGATTCATAGTGTCAGTGCTCCTCGATAAATCCCCGGCGTTTTCCTCGTCCTCCGCCGCACTCCCGCGGTTGACGGCCCTGGCGGCTTGCCAGAGATCGACATGAAGCACTTCAGGTAGCCGGGAGAATTTCAGTCTGTGGCCTGTAGGGGAGGGAGGGAGCAAGGAGGAAGGTTTGCTAAACTGGCGTGGAGGTTTTAAGGCGTCGGGAATAAGCGGTTGTGTGAGCTTATTGCGGGACGGGGGGGTGGGGATGGGGGGAACCGGGCACAGCGAGTGGCGGAGGTGGTCTGCAAGGATGCGGTGAGGAGGCCTGCTGTTGCTTTGGTCATCAGCTGGAGGATTTGAAGCCACTGCTAACGAGGGAACGTAACACGGTAATTGCATCTCGCCTTTAACGAAGCAAGTGTTTCAGACTGTGTGTGTTTCTCCGCTGCTAGCATTCAGAGTGCTGAAATGACCATGTTACACACACTAATATCTTCAACACATTTCTCAAAAATATAGAATGTAGAGCATCAGAAAAAAAATATTAATGTTAATTTTAATGTATATAATATTTGAGTTACTGGGGTTGTTGGATGGTTCTTTGCCAAGAAAGGTTGATAAATTAAATGAAAATGTTGCAAAGGGGAAAAAATCTAAGCTGTAGCCCTTAATTGGTTTTTATCCATACCATAATATAAAATGAATTCTGCTGGCGTCTGAAATGAGTGCCCTTTGAGTCGTGTTTCATGGAAAAGCAGCAATGATGCTCGAATTCCTAGGAGGCATTTACGTTAGACGACGCTTCGGAAACTTCAAATTGCTTGTTCTTCAGTAATTACGCCCAGAGTTCTCGATAACCCACGTAATTCACTGAAGTGCGGACTCCATTCATGACCCATAAAGTTGAATAGATCTTCTTATAAGACAAACTGGACCTTTTTTTTTCCCTATGATGTGTTTTCATCTTGCTTAAGTAATTAAATTAGTAAGCGTGTGCAAACTTCTGCATGCATGGCTCCCAAAGTTAATCACTCATATGTAAGCCGGGTGAAGGTTACAGTCTTTATTTATCCTACTCTCATTTATTCTGTCTCAATATTCTTTACAAAAATTACCTATTATTAATGCAAATCTTAGTCTGCCCCATATAAAAAGTGGAAAAACGAAGGAAACCTTTTTGTATCAGTTTTCTTAAAGGCACATCTGAACCTGTTAAAATGTAGTTCATTCCTGCAGATTAAAGAATGGTAGTGAATCAGGAGGAGGCCTGATTTTTGGAGATTGTTTTCTAGAGTGAAAGTCTGTATAGGCTGGAGTACATAGTGCATCTCAGTTATGGGGGGGCTGGGAAATGTTAGCTAGAATTCACTTATTTGGAAAACGCTGTGATGGTCAACTAGGGACATGCGTTCACTGTTCAAGGAATTTCATTTCATTGCTAGTTAGAACTTTATGTTTAATAACAGCTTTGTGAGGCATCACTGAGGGGCCTCTATTTAATGTGAATTATGATGAATTTCATGTACCGTTTGAAAAATGTCTCCTGTTTGCCAGGTAGACCAGAATGTTTTAATTGCTTGCCTAGTTGGTAGAGCAGCACTTTGGGAATTTACACATGGATCTAGAAACTTGCACCGCAGACACTGTCAATGAGGGTGACAAAAGAGTTTTTTTTTTTCTCCCTCTTCTGCCCACTCGCCAGCCTCTTTTGTTACTTATGGGGAGGCTGCCAAGAAAGTCATGCTGAAAATTGTTTTTAATATGAAAAAAGGAGTGTGGGCAACAGAGCTCATTGAGAAGGCTGAATGGACCATTGACGTTAAAGGAGAATTAGCGAGCTGGCATATTGTTGCTTCAACAATGATAAATACTTTCAAACAAAGGGCCATTTGTGAATAGCAGTGTTTTGCGAGTGAGGCAAATGTGACTTTTTTTGTGTTATAAGAGTACAGCTAGGATCTTAAATCGAGTAACAAGTACGTTTTTTGTTGCATGCGGTATTTTTCAGATGTTCAGAATGTCTCTCAAGCACTTAGGAGACGAAAGCAAACATGTTGTGAGGGACTTTTTATGAGGCTGTCATGGGGAAGAAAAATGAAACCTAAACAGTAGCCTGTGTTTGAGAGGCAATTATCTTGTAATGCTACTTGATGAATATCTTGTATTTGTATTTTTTTTTCTTTTCAGTTCAGCAAAACTGAATTCTAATTAACATTCCCTGGGGGATTAGGGATAGATTTTATGTTTTTGGGGTCTTTCAGCAAATTTCCACTCCCCCCCCTCCCCCTCCCCACACAGAAAATAACTGTTAAAGCTGACCCTATTTTGTACACAAAAGGTATAATCAATTTCATTTAAATTGAGCCTGAAGGGGCCACTTTAATTAGGTATATCCTAGTGTCATTTTTTTCCTGTGCAACTGTGATATTTGTCTTGACTCTGAGATTTGTAATTTTTCAGTTTCATTTAAAACGTAACACTTTTAAAGGCAATTTTAGGGACAGATAACCCTCATTTCAAATTCTGAGATACCACTCTGTATGTGTAACAAATGCCTATAAGAAAAAGGCTGAATTGTATTATAAATTGGAATATATATATTGTAATATATACCCTCAATCCACAAGCTATGTTTTATGTATTTTTTTTTCTTTTCCATTCTCCTTGCTCTGCACTTTTGATATATATTTGAATGTTAAGGGCGTGGGACTGAATTTGGCACTGATCATGAATTGCCTTATATGTGCTTGTTTTGTGTGTGGCCTATTTGACAGCAAGAGCAGGTGTCCACATGGAATTAGAGTAATTTAAAATGGAGGTTTATTATTATTACATTATTATTACACGTCCTGAAACTTCCAAAGCTTTGCTGGGTTTATCACCACTTTTATGTTCATTATCTTCACGCCACTTCAGGGATGTTTTCTGTGGTGTTCTCCGAAATAACTGGCACAGAACTACCAGCCACAAGTTCTGCTCAGCTCTTAATTTGCCTGTAAATGTCTAATACTGAAATTCATGGACATATTTGCCTTACTTGTAATTTGATGCAATCCCTAAGTATGCAACTTCAATGTTTTAAACTCAAAAACCCTTCCTTTTTTTTCTAAGGCTCGGCTTATCGCAACTTGATTTATCTGACCCTCTTTAAATTTAGAAAAAAAATCATTATAGCAGTCAATATGTTGTTGATGACATTATAGTACGTAAGAAAAGCACCTTTGGAAAGAAATCATTTTCAATAAATTGAAAATATCATCTTGTAGTATTTATTGCTGTTGTTTGTTGTGTTTGTGAGTAAGTATTGAAGCAGTTAGCAGTAAGCTAGAGTCGTCCATGTAGATTGCCCGGGTCATTTTTGGTATTGCTGCTATCTGTACTAATAATGATAATTTGGGCTTAATTTTATTTGCAAATTGCTATCAGCAACACGCTGGCTGTGTAATGCAGAATGTTGTCCGGTCAGTGTGGCATAGCAGAGTGGAGAGAGAGGCTTTTGGAGGAGCCACAAGTCGCTCACAGAACACCGTGTACCTTTCATCCTCAATGGAAGTGATTCATAAGTGGCAGCAGGGAAGGATGTTTGCTGATATTCATCTCATTCGAACACCAGTCTCGCTGAAAAAGAGAGCAGCAGATTGTATCTTTTGATTGCAGCCCCCCCCCCACCCTCCAAAATGTCCCAAACACTGTAGGCAACAAATAACTCTATTGATGTTGTAATAATAGAAATATCATTGCTTCGAGAAAACAGCTTAAAGACCAAAGGGGCAAGCAGCCAGTCTAGGAGAACACATTTAACGACTGATACGCATCCTTTAATACAGCGAGCTTTCTGCCAGCTGCCAGGGATAGGCTTTCTGAAACCCAACATTGTTAGCGAACAGCCAGTGGGCAGCGCCAACTCCTAGTGGACATCTACGTCTTGGGGAACATTTGCTAAGGCCGAAATCGATCATAACCTCAAGTTTCATACATTAATTCTTTTGTCAAATTCTGCCTTAAAAATATTTTACTCACTTCTTATAATGTAGCACTCGTTCCCTAATTAATCATTTTGTTACCTTTTTCTACATTTGCCTTCCATCATAGGGCAGCAAAGATCAGTTGGTTCTTATTAGTGGTTGAGTTACTTGTTCTAGCATGGTTCTAGTCTTCTACCTGTGCATTTTGGTTATTGATGGGGAGCGTGGCTCATTTCACTAGTTCTGCCCAGGTCTAACTATTTCACCTACTAACCTCCAGAATAACTTTCACCCCATTTGGATGCTTTTTGTATAAGTATGGAATGGGGGGGGGGGGGCTGTTCCATGTTCTTTCCTAATTTTAGAGAGAACGGTGTGGGAAGGTATACCGATTCACAGTTACCTTACTGCGTTTGACCGAAGGGTAAAATAGAAATTAAATTTAACTTTTGAACAACAGCTAGCAGGCACTAAAGTCCTTGATATCCAGTGTACAACCAAGTTAACAACAAAATAAACCAGTCTGCTCTGTCAGGAATGAAATGTAGGTGACATATTTGACTTATTCTGACTGCAGAATGATCTGTTTATTAATAAGGAAGTATTTAGCTTTTCACTGCTGAAAGGAAATTTTATACCATATTCCTCTACAAACTGGCAAAAGACTCCAGAAAGGCCAAGAACCACTCCAATAGTGACTGATATTAATTTTGTTTAGGACAGTAATACTTTTCCCGTGTTTGTTCCCTCATGTTTATTTCCGCTGACAGAAGCAAATGATGCAGTACATGACGAGTGAAAATTTATACCAAAAGTCTAGTTAGTTTCCTGGTTTTGCAGCAGATGCAGGACTGATTGATTCACCATCACCGCTTAAGAATTGTTTATTAATTGGCTTTAGAATAGTATCCATGAACAGTGCCTTTCATAGAGGTTAAGACGCCTCAATAAAATAAGCTGTAAATCAAATGAGATCATTCAGTAAAAGGTGCCATTAACAATGCATTGGTTATCATCAGTCTATATATATGTCAGTCGGCAGACACCATAACTATTTTTATACCATTTATTGGATGTGAATGATGGCTCATATACATCAGAGATTTTTATTTTTTATTTTAGACTTGTTCCTGAGTACATGGGTGATTTACCGAACTTTCGCTGAGTGTACCTTTTTTTTTTGCTGGTTATCAGGGCATAAAGTTGGTGCATATAATGCAGAAAGGTTCTAGAACGCCTTTCCAGAATCCAGCAGGGCTTATCGTTTGGACTGTGATGGTCAGATCCCGTTTGGCTGTGAGACTGAGGAAGCAGAGAGGCTACTTTTTAAACAGATCAGTCTCGCATCATCTCTCAGTGGCGATCTGCGAAGCGAATGACTCACCCCTGGCTTCCGATCGCTTGAGTGTTGATCATGACACCTTCAGCGTTACCGATGCCATGGTCTCATTTTATGCTGTGGCGCTTCAGATTCCTACATGCTCTCATCTCCCATGATGAACGCGGTACATTTCTACGTCCTGTTCCCTGTTTTCATCATCGTTCTCTCTTCCTGCTGTGAGAGAAATCCAGAAAACTGCATGAATCTCCATGGGGGGATCCACAGTGACCTTAAAGGAATGGGGGGGGGGGGGCTTTAACGTTAATGGGTCAGATGCACAAGTGTACTCATTTGCACATTTTATTGACAGCAGTATTGTATCTTAATAAATTGAACTGCGAGTACCACATGTATATAGGTAATCCATATAGCCCCAGATCTAAATTGAGAATGCATATGAAGTATGTGTAAGGTAGAAATAGGCCAGATGAAAGTATGATTCCCCCCCCCCCCCCCATTAATTAGTTCAAAGGTACATCTTGAACTGAGGAATGATCTGTATTGAAGCAGTTAAGATATATTTCCCAAAGGTTCTGGCTTGCTACAGAAAATTATATATGCGTGTGCATGTGTGTACCTGTGTGTAAAAAATGTGAAGTGTAGAAAGTGAACTAGGTTACATTATTTGGGATATAGTTTAGGCTTTCAAAACTGGCATACCTTTAGCTATATAAACTGCAAAAAAAGCCTAAAACGGTTACATAAAAATATAAAGCACTGGCTACCTGGGGACCTTAAAACCTTTAATGACCTCTCTTTATATTACATTTTGCTTTGCATAATGTCATTGAAGTGTTTTTTTCCTTCTTTTTTTATTTCAAGCAGCCAGGGAATAGTGACTGACCGCCACAGTATTTCCCTCTGAATGACTTATCAAATTTATTGTTTTGCTGCCTGGGACAGTAATGGGTGTTTAATTACTCAATAAAAGCGGCGAATAGATTCCATTCCTCCTGTGTGTTAGACAAATGGCATCGATCTCGTCCTCCGATGCAACATGAAACCAAGCAAAGCGGAATTGGACCCTGCTGGAGTGAGCAAGCCAGTCCGAGGAGAGTTCCTATTCATTAATGATGCATTTTGTAAATCCATTTGGTTTAATTTCACTTTCAAATCTTTTTTTTTAAGTTGGGGAGGGAGGTCTTAAATTTAGTTCCTGAAGGCTGACAAGCAGACATCAAGGTGGAGGGTGGCATCAGTGGCGGACTTTTCTAGAAAGTTCCGAGTTCATTGCCGTACACGGGGTATACCTCCTGACCTCTTAGTGCATGACAGACCTGCTAATTTGCACAAAGGAAAGGTTTATCAATAATGTAACGTCGTCATGAGACTTGGCTGCTGCAGTCCGTTAAAAGGCAGCCGACCCACTTTTTCAGAATCTTAATATATGTTTTTATTGCTTATTATTCAAAAGACCTGCTCTCAATGTCTCAGAAACTGTAATTAATTGTAAGAAGCATAAAATATAAATTTTAAGCTCATTCTGCATTTTGCTGCTGTGGTACCCTTGAAACACATATTTTCATTACAGAAATAGCAGGTTTGCAAAAATGTTATTTGTTTTTCCCCCGACTTCTAAGTGGTACGTTTCTGTTGTGGTTCAATATTAGAGTAACGCGAGTCAGACATGCGTGGAGTAAGTCAGGGGTTTATCTGGAAAAGCCTCTACCTTGGGAAGAGGCGTTTTCATGAGTGATATGCGGGGGGTGGAACATTGTGCCCCCAGCAGACTGTGCACGGCTGTCAGTCTGTCAGCGGCAGTCCTAATGGCCTTCCCATGGGCTACCTGTGGGGGGGGGGGGGGCCCCATGCTGTACCCAGCGGACATCAGCTGCTGGCCACCCAGTGACAGTAACTTGCCACTGAACAGAAGTGTCACCGTCTGTATGCAAACTGCTGACAGATGACTGGATACCTGGATAACACCCAGTCTGCAAAAAAAGGAAGGATTTCTTTGCACTCACTCAAAAAAGCCAGGAAAGGTTGCAAAAATTGCAGTGATTAGCAAGCTAAATAAAACCTTTTTATGTGTAACTCATGAAGAAACCAGAAAGTGCTAAGCCATGGTCAAAAAATCCAAAAGTTTTTACTGAAATCTTGAAATTCCAATTCAACAATATACTTTTCCTGTTAATGTACAAGCAATGCCATTTTTATAACTCTGCTCTATAGACGTGTCGTGTGGTTTATTGGGTTAAGTGATTCCGGTAATCTCTTCCTCGTATTTCATCTGTCCCATGTTCAAAAATGTGTTTTAGTGTTTCCAGAAGTGCCAGAAGCGTTAACATGACACTTCCTCCTTAAACGGCAGCTTGCGGCGGTAACATAAGTTTTTTTTTTTTTTTTTTTTTAGTTTTTTTTTCTTGAGTTGCTGTCGCCAGTTAATCATTTTAAGTCGTAGCTGTCGTTGTGAAAGCAGATTTCCCTTGTGTTAAGTACTTGCGATCATGCTTCCTTTTGGGGGGCAAAATCAGTATCCATTTAGCAATGTATGCTAGGGTATTTTGACACTTCCATGATATAGATGTTTAATGGAATTACAATAGAAGCAGTAGCTGACTGATAATTGCTACCATGATTGTGTGCTATTTTGTTCTAACCAAAAAGGCCCTCATCTGTTACCCATGCTTCCAGTGCATTCATTGTTTGTTCTTTGCCTCCTAGTCCCATAACACAATGCTTCCTACGACATCTATACTGTAAACAACATTGGGCCATTTTTATCTGCAGAGTGAAAGCGTTTTTTCCTCCCTGAGTTGGACATTTCATTCCTCTCTCCCACCCCACAAACAGAAAGAGAATTCCCATTTTCCAGCAAGCCAGAGCAGCATCGGGGTGGGCTCCGTGAAAATTTACCGTGTGTTGAAATGAACGTGACGCAATATTCAGTGCAGTTTCCTTACTGAAAGACCTGTAACTGGGATTTTCTAGACATTTAGCAATGGAAACGCCCCTTGGGCAGACGCCAAGCAAAGGATTTTCTGTTTTGTATCCGGGTTGCAGTTTCAGTTTAGGATCCATGAGTTTATTCACACCTTTTTGTAAACAGAATTGATGGTGCTAATCATGGGTTTTGCGTTAATTAAATTCAATTGATAATCCAAACAATTTTTAAAAAGTAATGGACTTCATCGAACCACATTGATTTCGTGTAGCACATATTTGTTCAAGTCACCTTTGCTTGAATAGGATGATTAAAGAATAATTAAACACAATTAAACCTTAATTGGAGTTGGGGGGGGGGGGGGGGCTGCCCATTTGCCAGTTCGTTTTAGTGCCAAATTTAAACGTCTGTATTATGATGTTTTAGGAATGCACTGACAATATCATTTAAATCATGATTTTTAATCTGTTTTTGTAAAGTGGTTGTGAAGTTGAACTATATAACCAGTTATTTGCATACACACAGTTTACAAAGCTTGTTATGGTGTACTTATCTACTGAATAAAGTCAACAGTTATTGGTGGGCAGTGGTATTGACAGGCATCATCAAATACAAGTGTTTTTTTTGTTATTATTGTTAATATTCATTCTTATTCTTACATATCCCCTTCTGCCTCTCTGTCACCTGTGTCATCACCTGAGAGCCTTCCGCTTCCATTTCTTAAACTTGCGATGCCACTGTCATGTCCCCGGGTCTGGCGGGATCCTTGAAGTCAATTTACGTTTGAGCGACGGACGACCTTGGGCTGAGTGTATTGATGAGTGGGATTTGTTCCGTAATAGAATTGTATCTAATTAATTAGCTTTTAATTGGGCGAACAGAGAACACGCAAATGCAGCGCTCTCCGAATTAATCGTTATTCGGCTGCATTGATAATTATCCGCCCGTCCACCTAATGAAAGGTGGCCGTTTATTTTTTTTACGCGCAGTTTTTGTTTACAATTGTGATCAGATTTGGATTCTGTTATCGTGCGCGTGGATCACTCACCTTTATTATCACTATACAGATACCGAGCAATGAAGGCTGAGCCCCTGCTGTAGCCGATACGTATTTATTTATTTATTTTCCACGGGTACATGAGCAGACACAACGATTGGATTTATTTCCTCTGTCCTCCACTCCGTACGCTCCCTGGCAACAGGACCCGCGTGAAAGTTGGCCCGGACCGGCCGATTCAGACCTTCAAGGAATCTTGCTGTGCGTGGGCCTCTATGGGGATTGGAGTGCTTTCCGGTCATTTCCCGATGTGTGAAGGAGTCCTCTGCAATGGTTCTGATCCTCTGCCCTCAATGCCTCATTTCCTCCACATCTCTGGCCACTCAGCAGGTCTCCTCCCGGGCCGCAGCCCACGCAGGCGCCACTGCGCACGCGTCAGCGCTCCCTGCCACCACGTCCGCGGCCTTGTGCTTTTATTGCAAATAGTTTTCCTATCTCTGCTCATTAGACTGGCCGGTGACCAGTGGTCTGCCGCAGTCTATTACATCAATCCGTACCTCTCGTGTCTGTCTGTGCTGCAGACTGTCGGTTCTGAAAAAATGGTGCAAAACAACGTCGGGGTTGGGGGGGGGCTTGAAATGTAGAAGGAGCAAAGTCTGCCCCACTCAGCCCTATAGGTGCATGAAAAGAGAAACTTCAATACACTGGCAGATCAGAGGGAACTATAATCTCAATTTAATATCCAGCTTCTTAGATCTTCCCCAGGTCTGCCAACTTACTTTCACACCAATAAACTACGATTCTCCTTCCCCATGAATAAATGTAGACACTGCCACCTCTGTGCTTAAATAAGTGTAAAAGTGAAGTTCAAATGGGAGCCATTCATATTTATTAACCCTATTTGCGTGGAGTTAACGCAGTGCATGTATGTTACGTAGGTAGGTTATTCTTATATATTGTGGCTGCCGTTGATTGGCTATATTTCTATCAAATGCATTAACATTGACGAACAGTATAAGGTAAAAAGCTTATATCTTATATAAGAGAAACAAACAGCTGTATTGCACGGAGACACGTAGCATGCGTTTATGTCTAAGCCCCAGTGGTGCTTTTGTTTTCCACCCCCCCCCCTTACTCAGCTGCACATTTGACTGCGCGGTGGCATTAGTGCTGAGTAACACCTTCTGTCTCTCTCCAGATCAATACTGGAATGACAGCTAAACCCCGGCAATGAAAAATCTTTAGCTTTGAAAAAAGATCCGTCTGTGTCAGGCTCCTGCCGTAGTGCTTAAGAGTGTCTTTCACGCCGAGTACCGTCCAAGTTCACAGATTCTTCTTTTTCTTACACATTTTTTTTCTCTTTTATAGAGAGATGTTTTGTAATGCTCGCGTGGACCTTCTTTATGCTTGATCATGCCGTGGCTTTAGGTTATAGGAGAAAATAATCAGTTGAGAACTCGGATGAAGTAACATCTTTTCGTTCTACTTCTATTTCTTCCATTTTTAACCAAAGAACCTATATAAAAGTGCCCCATTTCTGGCTGTTTGTTTTAGTAGGAGTGAAAGCCTTGTGATATATTTAAAGCAGGTTACGCGGTCGCATTATTACATTATCGGCGTGTTCTAAGGGCGCGGGATTTCTGGGAGTGTATGGCTTGACGCCCCCTGTCCCTCGCGCCGCCCGCCCGCCGCGAGCTCTGCCAGATTACCGCTTGGCGCGTTAGCATCGGCGCGAGCGCGACGGATGTTTAATAATCGTAGCTAACTTGCCGCGGATTTGTCGCGCGACGCTCTTCAAATGGGAGCCGCCGAGGGAGGCCCGCCAGTGGGTGAAGCAATTTCCCAGTCTTTCTCCTTGTAGAAGTTCCCTTTATACTTTCTCCACCTTTTTATTTCCTCTGCAACTTTATTACAGTAGAGCTCGGATATTTTCGCCGTCTTATTGGCCAGAGATTGCCTCGGCTGCCTACTTTCACCTTTTGTCCAGCAGATGTTCGAGAAGCGATCTTATTCCTCAATGGTAGTCGATAGCAAGCCAAAACTTCAGACTGAGAGTGTTATTCTCGAAGCTGTGGACAAATAATGTCCTTTTATCTAATGACCTTTTCATCCACTTGCTTTCGTTTTTTAATTAGTCTTCAAAGCAAAGGCTCTTAATTACTGTTTGGTGAAGGTAATTAAAAACAATGGTTTGCATTAGTTTTGTACAAAGGCATCAATTTGTATCTGACTTTTGATTGATAGGCAGACTTTCTGGTGTAGGATGCAGGAAAGGAAACTTAGTTTGCAGAACTATTGTCTGCTGCAGTTCTCCCTATTAATTGGACTGCAATAGCATGTGCTTTTTTAATTCATCGTAAAAGTTTTTGTCACGTAATATATATAGCATAGTTATTTCATGACTCTTGGTTGACAGAGGTTGAAAGAGAAAGAGAGTTTGGTTGCTACAAGGAAAAAACTGCATACATGAATCAGGCAGGATCAATGATGGTCAAAGACAAAAAGTGAATGCATCGATTCAAGTCTCTCCCTCTGAGTGACCCATTAATCCTGCCAGAAATGGCTGCAATTAAATACAGTTTTTGATTTTAAGATTTTTTTTTTTTTATTATTATTATTATTTTGAAGCATTGGATCTAGCCATGGGGCAGCATGGTGGTGCAGTGGTTAGCACTGTTGCCTCACACCTCTGGGACCCAGGTTCAAGTCTCCGCCTGGGTCACGTGTGTGGAGTTTGCATGTTCTCCCCATGTTGTTGTGGGGTTTCCTCCAGGTACTCCGGTTTCTCCCCAAAGTCCCAAGACATGCTGAGGCTGATTGGAGTTCCTAAATTGCCCCTAGGTGTGAATGGTGTGTGAGTGTGCCCTGCAATGGGCTGGCCCCCTGTCCAGGGTTGTTCCCTGCCTCGTGTCCGTTGCTTCCAGGATAGGCTTCAGACCCCCCACGACCCAATAGGATAAAGTGGGTTGGAAAATGGATAATGCCATTATCTGGGTGAGTAATGTTTTCAAAGAACTTTAACATAATGGTCATTTTCGTCCATTGAAAGTGTTGTTATTGAGGTAAATTTGGTATAATTCCATGCGTTGAAGGAAAGAGACCAAGGGTGTTATTCAGCCTCAGGGAAATGGTATTAAATGAGTATATTCCTATCCAAAGTGCTGCTAATGAAGGTTGTACACACCCAGTCTGGCACCACAGAGGAGAACAGTCTTCAGAATACGATGTTGACAGCAGGGGTATTTTTCCAGAGTACATTTTTTTTTTAGTTGGGTGTTAGTCAGGGAAAAATTTCTTCAGAGTTGACCTTAACTGTTTGTGAGTTTCTTGGGTATTAATGTAAAACTGACACAAGATCCTGAAGTTCTGTTGTCCTGCATTATTGCATTGAGTTCCTCTTAAGAACTGACCTCCCTCTTGCGAGCAGCAAGTTTATGACCACATGTCGCTAGTACATCGTGACAGACACTTGGCGGCCAGTAATATGTCTAAATTTTTATGGGTCTAGATTTAATGATTTGAGCTTTTAACACATAAATGATCGTGCTGGCATTGCATTAACAGAGATTAAAATGCATTAACACGCAGTTTTGCTTTTTAGAATCTTGAGTGTCTGGTAATGTGTTTTGATGTGTTGACACCAGGTAAACAAGGTTGCCAGCGATCTTTTGTCGTCTGCTGCAGAACTGACTTTTGAAGTCGGGACTAATGCTCTCCCATGTGTACCTAAACTGTCAAAGAACACAGAACAATGGTAGTAGCTACAGGCGGTGGTTAGATCCTCAGAAATCTCTCTGGATCTATGCTACCTTGTCTCCGATATCTCGTTTTGCCCAGCCGGCCCTTGGTGGGGACGTTCTTAAAGGAATATCACGTGGGCAGCCTGTGTCTTTTTTTTTTTTTTTTCCCATTCCGGCAAAGTAGAATTTGGTCAATGAGCCTTACGTTCAGTGGGGTCGCATCATCTAGCTCTGCTCCCTTGAAGTGAGTAAGTGCTCCCTGGAGAGGAGGGATACCCGTCTGCTGAGTTTGCCAAGCCCTACAGAGCAGTCTTACCAGAATCCCAGTGCTCGGCACATTTAAGATAAGAGTCTGCCACAGGCAAGGTGCTAACTTACACCCTGTGCACCTGGACGCAGGTGGACTTCCACAGCACTTGTTTGAATGTGTGTTGCTTTTATGATACTTGTGTAATTGCTGTAAATTGGTGTACACCCTTTGAGGGAGGGGACGGTAGGCTTTAATAGGGACCCTTCCCAGCACGTGGAGACAGATCGGCCCCTGCCTGCAGCGGTACCCCTCAGCCCCATCCCGCTCCTTGACACCGGGACGTGGAGCTGGACTTTAACCACACTTAAGGGCGAGTTTGGCTCATGCTTTCGCTGCTCTCTGGAGTCACAGTTTAATGATCGGCAGTTGGACGGTGCAATGGCGCTTCGCAGATGTTCTCCAAACCCCCCCCCCCCCCAGGACTAACTGTATCGAATGTGAAAAGGGCAACTCAAGGCAGCCTGCGTTCTCCAAGCCGCCCCGGGGGGGGGTCCTGGTGTAGAGTGTGCATTCAGACATGGCTACTTCATGATCCCTGTAAATAAGGCGTGAAATGAATCATGAGTATGAAAAATATAAATTAACTCATGCTATCTGTGTACTGTAAGGTACTTGTTTTATCCAAAGTGCCCTTTATTTTAGTAACGAGTATTGATCTGTATAAGGCGTTAAAACTATTTGTTCCACTAGACTTTTTTTCTTCTCCTCAAATCTGACTTGATAAGCAGAAATGATGTATTCCTTGATCATTTTATGAGACTTGCTAATGGATTTTTTTTTTGGCCTAACAAAGTTAGGCTGTACAGTATGATGTTTCGCAACTAAGTACATTAACGAAGGGGGTGGGGTGGGCGATCGATAGAGAGCTACAGAGTGCGCGGCTCAGATATCCATTCTGAGGTAGGCGAGGGACGAGTCGGCTCCAGTAACCTGAGAAGGGAGGCGGGTTGTTAACAATGGACACCCGCTGTTCTGCACGCTCCCTAACGCGGTTAGGGACTTTATTGAATGTTCATTATTCTTGTCAGATGAAATATTATGTTACATTGTGATTTTATTATGCTGTTTTTTCCAAGCTTTATTCACAGATGTCGGCATATTTTTTTATTTTAAGGCCTATCTTTTTTCTGCATATGGTTAAGCAAATACAACAGTTTTTTTACAATTCCGTTTGTTGCGCCAGCCCTAATAACAAGCAACAGTTTTTTTTGTTTTTTTTTTTAAAGAAAAAGGAACCATAGTATGATATATATACTTTGGTCTTCTGTTTCTTTTTTTTTCTGACTATGTTGCTGCTTCCACAGTCACTTCTTCTGTTCTTTGATAAGTAGCTTTATAAGCTACCATGGCTCTGAAAAGAAGGCCTCCATCTCAGAGCCTCACTTCTTAAAAGCAATTCGCTTTGAACACTGACGAATGCTTTATAGAAAGAACACCCTCACACTGAAAACACACACACACAAAGAAATGAATAAAATAGCATGGCATTTCTTACAGGCTTTGAAAAATACCTAAAAATAGACAAAAATATGTTCCATCTATGTCCCAAAAATTTGGCCAGGACACTGATTAATGCTAGGTGGCAGTTTGAAAGTATAAGCTAATATATAATTAAATACCCAAGATCTAACAGGCTAATTGGCTAACTATTTGGATAATATTCTGTTAAATTTTAGTAACTGTGTAGCTGCTGTGTGGTACTTGACTGGATTACAGGAGGAGGGTAACATTGAAATGTGTATTTATAACAGGCTCAGTGTGATCATTTCCCATCCTGCGTCTCAGCAATTGCGGCAGAGGCCGGCCGCCTTGTGGCATCTCGGGATGAATTATTCAAAGACATCGACTGTACGGTGAATGCGCGAGTCCATGCCAGCGCCTTTCACATACAGGGGAAGCGTCTAGATCAATGTTTTGATATAAAGACGATCTTCAAACAGTCATCAAAGTGTATGATTATGAAGCAGGCATATTTCAGTTATAAACTGTTCTTTCTGGCTCCAGATTTCAAACTAAAGGACAAGTCTACAGATATACACTCAAAAAAGCCCTTTTTTGTTGATTCTGGGGTTGTTTGCAATGTGCATCATTGAATGCCTGGATCTTTACCGGGCATAAAAACATTGCATGAAGCTTGTCAGCAACAGAAGCATCCTTTGAATACACAACAATTTACATTTGAGCAGATTTTGTAGCTTTAAATCAGGGTGTAATTAAACAAGCCTTAAACTAAAGGAAAAACAGGCCTCAAGCCAAGAAAGGATGGGGGAATTAGCCACATTATTACAGATAATTGATTCATCTAATGATTATAATTTATTCTGCCCTTTAGAGAGAATGTCTAAGGTTTGTGTCTCCTTAATGTTTGATTGTCTACGGATTAAAGTCACCGATGAATCACTGGGCTAAATGCATGAGTCTCTTAAGTCGGTCACCATGTTTTGATGTGGAATGACATCTTTCCACCTGTTTGTGAAAGCAACACTGCATCAACATTTCCTGTTAGGCTAGAGCTGTGAGTGAATGTATGGTGATGTGTACAGAGGATTTTTAACTATTTGCTGCTAGAAATTTCAAATAAAATGAATTGTATTCCATATCTGGCTGCAACTTTTTTGTTTAGCTAGTGATAATAGTGGTAGTAGTAATTGGGAAGGTACAGGTGCCAAACTTTAATACTGTTTTGTAAGCAAAACAAACAAACAAAAAAAAAAACGTTGTGTGATTGAGGACCTTAATCTTTTAGCTCTCCGTTTGTTGGAATATCTAAACCAATCCTGGGCAGCTTCTGTTTGAAAGGTACCTTGTTGACCGTTCTCCTGCCCAGCCTGCCTTTTTAATTTTTGGTGAATTGTCAGTTTTTGTCGGCTACATTCTCTGGCGATCAGCACTGGCATAACTCCTCTTAACCGGTGAACTTCCTTCCCCACTCACCAAATTCAAGTTTAACCACTTCCCGTATTCCCTGAGCGTTCGACCACAGCATTGGGCCCGGGAGTCTGTCCTACGAGTCCAGGGGTTTCTGCTATAGTGAACAGTGAGTGGCGAGAGGCCTTGTGACTGATGGTAAATGGCTCATTGACATCTTGCATTTATCACTTTACAGGAGTCCAGGGACCTTCCCTGATCTCAGCTGGTGCATGTAATTTTGGAGATGAGGGCAGACATCCAAAGAGTTTTAGTTAGTCTTTGGATTGTTTTAAAGACATAATATTCATTTGTTTAGATTCATTTGTATATATCCCCATTCCCTGTTACATTGATACTGCAGTGGTTTTAACATATCCCTAATTTTTTCTTAATAAATAACACAGTAATGTCCCTGTAATATACTTTGTATTTTCTACACACACAGTACAGATCTATGAACATGGGAGCACAACTGATCATACTTATTATGTTTTATTTCTTTGCATGTTGCTCTTTTTTAACTTTGGAACTTTTGAAGTTTGAAAAAGACAATAAAAAGACAGGTCACTGGCATGCGGTCTCTTTGTGACCTGAACTGTGGTAATGACCTTTAAATAGTAATTTCGGATTATATACGAACGTCTTTGTTCCAGACATCTAATAGATGATACTTCCCGAAATGACACACTTGAAAATTATTATTGCAAGCAATATAAGATAATGGACAGTCATTACTCTTCCTGCTGTCTGTGTTCATGTATATTGCCAGCTCTTGAAATATGATGCATCTACTGTAGTTAGCCAGCACTTAATATCACAAAGAAGCATGTTTGTAATGATTTATAATTGCCATAGTAAAAGGTGTATTGTGGACATAATGTCTTGGACATTCACTCAATAATTATCTCATTTTATTTATACAGGTGGGTAGCTGCATTAGAGACAGGGGAGGCTTTTAGTGCAATAAGCAAGGAACAGGTGAAAAATAATGTTTATTTTGATAATTTAGCATGGAAATGTGACCGCACAGTTGCCTGCCTGATGGAGGGGGGCGGGGGGGGGGGGGGCCCGGG
>JAODJW010000001.1:45979848-45991186 GCA_026777045.1 Hyperopisus bebe | reverse complement strand
TCGCTGTGATGTGTAATTGACCCCAAATTCAGAAAATATCATTTGCCATATTTCATATTTCAAATTGTGTTAATTACTAGATATGTTATCTAGCATATAAACAGACTGTAACAACCATTAACAGCCATTATTTATACTCTGTTATATCCTAGGTTAAAACTGTAAAGATCTCAGTCCTATCATGTGCACCTCAAAACTCAATATTCCTTGTTTCTTGGAAATTACTTGTGTAATTTAAGTCCAGTATGTAAAACAAAAATGATTGAACTTGCAGCAATGTGAATACTGTAAACTAAACTCTGCAATTAAGTTCTGCTTTTCTTTATTGAGCAGTTTGTGTTCTGTTGGGTCTGCTCATTGTGAAGTATGAGGAGTCCCACAGTGACCTTGCTACCTTGCACAGCTCAGCACGGATGATCCTGATGTCTGACAGACTTCGCCATCCACATCGCGTTTTTTCATCTCCACCCTGCGTGGTTGAATTTGGGGGACCGCACCCTCCGATTATTGGGCATGAAGACATTGAAGAAGGTGAAAAACAGTAAAAAAAAAAAAAATATATTTAAACAATCTAAAGACAATGAAATTATTTAGTAGAAGTAGGTGGGAGAAACTGTCTTTTGCTTAACTATCTAAATATTAAACTTATCCAAATACCGAGGGACGTTTTAAGTAAAACAACACAGTTAACGTTAAAGATACTTATTATGTAAAGTGATGCTTTTGTTGCAATTCTGGTTTGTTAGGACACATATCTTTCTATGCAAATTATGAAATACATTATGATAATATATGCAAAGTAGATGGCATCTTTAATGCATGACATTGTGATATTAATAACCTATTAAATGCTTTTTTTCAGCAGGATGTTTATCATGCATATAAACCCAGTATTTAGAGATCAACCTAAATGCAAAAAAAAAAGACTAATCACCGTATGTAACTACAATAACAGACAGGCCAGTTTCGTGGAAGGTTCCTGAGATCTTAGACAGGAACTGCCAGATATCACAGTTTTTGGCAATACCTGCATTCTCTGAAAGTCAAGCAGAGGTGGACAACATCCAAAACAAGCCGTCAGAAATAAAAAAAAAAAAATCCTTGGCTTCACGCTGTTCATTTTTTCCCCCCAGAAGCCTGGATTTGTTTTTGTAACAAAATAACTGATAGATTTACTTGTAAATGTATGATCAGCCTATAAACACATTCAGTGTACTGTAGTTTTTTAAGCTACAGGTAAGTCACAGGCCTTTGTTAATAACATACAGGAATAAGTCTACAACAGCCCACTAACCTCTCAGGTTTATCATAAGTTAAAACTGATTTAATGAGTATCTATCAGTGTGTGAAGCATTATAGAGCGACACAGGAGCCCACAACGTCTCCTATAGATACAGGGAAGACTTCAACTGTCAAAATGACCTTGACTGATTTTACTTATTAATTTTATTTATTTATTTATTTATTTATTTATTTTTAACGTCAGAAAATGTTTTATTACAGCTATTCTTCTTGCACAAAGTAAACCCCCAAAACAGAGGCCTGCATTTTACTACAGTCAAGCGTAGTTTTTGATCTGCGGTGTGCTCCGCGCCGCTCAGATTTCTGCGTTTAATCCAGCCCCCCTCCTCCTTCATCACTTAAAAAGCTGCAGACACTAAGGGAATAAAAGTGTTTGGGAAGGATTTTAAGGCTTTAATACCGAAGTTCTGACTGCTTTACATTGTCAGCTTTGCCATTGTGTCTGAAATCCTGTTGAGGAACCAAGCTGTCACACTAGTCTTGACTGTGACAGATAAACACTACAGTCACCATTGTTTCCCTCCTCTACATTGTATGCACATGTAATTAATGGACATTTAGATGACAGAATTCTGGTTTCTTTTCTGCATTTAAGGCCTAGTGATTGGCACAAAAGTACCTCGAAATAGACTGACACTACTTTTTATTTGTAAGTAAATTCATGTTTATTCATTTCTCTGATGTAGGAGTTAAAACAGTACAGTCACGCATATTGTTGAATTGTATGAATTCTGGAACACAAAACTCCATAGACAATTGAGCTGCTAGCCATACCGGCATGTCAATAATTTTGTGGGGGAAAAAATGTATGTTATTGAGACTTTTTTTTTCTTTTGGGATCCATCAGAATTCACAATGAGCGCCGCTCATTTCATAATTTCGACTGGTACCATAGTGGGGGGGGGAGGGGGCTCAGGTAAGGCCATACCACCCCCTGTCTCTGCTCACCCAGTGTCCAGATTGGCCAATTAGTGCTGGTGCTCCTTGTCAACCATGGCCCTGGTCCAGTTACAGTTGAAGTCTCTCCAAAAGAATAAGTGCCATTGCTCCCCCCCCCCCCCACATTACCACCACCCCCTCCTCCCTTTGACTGGTGAACAGTTGGGTTACTGGGTTCTCAATAATGAAACTGGGCTCCACAATAACTTTTTAATGTTTTTTTTCCATCCCTGTCTGGAACACATTGCTTATTTCTACAAATGGACATTCATAACTAGCTCTGCAGTATCTATTCAACCACCTCTGTTCTTTTACACCCTAACAGCCTGATCCAGAATGCCCTCATTACAATCTAAATCAGAATCACAATCAGTTTTATTTACCCCCTTGCAGCCTCAGTACAAGGAATTTCTTATGGTGTAACCAGTCAAATTAAAATAAAGAAAATCATAACATAACACAGAGTATTAACATCGAGTGCTAACCAGCCTGCAACATATGAGTGAGTAAAACAAAACATTTGGATTTTGAGATTTAATTTCAGTTAATACTTTTTAGTATTTTGTCCATACTGTCCCTGAACTGTCTGTGACATTGCTGTCTGTGACAGACCCTTGCACGGTTTTAAATATGTGATAACCTTCATGGATTTTTAAAACTTTTTTTTTCTCCCCCCACCAACATCTATTGTTGTTTTGTGATACTGAAACACTGTTGACACACACTTCTAGTAAAGCTGTCAATAGTCACCTAATAAATTAATTGTCAAAAAAGGTAATAATCTGGTGAATAATCTGGTGAATAAAACGGGGAAAGATACGTAGTTGTGAATCAAATACTTATCCTGTGTTTAATGTCCGTTTTTGGCTCTGGTAAAAACTATTCAAACACATTAGCTTAAATAACATGATTGCTTCTGAACCGAATTCATCAATGACGATGACGCCTAAATTCCTCAGCCTCTGTTTTGACCCCCCAGGTTAGGCTGAGCAAGTGTCCAAGAAGAAAGGAGGGTCCCTGGGCTCTAAAATCCTCCCTCTGCCCCCAACAGCTCACGGAGGGCGACTGACACCCTGCTAGTGGCAGCCGAGTGACAGGAATCTCTCCGTCGGTGTCCAACAGACACTCCCATGTAGACTGTCGAAATCCGTCAGCTTCGCTGGAGTCGACACGCATGCAGCGGCTACTAAATGAATCCTGATCTTGGCAGGTGGTCACAGCCAGTGACCCCCGTGGTTTCTTACAAATAAAGCAATCCCCCCGGCCCATCATTAAAAATGGTACCTTCCAGGTCATTGTGATTGTTTAGCTGCCGGATTTTAGCCAGCACCAGGTTTGGCAGCAGGACTTATGGTGTCACCTAGTTACCCTTCAGTGCTGTGTAGAAGGGTGTTGAGGAGGCGTTTAATGATGTGGCAATCATTAACAATACCTGTGCTGCTGGTCCACTTGCGGTAAATATTCTCATTAATTCCAGGAAACGGAAGTCTAAAAATCCATTATTCGGAATTAAAATCTTAATCAGTTTTTTTTCCTCTCCCTCATCCGAGTAATGACATTAAATGCTTGTACTAATTTTTCAGCAATTGCCCGTTTTAAATGTAAAATTCCAAAGTTACATTTTAATTACAATGCTAAATTAAGACATAACACTGGGGTGGTACGAAGTCTGGCAGTTTGATTTCTCATTAATATCTTAATTACTATTTGGAATCCCTAATTGACTGTAATACTTAAAGCTCGTATTGGAGGTCATTTTAAATATAGTAACCACCAGTGAAAAGAAGGTGTATTGTTAGGGTTCTGTTTTATTTTTATTTGTTATTGCTGTATTGCTGTAGTCAGGAGCTCCAGAAGTGTCTCTACCCATCAAAGCTCACAAAGTCAGGTGTAGTGCTAGCGGTGAGTTAATAGGGTGGCATTATATAGGAGCACATCAACAAGATCCTCTCCCCACACGACATAGACCACCTGGGCCTCATTTGATCAGCTCTTCAGTGAACAAATTCTGCCATTTTTTCTTCCAGTCGTGCTCATTCTTTTATTTACACCACATTCCCTCCACAGCAACATTATCTATAGCCATATATCTTGGAAATCTTTTGACTGGGGCATGTTATCCAGACACAAGTAAAATGCAAATTGATTTCATATCTAAAGTGACATTTTTAAGGGCATTACACATTACATCCTCTATCTCCCAGGCCCGAGATATGAAAATCGCCAGTAAATGTCAGACCGCAGGCGGGCTCAATTTCCCGGGACTTGTGTTTATTGTGGCCATCAGTGGGCGAAACTAACCGGGTTTGTGACAGATGAAGTTAAACTCTACAGATCTCGGGCTAACCCTGGATCCTTTTATCTGTTGAGGAGCGGCTCTCGTGAAGGATGTCGCAGCACGTGCTCACCGGTGTTGACAGGATTAGCGGCCCGAAAACACAGTAGGTACGTGTCCGTCAGACAAAGAGAATCCAGGGGGGAGTCTGATTCCAAGAGCTACCTTGTATTGCTATTGTCAAATACCTGGAAATACCCAAATTGGAAATCACAGCACCATTTTTTGACTATTTACTATGTATTCACTATGTATTCACCATTTGCTTGCTTATTTTAATTTATATATTTAAGAATTTGATTATGTATCTTGCATCTTCCATAGATATGTTCAAATTGATTAATTTAAAATTATGTTTAAATATAAAGTGTTAATAATGCAGATATCCAGCTGGTTTGGCTCTTATAACTGTCCTTCCTTATTGATACATGGAAAGCCAGGTAACATAAAGGTTTCTTATATGAGCGCTCGTCTGCTGCTTTGTCACCAGATGTTTTTTTTTTTTTGTTTGAAAAATGGGTTCAGCTTTACATCTCCGGCCCCACCACAGCATCGGCTGGTCATTTGTTTCAAAACCCAAGGGCTAACATTGATGTCACCGTACTGTCATTTCAGAAAGGTGACCCACAGTGCGGCTGAATTACTGCTCAGAAGGAGAGACGTGAGTGTTAACCATTGAATTTTGTTCTGGGTCCCGTGTGAGTCACCCGTAATGATGTAAATTATATGAGGAAAAAAATACCTAGCTCGCGATCACACGTCCTCGCCGTACTGGGTGATTTGTGGGTTATTTGTCACAGACTTTTTAAGAGAGGGGTTCACCCGGAGGTTGATGTTTAAAGCGGTGAATCACAGGGTAGAAAGAGGCTGACTTCTGTGAGATTTTTGCATATCACGCCGCATGGCTTTACGTCAGCATGCATTACCTGCGACAGCAGCGCATGTCTGGGGGCTCAAGATGTCAAGTTTCTGCACTAGACACATGAAAAAAAAAGCCCAAATAACTTTGTGATTGCAGCAGAGGTGGAAAGTTCAGGTCCACAAAGTCTTAATCCAGACCAAGGTTTTGTTTCAACCAACCAGATGAGTATAAAGAGTTACAGTCACGTAGTCAACTGGTAGGTTGAAACAAAATCTTGGTCTGGATTTGTACTTTCCGGACATGACCTTTCCACCTCTATGAATGCATTATCTGAAAGTGCATCAATGCACCTCAAGCTTTGCACTTAACAAAAACAGGTTCTATAGATAAAAAAAATATATTTGCATATCTGTCCATCCATCCATTCATCCATCCATAACCTTCCAAAACCACTTAACCAATGCAGGGTTGCTGGAGCTTATCCCAGGCAGCAAGAGGCAGTGTTCACCCTAGAGGGGCCGCACGTGCACCGTAATTATCAGAATTTCCGATATTCAATAAATATTTGTACTTACCAAAACCTTATTATGAGTGAACATTGAGCCCAGATCACAATTCAAATTCAATGGACCTGATTTAGCAATCGTGGCTGAGAGCCCCTAGTGGTGGAACGCTGCCAATTTTGAAAAGGGGAGGAAAGCTTGAAACACCCCAGGATTATATGGCTCTGATAACTGGCCTCACCAACCTATCAGGAGCTGCGGAATTTCTGATTACCAGCCACAGCTGCCGCATCGCCCCACCAATCAGTACTCAACTTTCTTGGATGGTGACCTCTGATTGTCTCTATCAAAAGAGAACAGAGCTGTTACCGGGGGTGGGGTGATTCGAGGGACACATGCCCATTCCATCGCCAGCTCCCTGGAAGGTGGGCAGCTCTTGCAGAATGGAGGGAAAGATATTTTGCTGGCTACGACTAAAACTGTGGAGAAAATCGCTTAAATAAGGTTAATTCATAAATAAAACACAGCATGGCTCACGAAAATCAGCACCATATTTTTATTAGCGTTTTGAATGAAATGATGAGATGATTTATTTTTTCATCGTAATTGATTTATATTATTGTTATGTTGTATAATTAATCTAAAAAACAAACATCTTAGAAAAATCCCTGCGATCCTGAATCTGTGAAAATGTGCCTTTTTGGAGAACCAGTCACGCAAACCAATATCCAATCAGCAGAATATCTCATTAGATTAAACCATACATAACGTAATCAATGGCTGAGATGTAGCATTCGTGGGTTTCACCAGGCTTCTTAGCAGTGAGCCTGACAGCGGTCTGGCGAGAGGTGCCAAAGGCCCAGGGCATTTCCATGCAGGTAATTAAATGGGAGCGGAAATATTAATTCCGCCGATGCTGCCGCGCTGGCTTTGGAAACAATGAGACCCGGGGAGACTGGGAACGTGGCAGCTCTGGGCTCAGAGAATTTCATAGCAGAGGGAGGAAAAGAGAACAGAGCGAGAGAGAGAGAAAGGGAAGCAAGCAGATGGCTAAAGATGAAGGTCAAATCAGATAGAGAAGTTTGTCAAAATGTGATGACATAAGCAATCTGTAAACTGTTATTGAACCTAGCTGGGGTGCTGAGAAACATTTTGAAATTACAAAAACACTAGAGTTGCCAGGACTCTGCTAGGAACGATTGCCCCAAGTGTTCTCTCTTTTTTCATTTGTTCTCTGTACCGCTCTCCCCATTTCCTGCTCCCTATCACACGTACACGGAGGGGAATGCCAGATGTGCGAGTGACGGATATCTGGCATTAATGATATTAAACGTGCCTTTCTGTACGCTCAATAATAACTCTATCATGATGGATACGGCCAGCCAGGCATCCCATCCGCCAAGCGCGTGGAATCGTCCGTCATCAGCTCTATTGAGTCGTCAGTTTCCGCTGGTGACGAGGACCATTTACGGTAACTAATCATCCGTCCAGTTGGGGGATATCTTTGGAGGCTGATGGGACGGCATGTTTGAATACCGGTGGAACAACAATGACAATATTGCCCTCCCAGCAAGATTGAGGGCCCCCATTATGCTCTCTGTCTGCTGTAATATCCCAGCTTTCTTTCTACATAAGACATGGCTGTAAATAAATCATCCCCACCCCCCCTTCGCCCCCCATACGGTGGCGTTTATTGATTATGGTCACTTCCGTGCCTGTGTCTAGTGAATTCTCTACAGGATAAAACACCGCTTTATATTTTGTTCTGTCAAAATATTAAAGTGCTCTGTCAGACGGACTCTGATTCACACCGGTGAGAGTTATTCTTCCGAACAATGCCAGACAGAATTCCTTCCCATCTCAGACGTATCTCAGCAAATTCCAAGTGAATCAGATTTGTCTGGATTTGATTGTTTTTGTTTTTGCTATGGTGCTTATTGCATTGCAATTAAACAAAGCATTCTGGTGTTAGAAGCAAGTAATCAAGACCTTTTTTTAATGAGTTTGACACTATCTGATAAGTAGTATCTGGAAAGTTTTTGAGTGGACCAACCAAACGAAGTCGTTTATTCTGAGCTGAATATGCACAGTACCACAGTCAATGTTTTTTAACCTTAACAATCAGGGACAATTGTTTGCTTGGCATATATAAATTAATCAGAGCTCATGCTATGTCTCCAGGTTGAGGAAGTCCATGTGTGAATCTGTCCATTTGACAGGTATAGCGCACCCACTTTACAGCGAAACTGAGGTCGTCGTTTTGCTAGTCCCGCTAACGGAACGCAGTCTTTGACGACATGTCGGCGCAATACTTCTTCCCCCAAGAGAAGCAGAGGACAGGACCTGAAATTAACCCCTCTTTTATTCAACCAAAGAGAAGAAAAAGCAGGCTCGAACCATGAAGCTGCTCACTGCCTTCATCGTCAGAGTTCAGAGTCGCAGCCTCAGGACTCCCCAACTCTCGTTAAAGCTGAGAGGATCCCCCCTCCCCCCCCCCCCTTCGGCAGCGGGGGGTAAAGGGAGGGAGGGGGGGCGGCTCGTTGGACCCTGAACTTGCGCTGCATATACTGGGAGCCAGAGGAGACCAGCCGCATATTCAACCTTTAGCTGAATCTGAAAAGCATCTATTCAAATATTAGTCTGTGTGATTTTCATTTTAATCATGCTCTAACATCAAGCTTTATACCCTTAGGAAAGTTTACATGGTCAAAACCTCTGGGCTACAGCCATTGTTAGGGTCTCATCTACAGCATAAAATGCTGCTGTAACAACCAGAAAAAAAAATTTGGGCCCCTGTACAATTTAAGGCCCTGGGCTACAGTCCGTACGCAAACCTGGCCTTGCTTATATGAATGCTAAACGCAATTTGCGGCTAGCTGATTTAGCATCTCAAAATTGCCTGTAGTGTGTCAGTATGTGAATATGTGTGTGTGTGTGTGTGTGTGTGTGTGTGTGTGTGTGTGTGTGAGTTTGTGCCTGTGATGGATCCATTATTTCCTTCTACCCTCTGCTTCCTGGGACAGGTGCTAGGCCCTCTACTTCATAAGTGAAATGGAAGACGGATGGATGAATAGTAAATTATACAATAAATTATACAAATTATATATAAATTATATATCCACATTGGAACTTTTTACCATAAAAACTTGCATATGTTTAATGAATAGATAGGAAGGCATTTTGGAGTGGTATATTTGGGATTGGTACCTATAAACCTGTATTGCCATATGTTATATTTCTTGGGGTCTGGGTCGGGCTGCAGGACCCCCTTCCCCCCACCCTGAGCCAGATAAGGGCTTGGAGGATGACTGGATGATGGAAGCATTTCTTGGGAGTTACACCACTGTCATCACAGGGCATCGGGAGATAAATGTCTGTAAATCCTTTAATCCATAAATGTGGATGCCGGTGTTCTCATTTGCGATGACAATGTGATGTTAGGAAGTGGGCTGTTTCGAAACTAAAACGGGGAGGGGGGAATTCAGGCTGGTCGGTGGAATCTATTGATTGGAGATTCTTGTGGTGCATAGCTGATAAATATTCATCACTGAATATGATTTGGAAACTGTAATCGAAATGTGGAAGATGTTGCTTCCACGCTCCAGTATTGATGCATGGATATTCTTTTTTATTTCGTTGACTGCCAGCCCAAACTTGCACCTATGCATGTATCTTTTTCCTCAGTTGAAAGTATACGTGTCGGAGGTTTCAATACGCAAGCAACAGTTAAACTGCGCAAAAATCCTTGTTAGAGGACATCTCACGACTAGCAATCAGGACTAATAAGATGCGTCTGCTCTTGAAAGAGTTAGAGAAAGCCCTCGATCCGTTCATAGCGCATTCAAAGGCACCCCCACCCTACCACAAGTTCATTATCATTCTCGGGTTATTCGGAGCCAAGTGAATCTGGAACCCAGATGAATTAGTGAGAATTAAGAAGCCTCCATAGGATGAACCCTCCCTAAATCAGAGCTAAGATGAAAGGTATGCAGCGACGTCCTGCATTCCTCACCTCTCTGAGCCCACGCCCCCCTGGGGGGGTGGGGGGGGGGGACCCCATAGGGAAGACGTGAGCGCTTACTGTGGCCCTGCCACCTCCTGACCGCAGGTTCGCCCCTGTGGGAAAAATTCCGTGGGACCCGATTCTCACCATCTCCAACCCCCCCCCCCCCACCGCCAACAACTAACTGGCAATTAATTACCACACGGGGCCACTGCTGGCGGCCGCGGCCACAGATGATCCTCCTGTAAGCAGGGCCCCCTCTGATCTCTGCCAGTCTCCGGCCATCAAAGGTTCCTCAGCTCCCCTTACAATGCGAGCGGACGGCAGCGGCGCCGTGACATTTATCTGTCGCGTTTGGATGTCGATTGACGGCTAGCTGTGGCCCCCGCCCATCCCCATCTGCCTGTCCCTGCCTTACAGGCTCGCAATAGATTAAATTTAGGAAAGCATGTCTGTAATTGAAGGACAGATTTCCAAAACTCACAAAGCCCATTTTTCAATTTTGAGACCGCCACTGACCTAAAGTCAGGCTTCCTCGTCATATGTTACAGTGTCAGGAACCAAAACTCGCTCAGTCCTCATGTAATCCAACGAAGAACTTTAGTTAAATTTCCAAAACTCCACAGAAAAATTCTCAAAAATGTATCCTGTGGACTGGCTGAGTTTTAGAAACTTGCTCCTTAATTACAATCCTAAACTGTTAAGGAAAGTTCATCCGGGAAGGCTCGCCACCCGTGTGTAACCATCAGTGGGACAGACTCATTCGTTTTCAGGATGAGGAGAACACAGAGCAATGTTGGAGGAATGAACATCTTGCATTACTCTGTGTCCTGTATTTACCCAGTCCCACCTTTGACCTCATAAGGACGTCAGTGTATTGATGAGTATTGTCAGTATCAGAGGCGTGTGGTGTGCTTGCTCTGTGCCTTATTGACAAAAACACTGACTTTCATGGAACAAAGATGGAATTAAATCTCTATGCAACCATAACCCTTTTAGCATATCTATATCATAATGTTCTAACAACTTTTCTCTTCATTTTATAATTTCTTTATTTGCCATAGGAACTAAACTATATTTTACCCAATCAACTGCCTGTCCAGTGCAGAGTCATTGGTTTAATATTTATTTATATATATACATATATATATATATGTATATGTATATATATATATATATATATAAACACATTATCTATTAATGCGCTATAAAATAAATTGAACAATTATTTGAAAATTTGAAAAATGCTCATTACATATCAGAGTAATGTACACTCACCTAAAGGGTTATTAGGAACACCATACTAATATGGTGTTGGACCCCCTTTCGCCTTCAGAACTGCCTTAATTCTACGTGGCATTGATTCAACAAGGTGCTGAAAGCATTCTTTAGAA
>JAODJW010000001.1:45932085-45953754 GCA_026777045.1 Hyperopisus bebe | reverse complement strand
GATCTGCTGGGGGGAGGGATCCGTGCCCTGCATCAGCAGCTCACAGCTGGGGAGGAGCATTTTAGATATAATCCCTCTTTCCCCTAGGAGGAGGAGAGAAAAGAGCCCCATCATAACCCATGCTGACCGCAACGGAAGCGGCGATGCCTCTGGCCCCGTGTCCAGTACAGAAGCAGATGAACAGTCTGGCTTTCCATCCGTCTATTCATTTCCAAAAACAACGCGTATCCAATTCGTCTTCCAGTAGTCCGGCCCCTGTCCTGGGAAACGTGGGGCACAAGTTCACTGCACACACAGGCCCTACACCACCAAGGGCAATTCAGAGTCACCATTTCATTTCTGCAGAGCGAGGGGAGAAAAGCAAAGTACGCAGCACACGCACACGCGGGGCCGAATTCGAACCCGCACTCCAGGGGGCAAGGTGGCAGTGCTAATCTATACGTGCTGAGCCACCAGACTAACCTCATGCCTGCAAATAATGCCAAGATCTACACGTGCCTTTGCATCCCTTTCAATTACGGTGCACAATTAATGAGCTTTAATTCAGCAGACACTTGAATTCTTAAGCCGTTATTAGTATGGGATCATTGCGATGTTGTGCATTCTAAAGCTGATTAGATGGCTGGAATTAAAGTGGCATTAAATTGCCTGGAATATATAAATATAAAACTTTTCATCACAGACTGGCACAATTGCTCAGTGGGTAGCACTGTTGTGGTGCACCTTCATGGTCAAGGGTTTGAATCTATCTCTGCTTCTGTGTGTGGAGTTTGCATGTTCTCCTTGTGCTATGCAGCTTTTCTCCTACGTTCCAAAGACAGGGAGTTCAGCTAACTGCTGTCTTTAAACTGTATGGTGGAGTATGTGCTCTATGATGGACTAGTATCTTGTAGTATCATGGTGAGCCTATACTGCTTGGAATAGGCATCAGTTAGATGGTGGGTGGGTAACGACACCAGTGGCTGATGCGGGGAAAAACAGGTGCTGGTACTCCCCTTGTTATTCAGTACCAGGTACGAGTACTACCTTAGTTATTCAGTACCAGGTGCTGGTACTCCCCTTGTTATTTAGTACCAGGTGCTGGTACTCTCCTTGTTATTTAGTACCAGGTACAAGTACTCCCCTTGTTATTCAGTACCAGGTGCTGGTACTCCCCTTGTTATTCAGTACCAAATACTGGTATTCCCCTTGTTATTCAATACCAGGTGCCAGTAATCCACTTGTTATTCAGTACCAAGTGCCAGTACTGCCAGTACTCCTCTTGTTATTCAGTACCAGCAGATACTGAAAGACTCTGGTACTGCTTACTGGTGAGTACCAGCCCACTTCAAGCACTGAATGACACTAGTGCTAGTGCTCCAATCTGTTATTTTTCACATTGAGTTCCAACTTCACATGCAGACACCCTCATTTTGTTCTGAAACATAAATCACTCACGCCTCTCCTTTATACAAGCCATCAGAACTGCACCAGGGACCCAAGGTGATGAGAAGTAGCCAATGAGAGAAGGCAATAATACTGACAACAAAATTGATGCTTTCTCTCCAAAACATAACATTTCTGAATTAAAAAGCAGGTGCCGTTTTAGCATGCTTCTGCTTACTGGTTTCTGGTGATATTTGGTACAAGTTACCCAAGTGCTTCATTCATTCCCTCTTTGCTTGCTTGTAGGCTCAATTCTATTCTTTGTGCATCCACAGCAAAGGGACAGAGATCTGGGCAAAATCACAGAATGCCTCCCTGACACAGAGACGTTACGGATCAGTTCCAGAACAATTGAGTTGCTGAGAGGTAACTCCCGCAGTAAATCAATCAACTTGTGCTCATGACAAGTTCAGGATAGTGTATTCCCATCGATGACCACAAAAAGGCACTTTTTCCACACCGATTTAGCACTTTCCATCACTCATATAAAACACTTTCTGTAATTACGTTACTCTCTGACAACGTGGACCATAAAAACAATGGTTTCAATAATATTCTTCATCAGTTTTTCTTGTCTAATGATAGTTTATATACTATATGTCACATTTTACATTTAATCTGTTCCTACTGAAGCATACATATGAGAACCATTTTGAGCTGTGTTGAGGGGCAAAGCAGCAAATGTCCCATCGGGGGTCCGAAACTTTTTTTTTTGGTGCCTTCCAGTGTCAAATCTAACTGGCCTTCCATTGTTGTTTATATATAGTCATTTGTGTAGAAGGAATATGACCAAAGCAGGAAAGACAGTGCCTCAATTTGGGGCTGCATGCCTGAGAATGTTTAAAGAAATTTAGCGCAAATCGATAAAAGTCCCACGGCCCGATGTCGGTAACGGTTTCAGTCTCTTAATGTATTTCCACCTGCAACCACAATCATGGCTGCGAAATTTATATGATGATGAGCCAGTGTGACCACAGTGCAGAAGCGCAGAGGAGACTATCCGGGGTGATTTCAGACATTGTCCGTAATGAAGCTGACGGCCCACAGCCCTGATCCGACTCCGACTGGGGAAATTAGAGCCGCGAACGGGTCAGGGACAGAGACGTAAAAAGGGCAGAGTGGCGAATAGAACAGGGAAGAGGGGGGTGGGCGGTTTGTAGTTAACTGCACTGTTTATCTGATATCATGTAAACAGACAGTGTTGGGTCTCGCGTCCACAGACACAAAAAATCAATATGTTGTGAATGCTTTTGAGCGTATATGTACTGTATCTGGGCTTCTTTGGCTGCGGCAGGGCGACGCTCTCCTTACACTTAATTTTTTTTTTCTCAGTTAGGATCCTGTCTCTGGCATGCTTAAGAAAAAAAAATCCAAAAACAAATTCTGGAACATTCTGTTTTTCAGCATTCGACATCGCTCTAATACTTGCAGGTCCGCGTTCACGCAAAGTGTGTCACACTGACAAATTAACGTACGCGCAAAAAAAAAAAAAAAAACAACAAACGCACAGCGGTCTACAGACCGTTCGCGAAGAAAAGCAGCCCTGAAAACAAGCCATCGACATGACGGAACACAGTGCAGACGAGACCTGAACTGGACAACGTAGCGTAGCTTCGCACGTTTCGCTAAAAAAACAAAAAAGAAAGCCAGCCACAAGCTACTTCCCCCTACAAAGGCATAGATGTTCTGATGGCCACTGACCGATCCTTGAAATAGTGATTGATAGGAACTGGCCTTCACTCAGTCGGCGTGAGCATCTCCTTGCACTGAGCACAGCAGGCACCGTGTGGCCTTGGCAGAATCCACAATAAAGTGAACATTGTAGGACATAAACAAACACTCCAAGCTGTAGGAGCGGATGTTCGACATCCACCCCCCCCCAACCCCCCCACCACATTGTGTTTTTGGACCCATTGGGGTCCTTTGTACTGTTTGACAAAGGGGTTCACGGGCCAAGCCAAGTTGGCTTGTGTGTGGAATTTTGAAAACCCGTTCGGTCTTTATCGGTGAGGTTCCTCAAATTTGGCTTGGGCAGTAGGGCTGCTGGTTCTGGTCAGCGAGGGAGCCTTACCCACAAACGGCCATGTCCTGCTGACCCTCATCCATGCAGTTAAGGATCCCCAGAGGTCACCGTGCACAGATTGGCATTCGGGTGCATGTTCTGAAAAGGACATCACAGGGTAGGCCTTGTGAAAATGACTCTTCCGAAAGTGTGCAGGTAAACAAGGACATTTAGTACTACTGGTAAACACCACAGCGTCCTTAACGATGTCAAAACAACACCTAAAATAGCATCCCTGCTGTTTAAAATACATGTATAATGCAGGTTACATGAATGCCATCTTTATCTAGCAAACATTCCCATGAGCTTTGAAAAGAAATACTCAGAACCATTTACATTCTTAATTTTCACATCCATTAAAGAGATGAATGCTTTGATTCTATTTTAGTGTTTATCAGTCTACTCAGGGGATTCATTAAATTGAACATTCCCTTCAAAACATAATCTATTGCTTAATTAAACTTCTCAAATATGAAATTTGAACCAACGTATCAGGAGAGAACTTATTGCTTTGTTGTTCCCTCCATTTACGAAACATTTTAATGAATATGTTGTTAAGATATATTACCATTTGCATGTAATTAAAGCCTTTTCTCGAGCACTTAAGGATTTGATTCGGCTGTCGTGGATCATAAGTCAACTTTTTTTTCTTTTAATGCTCCACGAATCTCTCAAGAATAAAAAATCCGGAGCCACTGACTGCTGAGTAAATTTCACAGCTTGTAGCACCGCGGCCCGTCATTGTAACGTGTGAAATTTTAATCAGAGATGTTGTGAGGAGGCAGCAATCAACTGACAGCTGTAATTAATGTCTTCTGTCATGGAGATTATGACGGCAAATTTGGAAAATGTGCAAGTGTTTTCTGGAGCAGGGGGAAACGCATTAGCTAAATTATATAGTAGGGATGCCATGCATTAGTGCCATCGTGCTTTTCTGTCAGTATATATCTGCATATACATGCATTTTCTTTGCGTTTATATACCTCAGCCAGATGTTTTAGTACAATTAAGCAGAGTTTTCCGAAGATGCAGTCCATCGTTTGTGCGTTAACAAGCGTGTGTTTACAATTAACTGCCCCAGGTTAGCCAACCATTTTTCCTGAGATCAGACAAAAAAAAAAGCGGCATACGTGTCGGATGTGGAACGTAACATTGTACTTGTTTTCTTTTATTTTTAGCGTCACCATTTTTTGCGATTGTAATTTACTATGATTAAGGACCCAGGATGCTGTTGTGTGTGAACAGTTGGCGAGTTGGGGGGGGAGTGATTTATCTTTCAGTTTATCTCAGCTAATTAGCATGCAGCCGGTGTTCATCATGAGCTTCGGCGTCCCCTTACAGTAGCATGAAACACTTCTACTCTTTACCACCCAAATTTTCCTCACAACAAAGCCAGGTCTATTTTTAGTAATGCATCTAAACCCCAGGATGGGAGCTTCTTCGTCTGACATGTGGTTAGATCAAAGTACCTGTGGGTTTTCCCGTGTTACACGACGGCAAGGAAACGTAGTAAAGGCCACTTCCCGCTTTTTCCTGGACAAGCTGTTATTTAGGCAGGACACAGAGGGATCTGACAGACACCACACAGGGTTTCTACAGAAGAACACTCAAGACCCACTGTCGTGCAACACAAACCTGTGGACAGTCTGTGTTTGATGTATTTCACTGGCACCTTTATAAAAATCCCATATGCCTGCGAACCGACAGAAACACATCCACATGCTGTAGGACATCAGTATAAGCTCTCCACTGTAGTGTCGCTACACTCACCCGTTCAGAAAGTCTGTGAAAAAACCCCCAAGTCAAATAGATTTACAGCAGCTGCGAAGGGAAAGAGATCCAGTTGATGCATGGAAACTTATTTAAGCATGTATAGAATGATATATTAAATGACATCAAAAGCATGCATTTTTAGCATATTTCACCCGCAACAGAAGAAAAAATCTGTTAAAAAAGGCCTTGACAGATGACCGTTACGCTGATACACTGTTTCCTGATGAGCTCCCAGCTCTCAGCACCATCCACAGGAACTTTGTTAGCAGCACAGAGCAGCAACCTCTGAGTTCAAATGTAGCACCCTGTCCAGGGACCCCCCCCCCACCCCTGTCACAGGTGTTTGTTCTACAATCAAGGTAATGGATTAGAATACATCCCACAGTACAGGTTATGGCAGGATGTTCTCTCTCCCTTTGTGAACAGAGCCTGATCTGTGTTGATTCAGTTACTGCACACGCCCAGCCGCACCTCCTCACATGCACAACTGCACACGCCCAGCCGCACCTCTTTACCTGCACAACTGCACACGCCCAGCCGCACCTCCTTACCTGCACAACTGCACACGCCCAGCCGCACCTCCTCACATGCACAACTGCACACGCCCAGCCGCACCTCCTTACATGTGCATCCCCACACACACCCAGCTGCACCGCTCCCCATGCGCACACCCGCAGATGCCCAGCCACTCTGCTTGTTCGGAGGGCAATGAAATGGTGGCCAGTTAACCGGGGGGGGGGGGTCTGCTGCAGCACGTCTGTTATAATTTACTAGGGGCGGTGGCACGCGGTGGGCATGGAGCGGTCCGCGCTGTCACTGCTCCCCTCAGTATCTCTCAGCCGAGGGATGTAAATTGCCGATTCCTCTGGTGGTGGCAGACATGACATGCGTTAGATAAAAGGCCCTTCAGGAGGAGGGAGACTGATCGGCCATCGCGGTTTACGGCACCCGATCACGTTGGTCTCCGCGTGTCGGCGCGACCGCCCAGACAAATTAAGGCCGGCTAGCCCCCACCCTAGCGAAAGATTCATCACCGCCCGGGTTAAACAAGAATAAAAATACATTAGTGTCAAGTTAAACCGATAAAGAGCGGGAGATGGAACCTCGAGTCAGCGTCGCCGAAAGTCTCCCGGCCGAATCGATTCACGTTACGTAAATCATGTTTTCTGTCTGTAGGAGTGAATCACGGGCGGGGGGGGGGGATTGGTTAACAAACACCATAACGGTGTTACAGGCTGCCGCGCGAGGTCCAGGCTCCCCTGGCCCCCTCTTCCCGTCTTGCCAATCCTCCGCACCCTCGCGTCTCGACTAATTGCCGGCAGTTTCCGCCGATGGCGGTGGCGAGGAGGACGTGTCTGGCTCCGGGTTTAACGAGGGCCTGGACTGATGCAGCCGAAGACAATCAGCTCCGGATTCGGCCAGCGGGAGCCCCGTGTGAGTTATGGACCTGCAATAATTAGGACGGAGGTCTCCGGCGTTACCAGAGTCTGGCACATTAAGCCGCCGCAATTTGTTCCGGTAAACTTTTACAAAAACGAACGGATCTTCCTTTCCTGCCTGCTAAACGTCACAGCATATTAACTAAACTCTGCCAGGGGCTCTGCAATACAGACTCAGTCAAGCCCCCAATTAAAATCTGAAGTGTTTCTGTTGTTGCTGCTATAAAATAACAAGATTTTTTTTTCCGCCACTTTCAGCTGAGGGTACAGCGGTGTACTCTGGACAACATGTCATTAAGATGGCCAGACAAGAGTCTTCATCGGTGGAAAAAAAAAGCTTGTACTTCTAGGGTTTTTAACAGGTTTGGTGTATAACATTTCAAATTGCATCCCTTAATGATAGAACATTCAAAAAATTCTGCCAGGGAGAGAAACACACAGGTTCATCTGTCTCTTGTCAGAACGCTGTCAACGGTTTCAAGACAATGCGAGTAAGTTTCATCATCGTTCTCCTCCTTTGAGGCGTCCCGGCAGCAGGCGCGAGTGCGCGGTAACGCGACGCGGGGCTGGATCGATGTGGCGCGGGCAAGACGGCTGATCCGTAAATCCCAACCTCCGGCTTTCTGCGGCGGCGTCGCGATCTCGGGTCGGCGGGGAAGTCAAAGGGAGTAATGTGTGGGAAAAAAAAAAAACTGGGTTTAATAATGCAACGTGGCTGCACAATTTCTGGGTAACTGCTGTGCCCTAGAGTGAATTAATGTTCCGTTTCTTATCTTGGCAGCAGGGAGGGTCCGTAGACAGAAAAATGATGACTCACACCTGTAGGCCAGGGGCTTCGATTCCCACTCCCCTCTGTTTGCATGTTCCCCACCGTGTCTGCATGTCTCCTTCCAGCAGTCCAAAAACATGCAGTTAGCTGAATCAGGGTCTTCACAACTACCCTTGGATTGTGTGTGTGCCCTGCGATGGACTGTCACCCCAAAACTCTGCCTCCGGTGTCACATTCCAGTGTCACCATGACCCTATAAGGGATAAGCGTTTGCAGAAGAATAGATGAATTTCAATCTAGATTCAATCACACATTGCTTGCTTCCAAAAATTTGGTTTAATATCAGAAACTAGACTAGATCTAGCATAAACCCCTAATTTGTAAACAAGCACAACCCCCAGAAACACAAAAATGACATCAAGGTGACAAAAGCCAGCATGACTGTCCCTGCTATTTCAAACACGTCTGTAAGATCCTTCCTCCATCCCAAGCTGCCGCATATCATCCCCGTGAGGTCATCGCTATTCATCAGTTTGCGGCAAAAACAAGCCATGTCGCAGTTCAATTGAAACAAGGCCCGATTCCACTTTTCCGCAGCGATATTAATTAGAAGAGGATCCAAACACACAACACGCTGGAAAAGGTCAGTGTTGCAAGACTAGTGGGACAGCTTTGTAGTTAATTGCCTTAAATAAATGAGAAAACCTCATTTCACTGGTGGCGGCGGTGGTGGGCACGGGAACGGCGCCATCGCCCGTTATTAGCGTGTAGGAAGTGGCGGAAGTTCAGGGGTAGAGCAGGGTAGCCTTCATCAGGCGACTTGGGGAGGGAAGGGCTGGGCGTAAAGGAGAGAAGGGGAGTGAGATAATGTGAGGAAGAGGATCAGGTGGAATGGGGGGGGGGGCTATGATGGGCAGAGCTGCTCACACGAGATCTTATTCATCCAACAGCCCCCAAGAAGGCAGAGTCTGAGATCTTATTCACTCTGGAATTTGTCAGAGGATAGGAGCTGGGGGGGGGGATCTCACTGCCAGCCAAGATAAACACCCCCCCCCCCATCCCACCACCAACACAATCACCTAAAACAAGCCAAAGAACAAGGAAGAAGACGATCTCCGGGTCCTGGTCACACGCCGGCGTGCGAGTCCTGGTCGTAAAGGCCCGGCAGATCTGCCCCGGCTTCGAGTCTCCTCGATCAGACGCAGTGTCAGGGGATAGAAATGGGGGGGGGCATAGCTAATGACTGGCTCTTATGCATCAGTGCACGTGCTAATGAGCTTCCAGGGAAAGGCTGGACAAGGCCGGCGTGGAGGCAGAACTGGGATGAGAAGATCCTGCGCTATCACTTCCCCGCTGTGATCCCAGCCTTCCCCACTAACAGGGTAGCCCAGCACCCAGGCTACTAATGAGTGTTAGAGAGGGAAGGAGAGCGGCGGCGGCGGCGGTAGCGTCCGCCCAGCAGCCTTCAGAGCCGCGGCCTGGAGCATGACAGTGGGAGGCCGGCAAATCCAGCGTCCTTAATAATTTACATGGTATTGATTTCCCATACCGCACCCCTGCCCTTCCTTTAAGAGTGAGCTCACCTGCTCTCGGATTTTCCCCAGCAGGAACAAGCGATCACGGTCAGAATAAGAATCCAAGACGCGAGCCCAGACCGTAACGATGACCGGCGGAACGTAAACTCCTCCTCCAATCTCCCTCCCGCCTCCTCTCGTTCTCCTGCTTCCCTTCTTCCAAACAACCTGCTTTCCGGAAACATCTCGCGTCTTGCGGGCGATTCCTCAAAAGTTTTCCGAGCAGCCCGAAAATGAATATTTTAACCATGCGCCCTACTGTGTCTCACTTGGTATGCTGAATATGCGAGTTGGGTGTATTGGGGGGTGAAAGTCTCAGGCACTCTATTCTAATGTAAAATAAAGGCACCTACGCGGCAACTCATTTGCATTCAGCATCTTGCTATACATTAATTTTTCAGTGGGAATCGTGCTTTTTTGATAAAAGTATAATACGCGGAAGTCAAGCAACAAAAAAAAAGATTATCAAAGGTAAAAAATGAAATGGAAATAAATTATGCAGTTAGCGTTCTGTTTAACCTCTTATCAGAAACAGAGAAGGAAATTAGTATTCTACTATTGTGAATATGCTGATCTGTAAACTCCACTCTTTAAATATTCATTAACTTAGAACATAGTCTGCTCTTCTCTGATTTATAATTCAAATTATATGAATGGTAGATTTGGTGACATTTCCCTCTTTAAAGACTGCAGTATCTATTACAAGAGTGAATGTATTTTAAGGAGGTATTAAAATATTATCATTTACCACCTCTATTAAGAACACTTTAATTTATCCTCTGGCTAATTATGTGGAAAGAAGATCATAGGTTTTCTTTAGGAGTGCCTTAGCCTTAAGGTCTCCGGCTGGCAACGTAAGGGTACTCTGTGTCATGTGGCATTTCTTTGATTCTCACTGCCATCTAGTGGCCACTAAAAGGGGAACTCGTGTCATGTGGGAAAGGGGGAGCCAGTGGCAGTTGGGGTGGGGGGGGGCATGGCTCAGATTTCAGGAGCTGTTCTCTCAAGCCCACCTGTCCCCAGCTGACCAGCTGACCCATGGACCTTCTAAGCACGGCTCTGCTCTCTCATCTGACTATGGTAATCTAAGCCTCGGTCACGCCTGCTGAATCGCAACTGGTTCATACAAGTCACACAGGCCTGGCGGTCTGGAAGAGGTCGCTCTGGGGGCAGATCTCCGCCAACGCTGGGGCACAATATGCTCCCTTCTAATTTATGCCGGCCACAGAGCACCTCTTGTCTCCTTTAGTCCGAAGAATATTATGGCTTTCTGGACCCTTTCAAAACTGTCCTAGGAGAACTTAATTCTGCTTGTTTTGATGGCTAAAGTAAGTGATTAACGATATGCAAAAAATAAAAAAAAATTAAAAAGAGAGATTAGTTTTTCACATTCATACACAAAGAAATTTTAATAGGGCTATCAGAAACAGCTGTCTATAGCGGACACCATTCTCTATTCTAAAACACTTTTTTGGGCCACACTGACTTGTTCAAACAATAATTGAATAAAACTATAAATGAATAAACAAAACTGAAAAAAGAAGTATATCAGAAGTTGGAATGTGTAATGAAGTGAATAATTCTGAAACATAGAGAACAGAATTGACTGTTGCATTATAAAATTATGTGTACGTACATCTCCACGTTTTCTACTGCAAACCATCACCAGCTGCTCACAGTTAATTTGATGTCTATGACCAGTCGATCCCAGAGGCCGTAAATGATCTCTCACAGGAGATCCACCACATCTGTGATTATAACTGGAAGGTAACTGGGAGATAGTAACCTAGGAATGATTACAGGCTGGAACCTGGAATTTAGTTGCCATTAGAGGTGTGAAGAGGATGTGAGAGAATGGGAAGTAGGGCAAGTGCGGCATGATGATGACATTTCTGCATAAAACAGCTATTAATGGAATTAAGTATATATAACCAAGTTGATAAAAGCTTGGTGTGTAGTTTTTTTTTGTTTGTTTTGTTTACCTACCAGAAATAAATTTCATATAAAAGAACTGCATTTAAATTTTTGAACTGCCTATGCATTATGCATTCACACGTTACACCTTTTTACTTCCTAGGTTATTTATATTGCATTAGGTATGCATTTTTTATAACTTACTGACAAAAGTAAAATATGAACATTTACTAAAAATATTCGATTAAAATGATCATTTATATATCTTATACATTTCGACAATTTAATATGCGTCACGGGCGTACCTGTATTAGCGTCGTTTACTATGCTTATTTTATTTTAAACATTTTGAATGAACTGTGATGTGTCTTAACAATATTAGGAGTAAAACGATATAATGTTCGTTTTAATTTAAAGTAATGACAATGGGCATAAACATCTAGATATGCACAGCTTCATTACTGTGTATACTGCCTGGACAAGCGAGATGCGTTAATGGCATCGTGCTTCAACTGTAGAGACCATGCGTCTTATCGGGTGGCCAATTGCGCCCCCTGCTGGCGATATCAGGTAGCGCGACATTGGTATGGTTCCAGTCGGGGGTGGGGGAAGACATGTCTTTAATCCTTAAACACAAGTGCCACCCCTGATGGCTAAGCAAATAAACACACTTCTGTTTATCCAGGAGCTGAATAGACTGTAAAGTTATTTGACAGCCATACAACAACCATGCACCGTAATCTATTCATGACTAATCATGTGAGCGTGTAGCAGTGTAATCTGTGATTTACTTCAAAAGACAGGTTAAGTGAACATGGCTGTTCTCCGGCGTGCAGCCAGCCGCCTGTGCAGCAGCTATTTAGTGGGTATGCAAAGCACAGCGCCGACTACAGGACAACAGTGGCAATGACAAATCCCGTGCGCATATATATACGTGCGTACGTGTATATATATTTGTGTGTGTGTGTGTGTGTGTGTGTGTGTGTGTGTGTGCGTGTGTGTGTGAATATAAAAAAATATAAATGTCTATATTGATGGGATTTGTTGATATACATTCACACTTATGTATATATGACTCATATGGGACAACATCCATAACTCTGTAAGTTTTGTAAGTTAACGACGAAGACCTGTCATTGTGCTACCGGCAACCAGAGCACTAAAACAGAATTATCCCAAGAGTCAATATAAATGATATAATTATCTTGTTTCACTCCGAAATCTAATTTAATTTACTTGCGGGTGCATTATTTATTTATTTTTTTGCCAAAATATGCAGCAAATGTCTGCACAACACATCTTTGTTGTCCAGTCTTCACTGGGACCTGCATCCCAGCCCCGTTATCCCTCAATGGTGATTTGTCACCTTGGTTACTACAATTCTCTATCATGGAGCCTGACCTCATACTGGCGACATCCTCTCCATCGACAGAAAATACAAAATTAGGCCGTTCTGCATCCACCATGCCAACAGCTTCTCTGTAATTTCTTCTAAAACCTGTTTCCAAATGACTCGTCCTCTGAATGGGGGACCCTTTTTCATTTGTGAAATGAAATCAACATTTGCAATGAGAGACAAGTGACGGTTTATTTCCCACAAGCCGACTGCTCTTTAACAAAAGGGCTATCATATGATCATTGCTTTTAATTTCTCTGCAATATTTCGACTAAATTATCCCCGACATTGATCACTGTCACCCATTTTACAATCATTTGTCCTCGTCATGGGGAGCTCTGGGTACAAGGTAGGGATACGTCCAGATAGGATCCCAGCCCATCACAAGGCATATACACATGCATATACAATACCGGCCGTTTACAAACACCAGAACGTCCAACTTCATGTCTTTGGTCTCCGAGGTACACAGTGGAGACATACTGAGAACGTGAAGTACTCATATAGATGAGATTTGTACCCTCAACCACGTGACCAGCTCTGCAATCATCGATCGCGTAAATGGCAAATAATCAGTTAAATGTTTATCGTTTAAAGGTAAAGTGACACACAGGATGAGTGTTTCACAAATCATCGTAAAGCGTTTTCTGTGATGTCCGCCGCCATTCACACCTGCAAGGGCATGAAAACGTCAAACCCATGTGTGGCGCAGATATGCATCCTAGATGATACTCACTTATAAAGTGCTGTCCAGAATGTCCGCGATTGAGTAACAGGATATATATAACGGCAATCTCTACCATGACATCAATACGGGATATTATTTACAGGGAACGATATTTTGGGACTCAGAGGGCTTCGATCCTGTGTTCAGCACCTAAGAGGTTTATACAACAATTTTGTCAGGGAAAGGACCTCATCGTGTCCGCTGCGCATCACCCCCAGCCCTCCTTCCCCAGATTCATCGCTACACAGCAATTCGCCGAAAGTACAGCGTCTGGGTCTTTCCCTTCCTATTAGAAGGGTCACGCATACGGAAATTCAAGCTCTGAATGAAAGCCGCTGGGATTTAAATGCAAAAAAAAGGTGAATTAAATCTCACCCTCATGGATGAGAGCGGTTTACTTTATAAACTTAGCCATGTAGAGACGGCAGACAGGGCGATCTCGCCGTCTGTAGCATTTATTGCTCTTTATCCGCAGCATTGGAAATGCGCAGCGTGTAGAGGATTGCCTGAAACAGGTCCCAGATCAGACGGGGTTCACGGTGCATGCAAAACCAATCCACTGGAATACAGCATTGGCAGTATAATTTTTTATGAAATGCAATCTAAATCTCAAATCCCCCGCCGCGGGCATCCCTTCAGTTCGTGGCGTGACTGCGCGGGACCCCTGTTATACTGGTATTGTAAGTGAATCCCATTTATTACTGCAGTCAACCTATCCGCGCCTTGCTGAATGAAGCACGGTCAAAGCATCCGCGCTTGAAATATGTGCTGCACGCATAGACATAACATTACGGTATTAGTTTAAAGTATAATGAAATTTATACTTTCCCGTAATGCAAAAACAAGTCTTATATCATCTGAAAGGCAAAGTACTAGACTATTTCTAGACAAAATTTGGTCAACATTTACTGCATCATTTTCAAGAAAATGCCCTTTGAAATACATGGTTTTTTGATATACGATTGAAGTTTGACAGGACAGATCTCTAAAATTTCCCAAAATGCATAAATACGTCTTATACCACCTGAAAGGCAGGGACCTACAGCATTTCCTGACAAAACCTTTACTTTACCATTTCCAAGAAAATGCACTTTGAATTCCATAGTTTATAGCAGTTTACGTCCTGAAGTTGTAATATTTCACCTTTTACACTCAAAACCTTTATGTTTTTTCATAATCATTACACACGATAAAATATGAAAAATGTCAGGCTTAATATATGGTTGTAATAAAGTGTGGAAGAGGTCAATGAAGGTAAGAGGGTAACAATTTCAGCCAGAAAGCCAAGTGCAGCAAACAAACAGGTTTTTAATGGACAAGCTGGTTTAGAAAACCAGGGCAGACGAGCTGGACTTTCTAGGGGTGCCAATAATTGTGGCACACATATTGAAAAATGTTTTTGTTTTATGGTAAGAATGTAATTATTTTGTTCCAATCAAAGGTAATATGTCTGTTAATATTTTGAAGGCGAGTTCAAGTGCATAAACTTTATCACAGCCTTTTACCAAGGATGCCCATACAAATGGCGGGAATTATATGTTACAGGTAACTTGGCACATACGTGTCACCAAAAAATCTTATGGTTTAATGTAATACTTGCCAGAAAAATGGCCAAACCAGCGCTGGGTGCAGGAAGAGACCTTCCATGTGGTTGCCAAGATGATCAGGCACTATGGGTAAATTCTTACAAGGGGCTTACCAAAATGAATGCATGGATTCATGTTTGACTATACTTGAGAAAGTTCTTATAATTACAGCATCTGTTATAGTTCCAATGGCATGTTTTCACCATGAGCCTTCAAGTTTCTCTCTGCAGTCCAAGAACATGCATGTGCTATTACGTGTGATTGTGAGGCCCAGCTCTGTGCTGCCAGGGACAGACTCACCATAACCTGGTACTGGTTTGGAAGATGGATGCACAAATGGTACCAGCATACTATCATTCCTATTGTATAAGTCAATGCACATGAGGCATCTCCTGTTCTCATTTCCATCCATCCATCCTCCAATCACGGTGGTGGAATAGTCCAGGGGCTTATCCCAGGCCACACAGGGTACCCTGAATGGGATGCCAGTCCACGGCAGGGTGGCATTTTCCCCCGATCTGCTTTTAAGAGCTACATTAACTTGAGGCTGAGTTAATATCATTTCCCAGAGCTCTTTCTTCCATTTACCAGTCGTGTCCCATAAGCCCATTGTTATGCGTCTTCTCCATTCGTGCGCTGACATTAAAATCCTGCCTGTTACGCAGCCCGGACGTGGCGTGTTTGAGGGGGAGTCCCCACCCCGCGAGATATCTCCGAAGGACCCCCGCAGCGAAATGGCCCTCTGCTCAAGGACGAGCTGGGGGTCAGGAATCGTCATCCAGCGACAGCCGCTGCGAAAGCGGCGCCGGGTGCTGCTCCCTCCTCGCTCGACGGCACCGTCCACGCGGAACCGCCATCATGTGCCGTTACTTAACTTCCTTGGCCGAAAGCGTGTCGGCCTTTTCGTGTCAGAATGGGCTGCTTGCCTCACGCTCTTTCAGAGACCCTGCCTGCCCAGACCCTGGTGTGTAGGGAAAACCCACACTGTGAAAATGAAACCTCCACACTAGTGAATGAACTGAATATTTGTATATATCCAATGTAAATATGCTGGATATTGCTGAATGTGGATGTTGGTAATTCAGATCACAATTTATATAATCCATCCATCCATCCATCCATCCATCTTCTGTATCCGCTTGTCCTATTCAGTCTTGTGGGGGGTCCGGACCCTATCCCGGAGGCTACAGATGCAAGGCAGGGAACAACCCTGGATAGAGCACCAGTCCATTGCGGGCCTTAATCACACTACATTCTAATACATATCCAATTAATTTAGTTGATTTAAAATTAAAAGGTTGTTTTTTTAAATAAAAAATATTGCCTGTCCCCTGCTTTGTGCTCTGTCCATTGGATAAGTGGTTATGGATGGATGGATGGCCGTGTGTTATATACCTGTTTCATCAACTTCTTTCAATCAGTCTTCATAAATCTGCATGAATGTAACATAAATGTGATCATTTAAAATCATTTTTCGAATCTGTAATCCAAACCATGAGGTGCGAATAACAGATTAGCAGCAATCCCAGCTAACTGCTAATCATTAATAACCTTGGAAAGCTCACTCTTCTACCCAAGCTTCAACAGGATGGCAAGTTTATCCATCAACTCCTTAAGGAAGCCGCATCCATCAACTCCCAAAACGCAGAGCGTGCTTATGAGTCCAGCCAGGAGCCCAGACTTTACCCTGCGGGCAGCAGCGAATCTCTGGGGCCTCCTCTAATTCCTTCCCATTTATCATGGTATAGGTACTTAACAGTGGGTGTTAGGCTGTGGGTAGGAACTGCAGCAAGATTTCTTTATTGTGGAAGCCACACTGAACAAAAATAATGATAAAAAAAACTGTTTTGTGGAATAAGATGTATAAGCCTTCAGTTTGCTGAAATTCCAGCAGGACGTTAGCGAGAATTATATGAATCGCAAAGTAAAACAATTAAGATGCACTTAGTAGTGTGATAATTAAAATTATTAAGAAAATTGGTTGTATCAATGAGATACCAATTAGAATCATTCACGTCTTGGGTTCTTGGTTTAACCACAAAGTCTGGACCAAAGGTAATGCTCGTCTGTTCTCCCATCTAGTAACCTCACAGGACGGAGCAGCGAGGTTGAATGGGTCTTGAAGCTGCGTGACTGACAGTGAGCACAGAGATACTGACTCACATACAGTAGTATAGACCTAAAGCCTCTGACATTGTTGTCTACATTAGTGTTTCCCAATCCGGTCCTCGGGGACCCACAGAGAGTCCATGTTTCAGCTTCTGGTAGGCAGCAAAAATGTGGTCTGTCTGGCAGGGAGTTCAGAAGGAGCAAAAACATGGAGCCGAGTCCCCGAGAACTGGATTGGAAAACACTGCTCTACATTGATTAGCCCTTTGTTGGTTAAGCTCAAACTGCTGGCAGAAGTTTGGATATTTTTCACCTGGAGCAGGCAAACCCACCAGTCACCCTCTCTTTGTCCATATCAGCTCTGCTCCATGGCCACCGAATTGCGTGCGGACCATGCCAATCAACGTCATTCAAAGCATTTCTTTGGTAATGTCTTAGCCAAACAACAGGGAAGTTCAACTATCCTGTTTGCCACTTTGATCACATTGAAAGGGTCCAACAGAAAGCAGTTAAATTATTTATCAGCACCAAGACAATTATATATATACATATACATATCCATCCATCCATCCATCCATCCAATATCTGCCACTTATATGAGTCCATATACATACAAACACATATGTATATATGATGAAAAGCAACAAAAATATCTATGATTAAAAGTCCAATAAAATTATTGTGTCATGCAGTAATGTTACGCTATAATTAAATATCATTCGTACCCTGGACGTGTCCTGCCAGTAGTAATAACCCTTCTTCAAAACCAGCGCATGCGGTGTGAGATAATTTAAAGAGCAAACATTTTTCCCCCTTGTCAGTTTGAGCAAATAATTGTTTGCTTTTCTCCTTCATAAAACATGAGAATGTACTTGACGGCATTTAAATCCAAATCGTTTCTTCTGGGTTAACGAAGGGTGGAGCGGCTTCGTTCTCCTGGATTCCTTTCAAGGACGTGTTAACGGTCCATTATCCTGGCGCTCACAGTGGGACCAGCCATTTCCGTGAGTTTACATGCGCCTGCCCGTTATCTTGTAGCATCTAAAAGGGGGATTTGGGCTATTTGCCCTGGTGTGCTCATTCCTACAATAATGGAATGGATCTGTCGAGGTCACTGAGGCCACTGGGCAATTTGGCTCTCCTGGACGCAACAGCTTTTCTCACCAAAACACGGATTAAATTTCATGAGCTAAGCACTGAGGCAGAGCCGCCTGGAAAATGAGTGACATTCACAAACTGCTGAGGCTGGCTTGGGCTCTCCAGCAGATGTGAACAAGTGGGGTGATTAGGAAACTCCATTTACGCATAGACTTGCTATAAAGTTTCTTCACTTTAAATATATTCACTGACCCAATTGTGGCACAAAACGTACACCTTGAAGACAGAGATATACGAATCTCTGTGGTTTATTGTGATTTATGTAGGTCACTTTAAAGGAAAATGAACAATTAGTCATTTATTATGACTTGGGTGTATGTATGATGTATGATTGATGTCGGCACATAAGACAGAGTGGATGCCTGTCCTGTAAATTACTCTGCAGTTGTGTTGGTAACTATATTTTTGTGTGATTGTGTGGTTGAAATGGGCCCTGTGTTTTTTTCATGTCTTACAAACTAATGCCCACCAGGGGGCAATATTAACACTGATATCCAATTGTGAATGCCACAAAACTGAAAAATAGGAACACCTGTATAAGTCATTCACAACAGTAACATAATAATAGCAATACCATTTTGCATGTCCTCCTCATGTTGCCTTCCACAGCTCAAAGACATACATCTCTATATTGCCCATAGCATGTGGTTGTGTGTTGGGCTGATATTCTATCCTGATTGTATGTCCTGTGCTAACTGGGACAGGCAAAAGCCCCTTCCCTGGTATGATGATCATTCAGAATCAAAATCAGAAAAAGAATCTTTATTTGCTAAGTACAAGTACAAGGAATTATATCTTTCAGTGCAGCTGGTGATGGTATGACATAAAGAAACATATATTTAACTGTCTGGATAGAATAATAATAATAATAATAATAATAATATAAAAATAATAATAATAATAATAATGATGATGATGATGATGATGATGATTATGGCGATGATAGAAAAATTCCATTTCACTTTTTCCTATTCATTCACATGACATCCAGGGATGTAAAATGCACTAACACGAATACTGATACGAATACAGTGCACATGTTATGGTACATTAGCGTCAGATAAGCTCTTAAGACAAATGATGAATGGTCTCATTTTCTTGCAGAAGAGCATGTAGTGCGACCAATAACTATCTGTTGTTCACTTGAGCAAAGTACTTAACCTGAATTGCACGTAATGCGTCTATAAACATGTCAAACTGTCGGTCGTTGTGCATAAAGGCATCAGCTAAACAGCTAAAAATGTCATTGTCACGAGGCTATTTTTACTTTTTTTTGCTTTATGCAGCACTGAATAAATAATTAAACAGGATTAATTTGAATTTTGAATGCAGAGTGCACAAAACATTCTGATATGGGCTCTCCATAAAGCCTTGTAAATTAGTCTGCTTGCCCTTCATTTTTATACCAAGGATATACATCAGGATAAAAGTTACTGGGATTTAAAAAAGCACACACACACCACAGTATGTCTGATGCCCAACTCAAGTCACCTGTGGAAATACCCAAAGTCCAGAATGTATTTCATCTGTGTCCTCTTTCATGCAAGTTCATATCCTTCTGTTATGTCGCCTCCTCCTGCTTCAACACCCAACATCAAGCCTGTCTGGTGGGAATTTTGCTGTTAGCTACTTGAGGATAGCAAATCACTCTCCACCATCACTATCTACTCTATTTTCCACCCTGTGATTATCAGCCATATTCTTTTGGAGCAACTGTCACTCACTAAGAATTGTGAAAACACTAAGTGTGTAAGAACCTGCACAGCACATGCAGAATTCTATAGGTGAAGAATTCATCCATCCATCCATCTATTCAGCTTCCAAAACTACTTATCAATTTCAGGGTCATGGTGAGTATGACGCCTATTCCAGGAAGCATGGAGAACAAGCACGGGGTACTGATAGAATTCTATCTATAGAATTGCAGAAATCATATTGAATTTTTTCAGTTCATTCCAAATATTGACCTTTATTTCTAAAGTTTAAATGTGTAGAAGTAGGAGATGCGGATATTTAAGGAATTGGCTACTTGGACCTCTCATTGAATCAAGGAAGAATAATAACACAGCAGTCAACTCTGATGGTGTTAAATTCACACTGAAAGCGTTAATTTACATTTAATGATTTTATAATTGTTGCTTAATTTATTTTAGTATAATTTTTCAGTTCAGTAACACTGAGACTGGGGGTACTTAAAAAGCAATAGTTAATTAACAATTGATTTTGCTATAATTAAACAAAGTGAGTCAGCACTCTGACTCAACGAGCCACCATGTTGCACATGTATTATTCACCATAGCGAAAATCGCTAAAAATAAATAAATAAATATATAAATAAAAAAATAAAACATTTAATACCATCCTAAAATCGCTCTGCCAATAAATAAAACAACTCTGATGGTGTTAAATTCACACTGAAAGTGTTCATTTACGTTTTATAATTAATTATAATAAATTAATTTATTTTTAGTAATAGAAAGTTCAGTAACACTGAGACTGGGGGTACTCAAAAAAACAATTGTTTATTAACAATTGATTTTGCTATAAGCAATTTTTAGTCAGTATGGAAAGAATATATACCCTTGGGCAATTCTCCAGGACGTTTTCACACACGCACAGAACACTCCCGTTTAGGTGCTGTCAACAATGAGAATGGGACTAGCATGACTCTACTAGTATGAATGAATGAATGAATGAATTCTACATTCATATGGCGCTTTTCAAAACACCCAAAGTGCTTTACAGAACCAATGGGGAGGCCTTTCAACCACCACCACTGTGCATCACCCACCTGGATGATGCAACGGCAGCCATTCTGCGTCAGTAAGCTCGCAACACAGTAGCTAAGGGTCAGGAGAGAATCCACCAGTTAGATATAGGGGATGATTAGGAGGCCAGCTGCGATAGGGGCACAGTGGGCAATTTTAGTCAGGACATCGGCGTACCACCCCTACCCTGTTAGAAGATGCCCAGGGATCTTTTATGGCCACAGAGAATCAGAAACTTGGTTTTACATCTCATCCAAAGAATGGCACCATTTCTATAGCACAGTTTCCCCCTTTACCCCACTGGGGCACTGAGATCCACACTGACCACAGGATGAACTAACCTGCCACACCAACACCTCCTCCAGTTCCACCAACCCAGCTTTCCTAGTTGGTCTGTTATCCACGTGTTGGTGAGGCCCAAACCAACTTAACTTCAGGTGCATTGCTAGTCTAAACTGCAGGTGGTCCGGCTGATAAAAATCAGTGAAGAGCAAACCGAGATAATGTGGGGCCACGGTCTCAGGGTCCAAAGAATGCTCAAGGAAGAACTATTTCCACTAATGACTGTGTACATTTGAAGTCCTGCAGCATTAGGGTAGTCAAATCTTCTCGTCTTACAGGCTATTGAAAATGCCAGTTACACAGACTTTCATTGACAGTGGAGATGGATAAATTGGAGAGCAGATATTCAGTAACTTAGGGCAAATTCCCCTGTCTGCCTTATACTAGGCCAAATCTGAACCCTGACACATGTGACATGTGTCAGTGGGAGTATATGTAACTCAGGCAAGGCATCCAGATTATGGGAAAAAAATAGGATAGGATCTAGGGGGACAGGCTGGTTTCCATGGTTACATCTGATCATTTTGACCGGCTAGAGAGGATGAGGTAATCAGCCCATTGAGCTCAGGGAGAGGTTTGGCAAAAGCAGGGAATGAACTGTCGTTATAGCCACCTTCTGCATTATAT
>JAODJW010000001.1:45918987-45931985 GCA_026777045.1 Hyperopisus bebe | reverse complement strand
ACACTTAGAGCTGCTGTTGTACAAACAGCCCAACCAGCACTGTGTAGAAGGCAATTTAACATCAATTCCCATCTGCACCAATGTCCTCAGATAAAGTTAATACATTTTTTAATACAGTTTTTAAATTAATGTAAATTGAAATGCAGACGTTTCTTGAGGAGTCCACAAAATTAAACCTATCTACGGTTATCATCCATATTATTACGGCTGTCAATACATGAGTTATATCTTTTGTATTATTGGTACATTATTGGTGCCGGCTGTTTAAAAGCACCCATTAGCCTGAATGCATGTCTGTAGGCTACACAGGGAAACCCAAGTAGCTGGGGGGGGAAAAAAATTGCGTGACAAGCATCGAACACGCAAACCCTACACACACAGGAGACCGGATTCAACACCCACATCCTCGGAAGTATGAGTCAGCACCACAACCCAAGGATTCACCTATGTATTATTCACTTTATCACTTTATGAAGGATAAAAAAAATTGAGTATGGAAGGCTGAAGAAAAGTCGTGCTCATGACTAGGCTGCCATGATTTTCACTTAGTAACCATTTCGCTTAATGATCTGGTCTTTGGAATGGAACTCGGTCACTAAATGAGGAATGATGGTATAGAGAGCATTCTGGTAAGTTGGATAGTGTTTGTTCATATCCTATGATTTTTGATTGCAGAATAGAGTGTGGAAAAGGCGTTGGGTGTACCCTGCATTTTCTCACACTATCCTCTGTCTTCACGTTTTACCAGTGTGCTCTACTATGCTGGGCTTCTCATTCTCAACTTGAGATGCCAACTCATTCTTTCCGCTTGCTTAGCGCGGCGAAGCGAGAGACGGATCTCGGGCCGGCCGACGCGCGGGCGACCTCCCCTGCCATTCCGCGACCAGCCACGTGCTCCCAGCTTCTTAAGCTCAGCGCTGACAGTGACAGAAGACGACGCCAGTGCTTAATGGAGACGGTGGAAGCCTATCTGGCCTTTCTCATGCCCGCATCACGTTCTCGCAATCCGTGGCCCTATGTCACACAACCCCCCCCCCCCCACTCCCCGGCCGAACATCCCTAAAGACACCAGAGGTGGGAAGGTGACAAGCTTATCACCCTTAAAACAAATGGAAAAATGTGAGCAGGAAATCCTGGATATCTGTAACCCTTTGACAAATTAGGAGCCTGTCTTCATTTGCTGCTATTGTTTTGCTATCAGTTTTGTTACAGACCAAGTCTACATCACTGCCAGGACTATTAGGACGTTCTCTATTGTCTTTAATCACAATGAGCCCTAATCAGTCTTAGGAACTCGTCGCCCAAATAATAAGTCATCAGCAATGGCAGAGAGCTCTATAATGCTGACTAATTGATGTGGTCCAGTTGGGTCTTTGCTAGGGTCGGGGGGCTCTACAGAATCAGGGATCGGCCTTCTGAACAAGCCGTGCTTCATGTACAGAGCTCAGAGTTGGGAGCTGACCCCCCCCCCCCCCCCCCCGGGGGTAAATGGAACAATTTACACTGCAACCCGTACCACTTGGTTATTGAAGAGGCCAAAGCTGCCAGTAGGGATCGTCATGGGATGTGATCGTCTCCCTACATTGTCGCGTGCTAATCGCAGAGGGTGGTGTCCACAGCTAAGAATAAGGTGACACAGTCCTCTCAAACGTCAGACTTCAATGTCACACTCTAGCTGTTTCCGTAAGATAAAGAGACCAACCAGTGGGCTGACATAAAGATGTGTAAGAGGACGTGTAACAGTCAATCACTGCTGACAATAGAATACATTAGAAACATAAAACCAACAATACGAGTGTCCTTAACTCAGAAAGACAGTACACAGCTTTAGTTCCAAGCAAAACAACATCAGTTGCTGAACTTATGGTTCTGAGATGACAGGGAAATTTATTTAAATCAGGAGTGTGAGGAATTTTGTAAATAGATTTTGTGAGTGAGTGGCTTGAAGTTGAAACACAAGCCATGAAACTCTTTAAAAAGTCATGCCAAAGTTTTGTACTTTATTTGTGTTGTGGTTGTTCCTCTTGTCCCCCGATGCACCTGTCCCCTCCCCTTCAATAGCAGCATAAGAATTTCACTGTGTACCTCAAAACATGTGATAGTAAAACTTAAAACTCTACCAGGTTCAAACAAGAAGTGTTGTCATGGTGTAAAATTTTAGTCAATTTCTGTCTTACACTATTCCTCACTTTTAGCATCTATCTATTACCCCAGACACCCACCTAGACTGCTTATCCAGTACAGCAGAGGTTTAGTTTTTCTTAAACAAAGGTCCCCAAAAGGATCCAGCTCCAACAGGAGGCGAGAGGGAGATTACGTAAGATGGATGATTATACCAAAATTTTGTCATTCACAAAATGCTTCTGCAGACCTCCTGAAGCTGGTCCAGAGCACCACAGGGGGCCGCGGGCTTCACAGCAAGCCTGGAGCCTATCCCAGGAAGCAGTGAACACATGCAAGGGACACCCTGGAAGGGATGTCAGTCTGTTGCAGGGTCTCAGCTAAGCATGCTGGTCGAGAACAGTGCAGTAGAATTTTCCAGTTAATGTCAATCAATAAATGTAACATCAGTCCAGCCTTCTTTCTTTTAGATATCATCTTATCCTATTTTGGATATAATTTCTGATGTTTCTGATATTTGATATTTCTTTAGTATTAACATGTGATCACAAAGTTTACCATAATTATTTTCGTTATCGTTCGTATTATTTTCGTTTACATTTATTGGCTCAACAGTTAAAATAGCCACAGTTATATGTATAGCTGCCTACACAAGCTTCCAGAAATAGATATGACTAGCTAGCATAGCTAAAAACTTCTCACCTCCTTGACTATAGGGGGGTGACATCATGCTGGGCTCACCTGATCAGCGGGAGCCGCACTGCAAAATACGATGACAGGACATTTCACCTGGGGAGGGCATCCAAATCGGGATGTCGATTATGCAGAGAGTAAGCCTTGGCTACCAGACTGAAAGGGCCAAATGAAGATGATGTATCGATGAAGCTTTTAACGTTGCCCTTTTGTGAGCCTGATCCTCAGGGATGTCTCACAGGAGGAGCAGTTGTCAAAAAAAAATACATCTTAAACATTAACTCCCAGATGGAGCAGGTGGAGAGCATTAAGGGATAATTACGTGCCAGAAGCTGACATGTAAAACGCTGATTGTATTTTAGGAGCTGTCAGTGGAATGTGAATGTCTCTGAATTCACTGCTTCTGCCTCACTGAGGTATGACTGCTTGGGACGGGATGGGGATCGGCGCCACCATGAGGCCGGCCATTTTATAGCCAAAGCAGAGCGGGATTTAATGCATGAAGGGGAAAATAAATATGTAAGTCCTTATCAAGGTTCCTCTGTGATGGAAAACGTCAAATGAGTACAGGGTAGCGAAGTAACAGGCCTGAAAGAGGCGTCTCTCAAACTTTAGATTAACTCGGCTGACTTTCAGCTGCGAGCCTCTTTCCAGCCTAGTTTACTCATACTGTGGCTCCCAGACAGAGCCTCTCTGAGGAGAAACGACAGGCTTTTAAATGCAGGAATGACTTTCTGGTAATTTCCACTTCCCAGAAAGGCTGGCTGCTCCCCCTGCCATGCAGATACATGAAGCGACGCAAAACAAATCACCTGGTGGCAAAGGTAGACAGTCCTCCTGTATTTTTTTATTCAATTCAATTCAATTCAATTCAATTTATTTATATAACGTATTTTCACAACATTACATGGTCTCACAGTGCTTTACATGGTCCCTGCCCAATGTCCCCAGTGAGTCAGACAGAGGTGACAGTGGCAAGGAAAAACTCCACAGAAGGAAGAAACCTTGGGAGGGACCACGGGGAGCCCATCCTCCAGGGGCCGGCAGAGGAGGTCCAAAACATCAAGCTTGCCAGGTGACACAGCGGCCTTTGCGTTGTCTGTGAGGGGAGTGACTAGGATCACAAGGGCCTGGAAAATTACGGACCGGAGCGTGGCAGTTGGAGAAAGTGAACAAATGTATATACAGCACCAGTCAAAAGTTTGGACACGCCAAGCCGCCTATGAAGGCACAAGTATCACATGACCTGGCCTCCTGATCTAAAACTACTACAGATGGTTTGGGAGACGTTTGAGCAGATAATGAACCAAAAATGGCCAATAAGAGCTCAAAGTATGTGGGACCTCCTTCAGGACAGCTGGGAAAGCATCCCAGGAGGTGACAGTAGAGCCAGTCCCTGTAGCAATTGTAAGTGTCAATTTACAACTCTCCCAACATTTTCAGTCAGCGCATAATTCCATATATGTTATTTTATAATTTGTCTTTATAATTATTCTAAAATGTTTAAAATAGTACAAATAAACCTTTATATTATTAGAGTATGTGTGTCTAAACTTTTGACTGTATATGGCCAATATTGCAGCTAGGGAAACATACTTTTCTCACCCCACTAGTTAAAATCCATAGAGAGGATTAAGACACAAGATGAGTCAACGAAGTCAGTGACCCAAACAGGAGATGAGACAGAAACAGGTGACTGGAGGCAAGGAAGATTAAGTGAATTTCTGGCTTACAAAGTTTACTTGTTGGTTTTGGAAAAACCACAACATACATTTACACAAACACATACATGTTTTGTTTATTCCTATATTACATTTTCATTTCAAATGTATTTAATAGGTATCTGACAATAATAACTGAAAACAAAACCAGAGGTAATTCTGTGGCCTGACATCTCCAGGGGGGGTCAATTTCTAACTCCTGCCGCGTGTGTGGAGGTCACATGTTCTCCACGTCCTGTGTGGGTTTCCTCCAGGTCCTGTGGCTTCCTGCCACGGTCAAAAAACGTGTAGGCAGTTGGACTGGTGTCTCTAAATTTCCTGTAGTGTGTGTGTGTGTGTGTGTGTGTGTGTGTACATATGTGGATTTGCTTGTACAGAGTTCTCTGGCCTTGGGTCCTGGGATGCCTGGAATACACTCAGACTGACATCAGAATAGCACATCTGATGAACCCCTAGTTGTGGGTTTTTTTCCCTGCCATCCCATAATCATGCATGCCTGTCAAAAATTGCTCCATGCAAGCACATCTTGGATTATGGGTCAGTTTCAGTCTGACATACGTTTGCAGCCAACGACGGCATGTTTATTCAATGCTGTTTGGAGTGTCAGTGTATAAAAAAACCACGTGTACAGTTTTAGTAAATTAATCACACAGTGTATTATCTGAAGGCAAATGCTCACGGATTTCATTTTCGCACGCTCCACTAAAAGACCTTATCTATTTAATTAATCTTGTCATGGATACTCAGCTTATTAAAAAGAGCCATTTTTATTCACGTTGCATGGTTGCTTAATCCAGGATTCAGCTCCAGATAACACTCACATATGAAACTCAGCGTTTCGTATTTCTGTTCTCTCCACACACCAGCACAGCTTGGGAAATGACACCCAATTTTTTTTTCCAAAAAGCTTTTCAGGAACTTAATTAAATAATGGGTGCAGAAATTATACAACGTCCCTCTTCCGTGAGCCTAAAACCTATCCTGGGTGGCACTGAACCCAGGATGCTTTTTGGAGAGATGTCTGGCCGTCACAAAGAATACATTGTTGGGAGTTTTAAACTCCAGCAGCACCACAGATGTCAGGCTACAAGTGCCAGCGACTCGTCTACCATACTGCCCGAATTATATCCACTCCAGATATAACATGATGTTTTAAAATCAAAATATACAAGCGTGCACATACACTATATGTATGTGTATATATGTGGGTATATATTTGCCTTGTTTCCCTGAAAAAGTTAGTCTTCATCAGCTAAAACAACTTATCCTGCTGTTTCCCAACCCGGCTCTCGGGGACCCACAGATGGTCCATGTTTTTGCTCCCTCCCAGCTCCCTAAAGAAGCACTCATTAGTGTGTTAATTAAAATTATTGAAAAAATAGGTTATATTAATGAGATACCAATAAGAATCATTCACGTCTTGGGTTCTTGATTTAACCACAAAGTCTGGACCAAAGGTAATGCTCGTCTGTTCTCCCATCTAGTAACCTCACAGGACTGAGCATCAAGGTTGAATGGGTCTTCATCAGTGTTTCCCAATCCCAATCCTCTCAGCTTCTGGTGGGGAGCAAAAATGTGGACTGTCTGGCAGGAAGCTTAGAGGGAGCAAAAACGTGGACCGTCTGTGGGTCCCTGAGAACTTGATTAGAAAATACTGGCTTATCCTGATCATCAAAAAGATCTTGTCATGGCTAATAGAATGGAATCCCTGTAATCCACAGTTAACAACCATATATCTAAGATGGGACACTAGAGAATACCCCAAGTTTTATACAGAAATATAATGAATACATATACCATATAATAATATAATATAATAAATACTAAACGCACTAACAGACTTCATGTGTGTACGTTGGCTTTAGCTGTTGTCTTATCGATTGAGAAATATGTTCATTATACATAAGCCAGAAGTGGACCATATATATTCATGAATAGATATAATTGGGCCCATTCACAAACGCTCCGTGTTGGTTCAGTGTTAACAGGCAAGACACCAACTTTCCTCAGATATTTGAATAAATCAAATGTTTCAGCCAAAATGCGATTCATGAAATCAAACGCTGCAGTTCTAAAAGAAGCACTCGTGTCTTTTGATGAATCTGCGGGATTCTTTTTTTTAAAGTGGCCCAAAGTTTTCGTGCATTTCCTAATTGGACAAGATGTTCCGAACAAAATGCCAGAAGCTGCCTGAAAATGAAAATGTAAAAATAGATGTAGCCTTTCGTGTGGGATCCCTGGAAAAATATGCGATCAGAGTCTCACAAAGTGTGATTGTTGATCCATTGTTGCCTTCTCCTCAATCAACTCCGGCCTTTAAACATCAGCCTCTCGTGCCGCTTAACTTGCACAGATTACTGCTTTTCACTCTGCCACTTTACAAGGCAATTTATTGGAACAATTTAGGTCAAGAACCTCATTCAGAGGTCAACGACTCTCCCCTTAGGCGATCTGATCTAGCAATGTCGTCAGCTGCCGTTTCTGGAAATATCCATAACAAAATTCATATATGATGCCTGTATACAAGCAACAAAAGAGGCTACTTCAGTAGGAAGGCTTCTGCACAACCCTGTAGATTTCTACCCAGCTGTGGGTTTCTATGCTTCCATCCATCTCCTAACCACTTATCCTGGTCAGGTTTGCTGTGCTGGAACTGATCCCAGAGAGCACAGAGTACAAGGCTGGGGTGAACCCTCCATGCCATCCCACAGCAGGGCAGCTGTGTCTTTCTCCCTTGTTTATGTACGGTTCCCCTATCCATGGCAGGTCAGTAATGTCTGTGCCACCTCATGCATTGTCCACACACACACACACACACACACACACACACACACACACACACATTGTCCATTCACTTAACATTGACATTTTCATAAATGTTTTCCGCTAGCTGTTTGTCAGATTTTTATCATTGAGATCAATTCTGCAACACAATGTTCTTAAAAAAAATATGGTAACATTTTACTTGAAGCTGTGATCTATAATGCAATATAGATATGTTCATAATGCATTATAATAGTTGGTATAAGAAGGAATAAAGCATTATAGCATCTTCTATTGAGTCAAAAAATTATAATGTTGATTCATAAGCTCCAATGAAGTTCTTATCTAGAATGCACCATAGATACCTTCATAAGGCATTATAATGGTTGGTATAAGAATTAAGGCTGATTGGACTGCATTATTAAGATATCTATAGTTCATATATATGAAGCCTTCATAATTCATAATAAACATGGCTATAATGTGTTACTAACATTTATTAAAGTTGTTTTTCATAAATATTAATAGCAATGTTAATAATGCTTTATGAATGCATTATAATGTGTTATGAATGTATTCATAGATTCTTATAGACATGGCATTCATAGAAAATGTTTTTCACACTCAAGTATCTTCCAAGCAGAATCCCATCTTTAGTAGTATTGTCTTAGTGAAGTATAATAATATTCATACTCAAGGACATATTTATTCTTCCAGGGTGCCCTTTATAAAAGAAAGGAAAAAGACAACATTGGATTTCCAGAAGAGAGCTGATGGCTGATGGGGGGGAGTATTACAGTATAAGGAGATGAATTTATATAAATAATTTTAGCAAAACTTTAATTTTGTGTAGTGTATACCATTGTGGACCTAATGTGATGGAAATATTGTTATACTGCATGGCATTGGCTTTGTACCTATGTGCATTTTTACACAAAGTATTTGGTATGACACTCATTAGTCGAATTCCAATATCAATTATAAACTCTCTACAACAGTGAAGCAGCTCCTGTTTCGAGCTGTGCAGTAAGACAATGTGTCACGTGGCATATTTGCGCCCTATTCATAAACGTCATCATTAGTAGAAAGGTCCGTTTTTCCCCATCACAGCGACTATAATTTTTGCCACTGTTCTGTGAAGCTGCTAGTTTGCTTCACAGCATATTAGAAAAACAAACTGGCGGAGTGATTTGTATGATTGTGGGAAAAACATAAAACTATATTTAACATAGTAGCCACTGCAACTGATGTAAAAGATGCAGATATTCCGTGATGCAAAATTACTCTCTAAAAAAATAATAACACCGATGTTTCCAAACAGACCAGGGGTTTTGTCGATGCACATGCATTTGCATTTTTACAATCTGTTTGCTGCCAGACTCGGCTCTAGGCGAGTTGTATACAAGGCGCTCCAAATCTCATTTGACTGCCAAGCCTGTACTGTAAATTTGCCTGCCGACTGGGAAGAAAAGGTTCATCCAGATTTAAAACTCCTGTCCCCTGATTTGCCTGTATTTGCAAAAGAAAAGAGTAAAACACGTCGGAGCAGGGATGGAGTTATTTGTATGAGCCTTTACGACAAACAGAAAACTTCAGAACCATGGACAAGTAACCAATAAAACGCGGGAACCGAGGGCTCCAAAAGAGACTGTTGATATCCGTTTTCATAATATAATACACATAAAGGCTTCACACTAAACCGGTATTATTATTATTATTATTATTATTATTATTATTATTATTATTATCTTTGAAATCCGTTGTTTTCGTTTCATTATCGGGAAGTAAATCCACGTGCTGTTTGCCTTGCAGCAGTTACCTGCATAAATCCTGCATACATATTTTGAAAACATCATACACATGTTCCTTTCTGAACTGCTTAACCTCGGCTAAAGTGCCACAGCTGACTGCCGCGCACTAAACCCCGAGGGGTAACGTCACTCCCCACGACAGATCAGCATCAGTCTTCCGTAGCCTACGATCACACTCGTAACTGCAAGAGGCAGGATCGCATCCCTCGTTTCAGAGCGATCTGAGATGTTCGTCAAGCGAAATCTTACTACACCTTCTCTCCCCCGATTCCTTATTCCGGCGTCGCCTTGGGCTTTGCAGCGGCTGATCTGCGCTCACTTTCGGGAGCGCAGCTAAATAAAAAGAGAAAGGTCACACGAAGTGGGAGATTTGCGTGCGCCGAGGATGATTTGTGACAACCGGGAGCTCATCAAGCTACATCGGCTGTAACTTAAGAGATCACAGTTAAAACGGGTTTACACTCAAGCGGCTGAAGATATTTTTTAATCATGCCTGTTCGGAGAGGTCATGTCGCGCCTCAGAACACGTTTCTGGGCATTATTATAAGGAAATTCGAGGGACAAAGTAAGTACTGTGCGTTCATACCCCTCTACAGCACACTTAAGCTACAAAGTGCACAGCACGATACGATGCATGTTTTAAAAAGGCTTTACATTGTGTTTCTGCCTTTTAAAAAGTAAATATGGAAATTAATGGCAACGTTAGAGTGTCGAGGCAACTTACAAAATATTTTAAGTGATATGCTCATTAAGAGAATAGAGTCGATATTTAACTTGAACTTCAACATACGTTTTCTGACTAACATTATGATCCAAATATCTAGAGATACAGATCGACAAATTCGTAAGAACGTCCTAGAAAAGGCAGTTCGTGAATAAGTATTAACTGCGAGAATTAACATCGCTGATTGAGTCATTGACAAATCCACCGCACTTATTTATCAGAGTATCAATTACATGCTAATTGAGGACTGTATTCAAGAACCAACCTGAATACATATTTACTTATTTACGCTACATATTCAGTTATTTAGAAAAATAACTGAGTTATTTAGAAAAATAATAAGGCGGAGTTTTAATTTTTCACACGTTTTGCATTATCGTCATTATGGATAACAAACATGTTGAGATGTAAAATCTTAATTTTAGTCACTTCTCTTTTTTTTACGTACACAAAAGTTAAAGTATTTTTAAAAAGAAAATTATAATTGATTTACATGATTAGTCCACCTGTGGTTTTGCATTTTATTGGTAGGCCTATGTGAAAGATAAACACACACATTGTAGGTGTGAATGCATATAAGGCAACTCAAAACCTGGTGGGAATGACCTTAAAACGCAAAATGGCGGGGAAACATTAACAGATTACATATTGCTTTATTTTAGACAAGAGGTTCGTCATAGCCAACGCCAAAGTGGAGAACTGTGCCATCATCTACTGTAACGATGGCTTCTGTGAGATGACGGGCTTCTCCAGGTCAGACGTCATACAGAAGCCGTGCACCTGTGACTTTCTCCACGGCGAGCTCACCAAGAGTCACACGATCGCCCAGGTGGCTCAGGCTTTGCTGGGCTCTGAGGAGAGGAAAGTGCAAATCACATACCATCGCAAGGACGGTAAGCCTGGGGTTATTCTGGGTCACAGAGGGAGGAGTTTGTGGCCTCTGGGGCAATCCTAAATAACTAACTACAGCGATAACTACAACCAAACGAATGTGGTGATGTTTAGGATAACAGTAATCTGATAAAGCGACAAATAAAAGCATATTGACTTTTGCTTCAGTTGTGTTTCTATAAATCCAAGCCAGTAAGAGATTTAGTTTCTGTGAAGCATCCTTTAGATCACAGTTTATGGTGCAGACACCCACAGGCGATGAGATGTTTTCCTTAGTCTGAAAGAACTCCGTTGCAGCATCTAGAACACCACACCGTTCTGAGGGGACGGAAGTAGAGAAGTGGTTTTGGATGAGGATTCGTTACCTAAACTTTGCTGGCTCAAGTCTCAGGAGAAGCCGTTGTATCCTTGAATGAGCTACTTAACCTCAATTACTCCAAGCAAATGAGGGGGAAAAAAAAACGTGTGGGTCACTTTGGAGAGCCTGTAAATTTAGAAGAGGTACACCATGGAGCACTGAACCAATGTCAGACCTGGCTGTAACTTGGACTTGCTTTTGGGAACATGGACGGTACCTGGCATCAGTAAAAATAGAGCTTTGGTAATTACTCAACAGCTAATGACCTAGAGTGGCGAGGTGACTCAGGAGGAAGTGCTGTTGCCTTGCGGACCTAAAGGCGGGGGGGGGGGGGGGGGAAATCCACCTCCTGGCCTGCGGTTAGGGGGCTTGGAGACCCCAAAGAATTGCTCTTAATGTATGATTGTGTGTGCATGTGAGTATGCTCTCTATGATGGACTGGCAGTCCATCGTGGGTGCACCCTAGACTTCTACCATGAGGTTTTTGACAATATCCCCGAGTCTGAGCAAGATAAGCACTTTGAGGATGGGTGGGTAAAACCATCATAATCAACACTGGTGTTTTGCCATGTTTATCAAATGCATCATCAAACTCTTTTGTGGGGCAAACTGTAAACAATGGAAAGGAAATATTTAATCAGAAAATGTAAAGAACGACAAAATGTATGACATAAAAGGCTGTAAAATGTCCCTTTTTAGCTACAGTTCAAATGCTTCAGCCCGTCCTGCTGCACCTGGGTTTGACTGCAGCACGTCCAACTTGTCAGTGACTGAGGATAATGGAGACATTATCTATTAGACATATACAGGATGAAACGGCTATGGCGTTTTCATTGTTTAGGGGGATTCAGCAGTGCAGATTTAATCAATGGTGTCATACAGCAGGGACCTCTCACTTTGATCTCGCTGCCTAGAAGATGCGGCAATCATTACGGGACGTTGGGGGCATCATCAGTGGAAACTGCAAAAGTATAGCAAGTTCAAAAGAGATCATTACACGTTATATTACAGTAATTTATATGCCTCTAAACGACAGCTGGAATTCAAATTTTTGTTTTTTTTTGGGGGGGGGTTTGGTGACTTGGGCCACAGTTTATTTTTCGCTTTTAATGCAAATCCGGAGATAAAAGAAATGTCTTGCTTTGCTTTCATGCAATTTGGACAGCAAGTAAAGCAGGGCACCTCACTGAAGCGTCGTTTGACTGTAATCAAACGTATCTAATACTGAAAAATGAGCTTAAAAGATGGAAGTGGATGATTACTGGGTTCAAGGTTGGACACACGACACATGGCCGCTAGCTGAATGTCAAACCCACCAGCCTGATAGCTCAGGCGTAACATTATAAACGCGACTCCTGAAACAAATCACCTGAGACGAGGACGGGGGGCCATATGAGGTCAGGGGAAGGAGGGCTGGAGCGCCTTGGTATGGAGAAGATCCTCCCTTATCTCAGGCACTCTACTAGGGGTGTCTGTCACACCTAATTTACTACAATATAGTTACAAACCAAAACCGCTATATGGTAGTTGGTGGTTTGTTAGCACAGTTGCCTTTTACCTTGCAGTCTTGTAGGCTTGAATCCCCTGCTCTATGCATGTGTTGAATTTCTATGTTTTTCGTTTTGTTCGTGCAGGATTTCTCTCAATTATATAGTAAATTGTCTACATCTATTGTCTATTGATGATTCAGATACATACAAGTCTTACATAGCATGAAGTCGGTCTGAAAGAGCAGATTTGTCAATGGAGCGTAACAGGTTAGAACATTAAAGCTTTGACCCTCTGGGGGAGTCCATTGTGTACCTTGCTGAATTGGGCGGGGGGGGGGGCATTATTCCTAATGATGTGTTAAACTACACTATAGCAGAACCACTGTTTTATGATTGAGCAGATTAGGTGCACAAACTTCTCACCTC
>JAODJW010000001.1:45907003-45918887 GCA_026777045.1 Hyperopisus bebe | reverse complement strand
GCTTCAGGACTGGCATGGGGATTGATATTTTTAATCCTGAAGTTAAAAGACAGTCAGATGACCCTTCTTCTAATCCCCTGTAAATCTGTTAGGAATTCCACAGTAAAATACTGAGGCAGGAATCAGATTTAGTATAGTGTATTTATTGACACAGATGTGAAAATTTGAATTAGGAAAGTCTTCTGAGTATTCCAGGTGCAGTAGTAGCTTTGTAGTGAGTAACTATGTGTATGTATGTGTGTGTGTCTGTGTGTGTGAGAGAGAGAGAGTGAGTGAGTGAGAGAGAGAGAGAGAGAGAGACTGAGCCCTGTGTTGGATTGGCATCCCATTCAGGGTGTCCCCTGTTTCATGCCCTACAATCCCTGGGACATGCTCCAGGCTCACTGCGACCCTATACTGGATAATGGATGGATGAATTCGGCAAATTTGATTGAGACAAGTAATTTTTTTCTGGATTGTGGATTATGAGGTTTAATTTTAAACATCTCGCCTGCTGGTTTTGACTGTTGTGACATCATACCCACCAGTAACTGATCTAAAAATTACACAGCATTCAGAGGCGGGAAGGGGAGTTCAGCAAATTCAAGTCACTCTGTCTGAGCTACTCTCTGCTATTCGTCATCTCATATACTTTCAGAGGTGACTCTAATTCATAGGGCAGGTGGAGTTCACTGAATCTATCCTGGAGAGTTACACTCAGGAGGAAGGTAGACACAAGGTGAACAGGCAGTATCTAAAAATAAGCATCACTTCCACGTGCATCAATTCATCAGTATGTTTGCCTCTCCAACATCAATACCACATCGATATCACAGGTATCCAGAAACTGATGGCTGCATTTAAGGTTTCTCCCATATGGTTGGAAAACATGGGAAAAAAACACTTCTGGTGGTTGGTGTGCTCTGTTTCAATGTCGCTAATTTTGTTTTAGGGAAAAATTAGCTCTCTTGCTGACATATAATTTTGTTAGAGGTTCCAATCAGGAGATTCGATGTAAGAGAGTCTGAATTTCTCATGCTGAGGGTTTCTTGTGCTGTTATGTTTTGACTGCCAGCCGGGAAATGTCAAAATCTGGCCACAGGAAAGACGTGGAGGTAGCAATTTCAACAATATGGCGCTCCAGCCCATTTTATGGTGTAGCTGACTCAGCCACTTTCCTGTGTCACAGTATCAGCGCATTGCTCCCTCACTGTAAAGTCACCAGCAACAGGAATTTTATTAATCTTAATGTGTTTTTTTTTTTTACAACAGGCTGTATGCTCTGTGGGCTACTAGAGATGGGAAAGATCCACTGAGGGAAGTTGGATGATTAGAGGAAATGTCACTTTGCGATTTGAGAATATAACAAACATACTCAGTTTGGACCTATTAATACACAAGTGAACCTGACAGAGATATAGACCAAGCAGCCCTATAAGATATCCCCACTGGCTTAATTATGATTATCTAGTGATATAGTATGATAATATAATGCCAAAACATAAAAACAATAGGATGTCAACTGACAGGATGTCAGTCCATCACAGGAAATATATAGACACCATAGGCAATTTTCAAGACATCAACTTGAGAACAGCCAAATTCTATATACAGAGTGGTGGCAGGATTTAAACTTCCAACCCGGGAGTCATGAGGCAATAGGGTTACCCCTGGAGGGGCTGTGCCATGGTTGAGGTCACCCGATTAATATTAAATGACCGATGTGGGCACAGTAGTGTCAGGTGCACAGGAGTTTCTTGGGATTTCCACCTTTGAGTCACGGCAGCATCGTAAGTTGGCCCGTCAATGAAATACTACCCCCTTTTGCTGACATGGTGTACCAAAGTAACCAGTACTTTTTGCTTTTTTGACTGGATCTTCAAGAATTACAGTGGGAGATGTCGTATTAGATCCTAGAATTTTTGATGGAATGAGGCAGCATTATTAAGATGCACATCTTTTAGGCAAATTAAGGTAAATTAAGGTTTTTGTCTTCATTTAATAATCCTGCAAAAGAAATCATAATTATACATAAGGTAATTTGCCAATTGTCTATTGGTAATGAGTGTAAGACTTAAGGGGTTAGAGGAAACTTTTTAGGAGCTAAATTCAGCTGAAGACATGCAGCCATTTCAGCCTGTGCGTGGAGTTTACACTGTGAGCCTGACAGAAGCTGCTGGTGAATTGTGATAAAAGAGGAGCCATATGGTATTAGTGTGTAGAATCTGAAAGAGGATCTTCTCTATTGTGTGAACCCACTGTCGTGTTGACAGCTAGGATTAGGGCACGTGTGAGGTGTCGGTGTATCGTGTGATAGGCAGGTCACACAAAGACAACTTGTATCATTATACGTCTTTGGTTACTATACTCCATGTCTTCCTCAGTTTGGACTATTTAATGTGTGTGTGTGTGTGTGTGTGTGTGTGTGTGTGTGCGTGTGTATATATTTCTACATAAATGATTATTTATCCATTACGTCTAGCATTATAGAAATCATAGCATTATAGAAGTATTTGTGAAAAGCATCCGTTGTGCAAATCTATACCAAAATAAAGAGACGAGAAGTTTTTAACTGCAGTTTTCTTTCATAGAGGCAAGTTTTTAAATGCAACTTTCCTTCATAGACCTCAGTTCAGCAGTCTTTGTCTTTATGAAGCACTAGCCTGAGGTAACAAAAAAAAAACTCACCAAGGACATATTCTTTCTCTGAACATTCATATTTTACTTAACCTCAACTAGATATTTCTTTCTGATTGATCCATCTTTCTGAAACAGGATGACCTGTCTGAAATATTAACTATGTTCTTTCAAGTTAGCAAGTCTTCAGTGTAAAAACCTATTTTCAGATGATGCAAAAGAATAGCCAAAGATCACCAATAGGCTTACATCAGACATCATTCCCAAAGCTGTGAAAAAGTGTTCATAGGAAACAAACTTTTGATGCATTAAGACAAATATGTGTAGCTGTTTCTCAGTATGTGGAACTACTGCTCCACATCACGAAAAATAGGGGGTGTCCGATTCCCCAAATCCCTCCCTCTCTGTATATGGAATCTGCCTGTGCTTACTCATGTACTAGATAAGCTGCTATGGATAGACGCAACTGCATAGATATTGGGTTATAATTCAGATCAGATCTTGCCATGATGGTTATTGACATACTGAGCTGACAATAAAATCTTTGATCTATTTTAGGCTGTTTTTTTTTGCAGGTTGAGGGGTTACAATGCTGAAACAGTACCATCTGACTCACACTCCTTATAATGAGGTGTTACTTTGCCTTAATTTAAACATCTCGATCCTATTCCTTCCTAACATAAACAAGTGCCACTTCAATATTTCTTTCAGGAAATAAACTGCAGTTTTAGCTCAGCCAACTGCAAAGGACTGTAAGTAGCTGCATGGAGTTGGAAAGGTCATGCGACAGAAAGGCCTGCAAAATTAGATTTGTTTTTTTGTCCCTGTGGTATATCCAGGAATCTGTTTATTCATGTGAAAGGGGATCTTAGAAACTCTTCATTGGCCATTTACGGATGCATCCAGGTCACAGTGTCTGACTTTAAATTTAACAGAATAATGTAAGCCGGTACAAGGACAATGCATACCAAATAATCCAGTGTTTCTGATTTCTAAACAAATATTGATTTCCAAATCGTGTGTGTGTGAGGGGAAACAAATACAAATAGTATTTTTGCACATAATCTGTGGCCACATGTCAATTATCATCTTGATGCCGCCCTCTGGGGTGTTTCCTTACAATGGAAAGATGTACTGTGCAATTATCAGGGGTTTGGTGTAACATCACCACAGCAACTGAGTCCCAGCAGCAAATATAGAATCATATTCTTTCCGATTCAGTCATGGAAGTTCAACACCTCCCCCCCCCCCCACAAAAGGTGACACCACCAACAAAGCTCTTCTGGTAGTTGCTATAGTACAGATCCATAATTACGAGATTGCTTACAGTGTCCAAATCGGATCATTCCCAAGGCTATTTACAGGCAAGTCACACCTAAAGCCATTTTTTGAGTTTTATCTGACAAAGCTAACCCAAAGGCGCCATATATGAGAGATTAATCTCGAAAATGGGGAATTCCATTTGGGTTTTATAATACGATACCATTGTACAACGTTTTACAAGACCAGAGTCATTTGCTGTTTCACAGAAATTTTTGTGCCATACAAAACCCCTGTCATTTGCATACTGAAATGCTTTGTTATATTCATTCATTTATTGCTGTAGCTTCAGCCTACTTGGAAAATGATGGTAATGTTATGATTATGGTTTACCTCTAACAATGTTAATGCCACGGTATGAGTAAAAGCTTCTTTAACGGCTCCTGGATGCTATCTTAATGACTCAGTGGTGAATGTTCTTAGCATTGTAACTCCTGAATGCCATAAGAATATATCACCAAAGAAAAAAAAAGTAAAATTACTTTATTAATCCTACATAACTGCTTTTTCGGGTTCAGCTAGAGAGGAAATGCCTCTCGGTCTTTATTACTGTCCTCCTTATAAATGAAATGCATTGGTTAGTTGCCCACCGGATGTCATTAGGTCTACGATCATAATTATATATAACTGTACAGGAGATAGAATTGAAGCATCTTGATTAAAATATTATAGTGCCAAACTGCAAATTGCCTTAGCATTACACAGCCAGCCACGACTTCATGCTGTGGTACTCAGCACCACTGCTCACCTGGTATCTCTTCAGTTTGATTGAGTATTTATCGTGTAGGATCCTCTTGCTTGTGTTTTGTTTGTTTGTTTGTTTGTTTGTTTTTGTGTGTGTTTGTTTGTTTGTTTGACTTTGCTTTGGTTATGCTGACGATCTGATCACATTTGAACAAGTTTCAGTTGCGAGCAAACATCTACACATTCCCATGTGTGAAGGTAGAGTAGGTCAGCGAACAATGCCAGCAGGTATGAACAGCGTGCTGCTGGTTCGAGACCCAGATTGGGTCATCATTTTGTACTCTCATACAGGCTATTTTACTTGAATTGCCCTGGTTGTGGCTATATAAGTAGGAAGAATTATAGTCTGTTCTGGTTAATGGTAGCTTCTTAGCAGTAGAATGGTTCCTTCAAAGGGCAGGGTTTGATCGATCGATTGCTCATGCAATATAGAAGCAGCGGATGAAACATTCTGCAATGCAGAATATAGGTCTGACCCTATCACAGTCCTATTGTATAACCCTGAATATTGCAACACATCTAGTAAAAGAAACAATTTGCGATATCACAGTGAAAGGAAGCCTTCGCTGAATGCCAGCCAATAGTCAGATTTAATAATTCTCCAATTAAAAATTGATGGAAGACACAGTGTCAGTCTCAGCTGCTTTAATGAGTCTGTGCGGCCTGGATACATCCAGCCAGAAGTGCCCCCCCAAGACAACTGCCCCTTGCTCTGGAGCCCCCGGACCCTTGTCCAGCTGTGCAGCCTCCCCCTGATTGGCAGTGCTGAGATGTCCGGCTGCCTCAGGAAGTCAGTAACTGGGAGGGATATTTTTAGAATATATGAAAGTGCTCTGTCAGAAATACCCCACCATTTTGCAGCGAACGTTCTTATTTTAGCTCGCCGACGATGGTCACCTGACCTGCTTTTATTTATATTACTCATCTTGATGTGTTTTCAGTCGCCCCAGGCGCCAGGCTGAAAGCCACTCATTCCTCCATCTGCCGCAGCCAGAGAAGTTGCACATTCGCCTTGCTTCATGAACTCATAATCCTAGTGAAGGGGAATGCAAGCTCCATATCCATTTATATACCTATAAATCAACATATTTATTGTTTTTTTTTTACGATCCCTAAATCGAGCCTCCAAGTCAGTGATGATCAACAAAATGTCCTATAAAAATGTGATTTTCTAATAAACCCATGATATAGATGTTTTTTTTTCCCACTGCCATTAATAAGACCTTAATTTATGACCTTACTGTAGATTTACTGCTCAGTAATATCAACAGTCACACTGAAGGAAACTAAAAACTTCACTGAGCTGCTCATACAGCCTGAAGGCAAAACAGCAGGAATCTCTCTCAGAACCGCAATGACATTAAGTCTTTACCTCAAGGTTGAGGATACAATATGTGTGCAGTATTTTTTCTGTTTCGGCAGTGCCTGTCACAAATCGGAGAGTATTTAAAGTTATTTTTTGCTCTACGGATTAAAAAAAGAAACAATTTGCAATATATAACAGGAAGTAAGCAGCCCCCCCCCACCCCAAGGCAATATAATGCAAAAAAATACCAATCCTTCAACATGAAATTCACACCATGATGGTATGTGAACATGCTACAGTGCATCTGCTGAAACACGAGACAATTCAGAGGCAATGCCAACCATCTGTACTCAATTAAACACCTGCAGGACACACCACGCACACACAGCCAGACCATTTAATATGCGCCTCATTGTACATATTCAACCGTTCTGACAAAAACAAGAAGAGGGTATGTTAGGCTGCTTCAAATGGATCAAAAATCTTTGAAGATCTCCAGTCTTTGTAGCCCTCCACCCCCTGCCATCTAACAAATTTTGACTTAAGATCTTGCCTTGCGTTTTTAAAGCAGATATCCAGCCATAAATGTTATTCACATTGTCCACTTTGGTCACCAGACAGTCTTACACGCATTGCATTCCCATCCAAGTTTCCCTTAGATCATGTCCAACATGTTTCCTGGAAAAGATGTTCAGTGCAACCCTATTGTGGATAAGCAATGGAATGAATGAATAATTGAATGAATGCATATGGAAAATGGATGAATGGGATTTCTCTAAGTCAGCAGGTTAACCCCCTTGCGGTTGATTATTTAGCTGGATCAGGTTAAAATATGTGGTAACTAATAGCATAGGATGATTACTATGAGTCAGGAAGCCTCACTGTTAGGAAGCCTCACTGCTAGTTTTTACCCTTGAACAAAAACCTGACCTGCAGTGTTGTTGACATGCTCTGGAATCTATGGGCAGGTGAACTTTGACTGGCGTATATGTATGTGGGTAGTAGCTTAGATGGTTATAAGTTTGTTCCTCTGTCCAGAAGGTCATGGGTTTGCATCCTGTGACCAGCAGAGTAATTATATCGCCCTTGAGCAAGGTCCTTAACCCTGCCTGCTCCAGAGGGGCTGGACGCTGATGGACCCTGCGCTCTGACCCCAAACCTTCCTCACTTATATATAATTTTGACTAAACCATCTACTAAATAAATACATGTAAATATCCACGAATAAACTTTCACATTTGCACATAATCTTGAAACAAAAAGAAAAATCTGTTTCGTTTAATAAAAATGAGGAGCATAGACTCCTGAAATGGGTAAATATGAGTATACTTTCACATACAAAACTTATTTCAACCTCTGACATATAATATTCTAAATTTATATAGATAAAACAGCAATGGGGCATGTAGGTTATCGTGACTGGTGCTATTTAAAGCCCATCCTGGAGCATCATTCATCCAATATCCTATCACTTATCCAGTACACAGCTGTGGGGAGCCTGGGCCCTGATTCACTGAAAGCAGCCTGGATTGATGTCAGCATATCGTAGGACACGCATACTACGAGCAGCTTGGCATTACCAGCCTACCCAACCACGTGATTCTGGTCTGCAGAAAGGAACCCACAGAACACCAAGAGGACGTAGGAATTTCCTACACAAACAAAGCCCGAGGCAAGATTTGACCCTGCAAACTCAGATATGTGAGACAACTCTGCTAGCCACCATGCCAAGCAACCCCATAGCAGGCTAAGGGAATAATTTTGTATATCTTAACATAAATCAAGATATTCATTAAAAATAAAAAAACAGTTACAAGGCTTCCCTTGAGAATGACTATGAAAGACAACTGTATCACATGAGCAGCTTGATGAGACACATTGTATCAAATATCCTTTAAATTTTTAACTATTAATAAGGGATGTTGGATGAGTGCACTGAGTCCATAAATATGCGTATGCCATTAGGACCTGAGCTTTACTAACTGGGAAAGGCATCTTACTGGTTCCAGTTTTATTGCTTTGGATTATGGACTGCCATCAGATTTTTTTCTAAGATGTGGTGGATTTGTTATATATTTTTAATGATTTATTTTCTCCCCGCAAGCTGTCTGAATTTTGCACATATTAAAAAAATTGAAGAGAAATTTCTAACATGATCTGTAAATAGTTGTGTTTTAATTTCCATTTCCACTACTGTCCTGGGATAGTTTTGGTTGCACATTTTATGTCTAATAATAACATAAGCTGCTTCCTCTCCCATTTCCAAACTCATTTAACTCAGAATATAAATTGTGCTCCGTTAATCGCAAGAATTCCGCAGCATTTTTGTGCAAATCAAACAAAGGTGTGTAAACAACAGAGAATGTAGGTATGTAACACAGTTAATAGACTGCAGAGATGTGTAACTTTTTCACATGAAGCTGACAGGCCAAACACTTCCGACCTATGGTAATTAAATCCACTGCACCATCAGACACCCTATGGAACCATGTTAGCAATAAAACTAAATCAAGTGGAACTTAGGTGATATTTAAATTGAAAGACTTTTAATTAAATAACTAAGCATGACCACAGTTGGCCTGCCAGAATATGTGGTGCGTAAAAAAATGCTGTTTTCACTGTAAGTTATGACACAGTCCATTAATACTTCAGTGTGATCCACTTCTTAAATCTGAAGCTAAAAACAATATAAATAAAGCTTTTACAATGGTGATCGATACACAACTGTCGCCAGCTGATGGTACTTACGAGAACTTCGGCACTACAGAGATTGAAGGAATAGTGAGGCAATTGCCCGAAAACTGTTCAAAAGAGCGATACTTTTCAATGGAAACAGCAATCGGGGTATCGTGTTTCCATGAAGGTCCGCCGCCTGCTAGCAGCCAGGGATTGAGGTCTCCCAATAGCACCAGCCTGTCTATTAGGCTACAGAATCAGGCAGAAAAAATGTAAAATCAATAACGCCTGCATCTTCGGGCTCGGGAGATGTGACATTCACAGAAAAGCAAGGAGCAGATTTGCCGGTATGCCAAGTGTGTGTACAGCACTGTGAAGAAGTCTTAGACAGTCAATGAAAATGTTTAAGGCTATGTTCCTTGGTAGTAATTGCATGTTTGCTCAGAAAAAAACACAATATAACATTATAAGATATGAAAATTAACAGTAACAATAAAAATAAGCAAGATGTTTTCCAAAAAGTTACCGATATCCTGTTGGAAAGCTGAGTAAAGTGCGCTTTGTTTTCTAAACCCGTCTACACTCAAAAAAATAATGTCAAAAACTTAGACTTTATGTATTTTAATTACATGACAATTTTCCATGTAATTTTATTATACATGTTTAATGTAAAGGGTCTTGTTTGTATCATGTTGAGTAGACTTAAGTAAATTAAACTTAATGTAAATTCTTATGTAAACTTTCTCCAACAATTAGACACATAAGGGTTATTTAAAACTTCACCTTAACATTACTCATTATGTCTTGCACATAGACTTAGCGTGAAGTTTTACATTAGCCTTATGTGTTTACATGTAATTAACATTAAGAACATTTACATAAAACTTATGTGTTTATATGTAGTTATTGAGTAAAGTTAATGTATGCTTTTATGAACCTTGATTTCACATCTCCTGTAATAAATCACAAAAAGACATTCACAGTTCTGCACCTTTATCGCCACATTTATCAAAAACAATAAAAAACACATTTTTCCAAATACAGCAAACCCAAACAGTACTAATATAACAGCACAATAATTTCACCATTTTTAGTAAAAGAGGTAATTAAAAAACAAACTTCTATTATATCTTATGGAAAACAAAAACACTGACAGTTTCAAAAACAATTAAAAATACATTTTTCCAAGTACAGTGAATGAACAGTACGAACAAATGTAACAGCACAAAGCTCTTTCAGCATATTTAGGTAAAACAGGTATTCAAATAGAATTCAATGAAATATTATAAATCTGGAAAACAAAACACTGACATTTTTGGCAAATACAATAAACATAGACAAATAGGATAAAACAGATCCTAACAGCCCAACTGTCCAGTGTGTTCCCTGTGAGCACTTACTGAAGCATCTTGATTTTAAGTGTATGAAACTTTGGGGACAGTTTGTTGCCATCTAAGTTCATCAACACTTTCTGGAAGAACTCAAATGTGTATTTAAGTGCCTGGGCATAGCTCAGGTTGAGTGGGTAAATAATTCCAAAAAGCATGACACACCCAGAGGAAATACTTCTCGGTTTGCTAAGAAGTACCACACCCTCAATCACCACTCTGACATCTTCTGGTTTATCCTCTTCACCCGCACCTTCACTGTGAATCACGGAAATCCTCATGGTGGTCTGAGAGGTCTCTCTTAGCTTCCTCACCATTGACCTCCTAATAAAACGAACATGGACATGGGGAAAACAAACAAACACAACACACAAAACAAATATATTACAAGTTAAATCTTAAAATCTCACAGGAAAATGGAACTACTGACCAAGTTATCCTTGATGAGAGCATTGCTGTCTCCATTGAAGTAAACACATAGACTTCCAATGACACAGTCCCTCTTGGGTTCAATGCTCTCCGTCTGCAAAAGAAGGCATACAAAATGACAAATTTCAGTATTACCAGCACACAGTCCATAATAATTATTCTCACACCATTTATTACGTTTTGACAGTAGACTAAAGACAGGCAGCAAGTTGGTAAACAGAAGTGCTTTGAGCTACGAGTGTTCACATCCCTATAGCTCAAGTTTAAGTCTGGACTAAAACAAAAGAAATGACAATACAGATTGCTGACAAAATACATTATGCTTAAACCCTAGAAAAAGGTTTTATTTTGCTTTATAATTTAAAAGTGTAACGTTAATCAGCAAAGTTGCGGAGAAGGCACTTGCTAAAGTGACAAAAATGTTTTTAGTAATATGTAAGCCACATCATAAATGACAGACGTATTGTTAACACAAAAAACGACAAGTACTATAGACGATTAAAAAACTCAGAATCAAACTCCTTGACACCCGTCTGCTTCAGCCAAAATCATGTCCGACATTCGTGGAGGCGTGGCAATAATAATTATTTTACTGCAAAATTGCTGCATTATCGCCACCTACTGTACTGGAGTGTAATATATGTGATCTAGTCAAATATAGTGTACCTGGTTTATTTAGATTTAGGAAGGGTTAACTAAATTCACATTATGTGTATGTGCTTTCCATTAATACACTTTTGATTTCAGATATTTTAGTTACACTTTACTTAAAACTGTTTCTTGATGTTTCTAGGGCCACAACTCATTTTTTTGAGTGTACCGACGCCTCAGCCATTTCATGAATTTGTTCATTTTCTCCACCAGATGAAATAATCAATTATCTTGATTTGTTAAATAATTCAATGGGGTATTAATTAGCCAATCAAGGTGGGGTAGTGGTCAAGTCAAAAAATACATGGTGGTATTGGATGGTTGCTGCAAATATTGTGGTCATTTTAGGAGAGGTTTTGAAATGGCTCAGCTGTCACACTTTCATAAACATATCATAGTCTCACACCAGCGTTTATTATTCAAACATCTTTTTGTTGTGACATGAAGAAACCAGTGCATATAAACTGCAGACCAGCATCAGCTCTGTACAGTATATCAGTGACTCTCAATCCGATCCTTGGTGACGTCCAACAGTCCACGTTTACCTGGAGCTGGTAAGGAGCAAAAACATGAACTGTTTGGCAGGGAGCAAAAATGTGGACCATCTGGGGGTTCCCGAGCGCTAGGTTAAGTAACACTGCTGTATCTCCAGTCACACTAAGGACAAATATAGAATAGATTACAGCAAGATTCTCTCTGTTGTGGTTCCTCCCTATATATCAGAGAGAGAGAGAGAGAGAGAGAGAGAGAGAGA
>JAODJW010000001.1:45879063-45906903 GCA_026777045.1 Hyperopisus bebe | reverse complement strand
AGAGAGAGAGAGAGAGAGAGAGAGAGAGAGAGAAAGGACAAACAGAACTTGTGCCAATACTGCAACACAATTTGTAGTCATCTGCTAAAAAACAAATTGCAAGGAGAGAAAAATAACATCATTAAAAATATTTGCAAAGAAAACACCACTACAGCAACTGCCTTTGAAAAATGTATTGCTGTGGATTTCTGGACTGGGCTCCGTTAACACTGTCATCTCATATCTTCAGGGCTGGAGGTTCCAATCCCTCCCCTGACTCTGTGTCTGTGGAGTTTGCATGTCCTCCCTATGTGCCTTGGGTTTCCTCCCATGCGGTTAGGTGAATCAGTGTGTAACCTATGATGCGTTTTCATTGTGTCTAGGCCCTTGTGCTCTGTGCTTCCTGGAATAGCCTCGCCATGACCGTGCGTTGGATAAATCGAATGATTGATGGATGGATGAATACACGAATGGACAATGGATGGATTGATGGATGGTTTTAGACTGTTTTTAGTCCGATGCCCATAGATGCTGTTCTGATTCTGACGCGTCGAAGGTGGGTCAGTAGATCAGACCGGTTTGTCCTCAAATAACAGCCGTCCCTCATCGCCTGACACCCGCACTGTCGTCACGTGCGGTTTCGGCAGGATAAAACGGAAATCGCTTTGCGAGCGACATTTGCAAAGGCTATCCTCTGACGGCAAGACCAAATTCATTTTCAGACTAATTAGATTTTCCCTCTGCAAGCCTTTTCACTGGAGGTACTGTTCCGCGGCACATCACGCTAATGCCTCAGTGCTCCGGATCACCCGACTGACATTTAACGTCTACAGTCTCAACCCTGCAACTTGTTGGCCGTTTCGATTTCAGGAAGATCAACAGTTTAGAGCCACATTGGGATCAACCTAATCAATTACATTTGGAAAGAGGGGCATACACTATGTATATCTATTCATATATATAAATAGTTTTGTTTCATCAGCATCTTCTTTATCCCCCTATCCATTACAGAGCTGCGGTGCTTGTAGCCCATCCCAGGAAGCCCAGGGCATTGAGGGTGGATGAGATGTTAGTCCATTAGAGGACACACACTCACACACAATCATAAACTATGAGCAATTCAGAGGCCACTTCACTTTTGCTTCATTTCAAGCTCACTCTTCATGCTTCTTAATTCATTCTTTACTGAAGAGAACTGTCTTTATTTATTTATGTTAAACGATCTAATGCAGGAATAAGCACTCTGAGTGACTCCTTTACTTTGAGCCTCAGAATGGACGTATTGACCGGTGGTCACATTCTAGCTGGAAACAGGCATCTAAATGCCTCAATCGCCAATCAATCGATGTGCACAGCTGCCGCAAGGGTGCTGGGTAGCAGTGATGGAGGCCAGTGAGGGGAACATCCCAATTGTACCACATCCAGCTCTCTGGGATCCAGTTGGAAATTGGCAGGACTGGATCACGGATCACTGACGGCCCCTTTGCTGGTCAGCGTGTTGGAGAAGTAATTCTCTACACCAGTGTTTGCAAAACCTTAATCCAAGTATACAGTGCAACTGCTTTGATTCATGAATTTGGTGCAATTCATAGAAACAGAAAGGCTCAGAAAATCTGATGTTCATATTTGCTGAAGCACACAGATAACTAGATTTTGAGTAACTTTTAATTGTACACTTTATTCTAGCACAATGAAGGGCATCCCCAAAGAATACACTGTACAACTGCAACAGTCTGCAAACAATCTTTCATTTCCTCTCTTTTCAGCACGGTCTTGTATTTGTGCTTTATAAATATTAATTATATAAGTTACATGAATCTTATATGATACGAACCATATTTAAGGCTATATGAAATTAGCTGTTTTGCATTGCAGGTTAAGAGAAACTGTAGAATGTTATAAAGCATCTGCAGAAAATATTGCTCTTTCTCTACAAGTTTCCCTAAATCTGTTTTGAAATTTCACTCCTACATTCAACTATGGTGCAAAAATGGACTTGAAATGGCCATTGAGAAACCATCCGTAATGTTCATGCAAGATAATCCAAACCTATTATTTCAGGAAAAAAAAACTGGTAATGGTTTATTTCACGGGGCACAAATACTTATACTGTATATACCTCAAGTACAAAGTACAAATCATGAACAAATACGGTCACTGCTTGAGATAATAGATGTGTCATGATTCATTAATGATGAACAGATCAGTATTTCACTTGTGTTATACATGACTAGTTCCTTGAGTAGTTCCTTAGTAGGTCCTTCATTAGTTCACACTGGTTTACAGAATTACTAGGTATAGTAACAAACATAGTGCTTGAGATAAATGCCAAGATTCAAAAAAATTCAAAACCTTGAAAGAAGCCATAATAATATAGCAACCTTCTTTTCTCTCTGTACTGGGAACCTGCTCTGTATCCTGCAGCAGAAGGGGTCCATTTTTGGTCACTAATCTGATCATCAATAGTTTCCTTCATGGGCAGGAAATTGGGAAATCAACTAAGAATTCATCTATTCCTTTTCCAGCCACTTACCCAGAACAGAGTTGCAGGGTGTGAAGTAATTTAAAGCCAGTTCTGACCAAAACTCGATATAATTTTCACTGTTATATAATAACCAAATACTTCACTTATAAATGTTACAGTTCATTTAAATAAACGTTTCTCTTAATTGAACACACTGAAATTCCTAGTGCACTTAAAGTTAATTTAAAATATATATATTTTTATCTCCACCAATGAAGATAAGCAGCATAGTGCTTGAAATCCAGAATTTGGAGCCAAACGGCTTATCTGATACCACGCTGCTTGCCCAGCCGTACGGCCAGCAGGGGAGGCTTTAAAGACACGGCAGCCCTGCATGGTCACCTGCGGCGGTTTTTCCGCAACGCTGCATGCTGGGAGGGGGCAGGCTCACATCTGGAAAACGTTGAGTCATTGGAATGAACGTGAAAATAGTGCGGACTAGTAAACATACACGCGCACTTATACACACAGCTCACAGGGCAAAGACGATTGGACGTCTTTTGGGGACAGGGTCATGTTGGCTAATTGCAGAACATTCCAGAAATTAAAGGACACCCCCAGAGTTACAGTAGCTTTTCCACACAAAGCCTGCCACTTGCTTGTTATATATAGTCCAATGGGAAGCATTCTGCTAATTAATGCAGCTGCCAGTCTGGATGTGAGAAACCACTTATGAGCCCCGTTAATATGTGTCCTTGGTGGGGGAAAGGGGAAATTTGCATGTGAGGTGCTGGGAGACTTTTATTCCATTCTCTTCTTACGCATAAATGTTCTCCCTGAAGGGGAACAAAGGGGTCATATCATTTTTTTATGGAAAACCGAGAAAAATAAATAAGGACGCACTCCTGAGATTCTGAGTACATTCTGAAGAGAATGTGTTATGAATGCAGATTTGCACACTTTCGTTTCATAATAATGGCATCCTGTCCAGGGTGTCCCCTGACTTGCTTCTTGGGACGAGCCTGAGGCTTCACCACAACCCTGGACTGGATAAATCACGGAAGATGAATATCCTGACTTTATTTATTCTCCTTCTCTACCCAGAAATATGTACCGTATATTTCATGGCTGCATAATACCCATCTTATCTTTAGTGCCGTGGACTCACTGATATCACTAGAACTTGGTCTTGAAGGCAGTGTCACCCTGAGGAATAACAATAGATTATGGAGGAGAATTCTCCCCCATACACCAGCTTTAAATCCACCTGTCAGGTGTGACAGCTAAGCTACACTTGTTGTAGTACTAAATGCCTGGCCATCTTTATGTTGTGACCATATCGCATCATTGAAAGGTCAGTATCCAAAAATTACAGCGACATCACCAAGCAAGGACGGTTCATCATACCCAAAGAGGCCTATTTGTGGATCTTTTGATGCAAGAAACTTCTAAGACTTCTAAGTAGTAGTTATTTTCAGAAAGATACAAATCTCTGCAGTATATTTCTCCCCTCTAAGTACCTGGTCTTAACTGTAAGAGGGTGCCTTGGTTCCATAATGGTGCAGGCCATGTTTTCCAGCTCTGGTCTGAGAGCCCTCCTTCCATCCGACGGCAGCGCTAATGTAGTAGGACGTGATACAGTCCTGAGAAATCATCTATGTCACATGGCAGTTCTTCTCGCATGTAGGGCTGGGCACATAACACTGCAATCCAGATGACTGATGGACACACCCCTCATCCAATCATCCAATCACTTCTCGACACACCCCTCATCCAATCATCCAATCACTTCTCCTTCTGCTTTATCTGCACAAGAGCAGCCTAATGAACAAGCAAGCATTATTTCATGTTGCTATAATCAGCTCCCTGCACATGAAGTTATGAAAAAACTAGAAAAAGTCATGAATATTCTCTTTTTAATTATAGTATCACAAACAAATTACTGCACTAATTTCCATGTCATATAAGTAGTGCCATTGGGAAGCCAGAAGAGCCTGATGGAAGACAGAGTATTTTGGAGAAATGCTCTCATATGGTCAAGCTGGAATCCACAATGACTTGACTGTATCTAATAATAAACAACAATAACAATAATATAATTATAAAAATAGTACTTAGCTAAGCCTAATAAAAACTAAAGCACTGTTTTACTGTTTCCAATGTATTACATAGAAATGCATTTTGTTTCCTTGTAGCACTCTTATTATTGTTCTTGATGGATACTAAACTCATACCACTCACTCTCTCTAAAACATTCTGGCTGGTTGCCCTCTGCTGCATTGGTCTGGCTATTAAGCTATAAGTAGTTTTGACAGCAAGCATCTAAGCATTCATCTAAAGATCAGTCAAATCTTAGGATGAAATGCTTATTATAGATGTTTGTCCTCCTTTATGGGTCAGGTGCATAGTTATGCGTGGTGTGCGATCATTAATAAAACACAGGTAAGAGTTGAACTTTCATATCAGTTTTCAAACCAAGATGATTGCTGGCCGGGCTTAATGTCGATGTCTTGACTGAGAAACACAGAATGTTTTTAGGGGAACCTGGTATATATTTTTGGCATTTTGAACAGCAAGAACACTCAGCTTCCAGGCATGCCTGAGGCTAAATGATTTGTTCTTGCTTGAGTTGTTTTTAACATGACACTGAGCGGTGTTTGGATATAACGGTTTGTGAGCAGTACTCTCATGTGCTAAATGTTCCGGTTTTAATCCGCCACAAAGCATTATTGCACGTTGAGTTTTACAGCGATGTATTTAACTGGATAGGTGCAGTTGTGGTTGAAGTACACCCAGGTGCAACCCATAGAGACACTCACTCAGAAAGACCTGCAATTCAAAAGTATTACAGCTATACTGTATTTAAGCGTAGCTACAGTATATTACATATTAATACTTCGCCACACTGAACATTTTCAACAAATGGAAACAGTTAACAAACGCATAGGAAATGACAAAGCCATGCATCTTCTTGCAGGATCCGACTTCCTGTGCAACACTCACATAATCCCGGTGAAGAACGAGGAAGGTGTGGTGATGATGTTCATCCTAAATTTTGATTACATGCTGGACGGGGGAAGCAGCGACTCTCTGGAGAAGCTAGGCCGAACAACTCCACCCAAATCTGACCACAGTGAGTAGCCAGCCCGGAACTCTTCTCCCTTCTTCCATATTGAATCTTTTTTTCATCTGTTCCTTAAAGCCAGAAGAACGGATGACTAGAATGTCACTATAACAGTAAATAGATCGACAGCAGACAGTGGAAGTTGATATCAGGGGTGTGCGGATTGTCCAGAGTACATAAATACTCGAATCATCCAGTCAGGGTGAGCGTTCCCTGATATAAAGGGAATAAATCGCTCGGAAAGGACAGCATTTGAAAAGTACAGACCCTCACTTGGCACATCCAGATAAGTCTGGGGTCCTCAATCATAAAGCCTGATACAGAAATATTAGGGCAAAAATAGTTATCTAATAGCATAAGTGGGGGAAAAAATATTGGAAACTTTTATCACCTGCAAAATATAAAAAGTGACCTGAATATGTCTGAAAACTTGTCTGATAGGATCTGGGTAATTCAAGACTTATCATGTTACATCTTAACATTATTAAACACATATATACAAGGAAATTATTTATGATTATCTATACATTCTTTTGTACTATACTTCTCTTTGATTTGACGCATGCTGCTATTACTCAAAATATAATTATGCTGGGAATAATTTATCAATTTAAATAATTCATGTGAGATTATAATGGATAATGAAAATGGCAGCTAAGCAAAACTGCTTCAAGCAATTTTAACTTTAAGTCATATGTTGTCTTTATTATACTCAAGTCTTTTTTGTAAGAGCCCTGATCTCATTGTCACTAATGATTAAAATAATAAACCTTTGGTATGTTCCTAGATATAAATTTCAAACTAATGGCTTCACCATTATCCACCTTATGGAATGTTCCATCAAATACCCGGTTTCATCTTACTATGGAAAAACACACACCCAGAACATAATCACAAGCACTATCTGGTCTCCAAACGTGCTTGGATTTGGCGCTCAAACAGTATGCACCTTCGCACATGGTCTGGCATAACCAGCAACCCCTTAAAAACATGCTGAAAGTTCCCATCCACATCGGTCACGTTTACACACTCGAGCTCTAGTGCCTGTTTTGCTCCAGCAACAATTCAGTTATTGGCACCGAGTATTTGACCACAGTTCCAATTACACAGTTTGGTATGTGTGTCCAACCCCCACCCTAATAAGTACAGATCCCAAAACACAACCAGAAGACCCACCAACATAAAAACTCTCTTTGTTATGTAACACCATGTACCAATTTTCTTTCTTGTTGTTCCTGGGCAGTAAGTGTTATTTTTTAATTTCTTATGCCTCAGATGTATAGAAGATGGCTATTCCCACAAACTTTGGGGCCAGGACAGAGATATTTTGAAACCAAAGTTGCTGCACAGTGTAATTAGAAATTTAAATATTAAATAAGTAATAAGAACTTTAAAACAATAACACAATTAATACCAAACTAAACACGGGTCTCCAGCTCCGGTCCTGGAGAGCTACTATCCATCAGGTTTTCTATCCTGTCTGGCTTCTGATGAGCTGCATTGTTCCTGGTATTTACCCAAGAACAGGTGTGGCTCATCAGAAGCCAGGAAGGATACAAAACCTTCCGGATAGTAGGTGTCCGGGACCAGACCTAGACCAGGAACCCTGGCCTAAAAGATCATAAAAAAAATTCAGGAAGCCCAAAATAATACTATTTGATGTCTCAACAGAAACCTGGCTCTACTGCAGTCTGAGGTGCCAAACAAACACCAGGTCAACACAAACACAAAACCAGCAACAACAGGGAAAGAAATATCATCATCATTTTGAGGGTGGTGTCAAAATATCAGGGTTCACCCAGCTCCATCTGCAGCGGGGACTGGATCTGCCGTTCCTTTGGGTGTCGGCCGGTCCGTCCACATGGTCCCAGTGTGCAAACCTCGAAAATAAAAGGAAACTTCTAAATCCCAGCATAACTTTTCAGACAACTCTATACTTAGCAAGCGCAGTTTGCCACCCGTGATGCGGCGTCCGTCCAGGTGACCTGAGTAACCAGAAAAGCAGGTCGTAGGCAGAGTCTCTGAAATGCTGCTTCAGCTCCCCTTAGGCCCTCCTATGGTTTGTCATTCGTCCCTCAGCAGGACTTTTCAGCACATTGGCACCAAAACACCTAAAACTGCCAAGTCTCTTGAGATCAGCAGCAGCAATAAAAAAATTCCCCCAGGTATGTTCTGCTCTTCTCCCACATCCTATAATCTTTATATGCTGGCATATGGCAGCTGCACCTGGTTCGAGCAGTAACAACCAATTTAGGTGATTCTAGCTGTGGTTCATTAACCCAGCCCAGATCTACACAGGTCTAGTTGGACTAGTCTGTCTGTCTGCCAGCAAATGCACATGGTAAATCCACAGCCACAGTAGTAATTGCCATGATTCATAAACCAACCACTAATGCATAAATTTAAAAAAACGAAGCTTAACCACAGTGGCAATACAACAGCAGACAGGTGATCAGTAATTTCTCCCTTGCTCTATACCAAAGACCTAGTAGATGATACATGGGGACTGGGGTGCCATTAATATAGAATGTGAATATGGTGTGCACCTCTGTAGCATTGGGGGAGGAGCTGGGGGTTATGGGTGGGGCTTAAACCAACAACTTCCCAATCACAGGCACACATGCTTAATCCACTGATCCACACACAGCCCCCCATAGTCAATGCATGGGAAAATATATGTTCTGCCCAACACCAACAAGCAAAAATGGTTGTAACTACACAGACTGAGTTCCCCATACATCCCATTCAAAAGCCAAACTCAGGTTTATTCATTCTATTGTGATGTATTTGAATTAATTAGCAATTGTATCCATATTTTGCATACATTTAACGCGTATGGCTTACTGCTTCCTGCAGAAACTGTCGTCCAATTAAAAAAAAAAATCTCATTTCATTGTGCCTGGAGATACCAGCATACAAAAGGGCCGAGAGAGAGTAATGCTATATGCTTAGGGAGCCTCATCACTGGGCACACATTATATAAGAAGATAAGGAAGCTCATTTATTTAATTTATATACACCAGTGTGGCTAAGAAAAGCTCTGGGTTTAGCTGTGGTTCATTCACACTGGTACATTTAGTGCCTTTATTTAATGTGTTTAATTAAAGTGGGTTATTTATATAGCTGTTTTCATGCTGATTTCTTACTGATTTACAGCAGAGGGATTGATAGCTGCTGTATGGAAATGAAAAATTAATGCGTTTGCAGGAAATGATTGCTAATTTTTTTTTTCTGTTTTTGGGTATAAAATTAAACACTTCATGGGTGCCATGGTAGTGCTATGAATGTACATGGTAGTATGAAAGGAAATTTTTGCACTTGTATTCCAGATAAAGTTGCACAAAAACAGCGAGAAAGCTACGCAAATTAAATCAATCTACACTCATGTGACTAGTGTTGCGCAAACGTGCATGTGCAGAGATGGTCCCTTGACCCACTGCAGACGGTGGAGTGGCGTGGTATGCGCCTCAAATCCGAAATTGTCATCTGTAGCAGACTGTCAGCGTACGGTGACATCAGCAAACAATAATAGCATCAGCCAATGACGGCGACAGGACCTGTAGCACCGACAAATGAAAACTCCAAACAATAAATAGCAGAAAGGCAGATGGAAAAATGGTGGCAAAGTCCAAATTGGCCAAATGACTTGCTGTTTATTCTGGAGTGCCCTCGTATCTTGCAAATGTAACACAATTAGCAGCCGCTGAGTAGCCGCATATCCTGTGGGGGGGGGGGGGGGAGATTCTCAAAGCGTCATTTTGGAAACAGAGTGGGTCATGCTGTTAGGTTGGGGTTTGCGGGAATAACTGTCACTAAACAGGCTTTCTGGTTGGCTCCTGTTAGCAGGAGCTGAAACAGGGACTGGATAGCAGATTAGTGACTGCCGTCCAGCTCCCAGACTCGTTCGCTCACTAACTTTATTTTACAGCCATCGTGTTCGGAGCACCACGGGTGAAAACGAAAGACTTTCCACTTGAAATGTATAGCCTGTTGGGCATTCACGCTTACAGAGTGATACTGTGTTTCACAACAGATGTCATTCCTGTATCACGGGGTTTCAAGTTTTCGCCTGACAGCTGCGAGAGCTGTGCGTTTTTTGTTTTTTTTTGTCTCCAGTAATGAATGCGCCGTTCTTATCCTGGCAGGCAGCTCTGTTTTTGTTGCCCGTATGAATTAAAGCGGCAATAGCATGAGACAGAGAGTGCTTAGATAGTTCCGATAGTCCAACGTGACGTCACCTACAATCGTTTATATTTCAACTAGTTTATACACCGGTTTCCTCAGCAGCCTGATATAAAAAAAAACAACAACGGTAAATGTTAAACAATCATGACAACAGAATATACACCGATATATTGGATTTCTATATATACACTGAAGAACGAAAACATTGTCACCCCCACCTGAAGGAAATAAAATCAATTATCTCATAAAAGCAACACGTGACCAGATATTTATTAGATGTAAGGTAACATTTGCTACCTGGATTTCACCTGTTCAGTGCAGAAAGGGGCAGAGTTAAAGATCTGAGTGACTTTCATAAGAGCCAAATCGTTATAGCCAGACAATTGAGCCAGAGCACCTGAGAATCGGTAAGGCTTGAAGGGTGCACATGGTCTGCAGGAGTGAGTACCTACTGACTGTAGAAGGGAAAAACCACCATCCGCTGACAGGGTTTTGGGTGTCCATGACTTGTCGATGCAAGATGTGAACTAATGCTGACTCATCTGACACAAACCAACAGAAATCCTGCTGTGGCACAAATTGCAAATAATTTTAAGGATGGTTATGGGAGTGATGTGTCACAACACACAGCAGTTGTTCCTTAATCCTTCAATGATTTCCACCCATCTGGGCTGCAAGGCAGCCCCAAAGCATGACAAAACCTTTGCATCATCGATTTACACTTGCATTCATTTTTTTAAGCTCATTCTATTGTCCAAAGTAAGGCACATTATTCATAACTAGTAGATGTGAACTAAGGATATGATGTGATTATTTTACTTCTTTTACGGTAAACTGCCCTATATGGACAAAAGTATGGGGACACCTGGCCACTTTAATGACGTCCCATTCTAAATCCACAGGCATCAATATGGAATTGGCATCCACTGATGTTGGATGTGAAGGCCTGGCTGGCAATCTCTGTTCCAGTTCATCCCAAAGGTGTTCAGTGGGGTTGAGGTCAGGGTTCTGTGTGGGCCAGTCAAGTTCTTCCACCCCAAACTCACCCAACCATGTCTTTATTTACCTTGCTTTGTGCACTGGGGCACAGTCATGCGGGAACAGATAAGGGTCTCCCCCAGACTGTTCCCATGGAGCTGGAAGGATAGAATTGTCCAAAATGTCTTGGTATGTTGACACATTAAGAGTTCTCTTCACTGGAACTACGGGGCCTAGCCTACCCTCTGAAAAACAGCCCCATACCATTACCCCTCCTCCAAGAAACTTTACAATTAGCACAACGCAGTCAGGCAGGTAAAGTTCTCCTGGCATCCGCCAAACCCAGACTCGTCCATCAGACTGCCAAACAGAGAAGCGTGATTTGTTACTACACAAACCACATTTCCACTGCTCCAGGGTCCAGCGGCACCGTGCTTTACAGCACTCCATCTGACGCTTGGCATCGTGCTCAGTGACGTGAGGCTTGCATGCAGCTGCTCGGCCATGGAAGCCCATTCCATGAAGCTCCCCGCACGGCTTTTTGTGTTGGGATTAATGCCAGAGGAAGTTTGGAACTCTGCAGTTATCAAGCCAACAGAGCGTTCCTGACTTTTACGCACTGCGTGCCTCAGCACTCGGGGACCCCGGTCTGTTCCTTTACATGGTCTGCCACTTCATGGCTGAGTTTCTGTTGTTCCTAAAGGCTTCCAATTTGCAATTATACCACTTATACGTGGCTGTGGAATATCTAGCAAGGAAGAAATTTCACAAACTGACTTATCGCTGAGGTGGCATCCTATGACAGCAACACGCTTCAACGCACTGAGTCCTTCAGAATGACTCATTCTTTCACAAATGTTTGCAAACCTGACTGCATGTCTAGGCGTTTGATTTTATAAACCTGTGGCAATGGGTCTGAAAGAAACACCTGAATTCAATGATTAAGAAGTGTGTCCCCATACTTTCCATATAGTGTCCGTATAATATATATACAGACTGTCAGAATGTCACAGTGTTGGTATTGGTGCAGGCAGAAAAAAGGGTGACGATCCACTTGCAGCTCCGAGACAGAAGGGGTTTATTAGGCAAAACTGAACACAAGAGGGAAGGCTCAAGATAAAAGGTCTGCAATGGTTCAAAACAAAATGGGAGACATAAGAATGTAACAAAGAAATCATAAAGCAAATACACTGAGGAACTGAGCAACATAGGGATCAGGACTTAGCACCGGAACAGCGCGACAACCAGACAGGAAGTAGCATCAATGAACTACAATGAACTCTCAAAGAACAGAACAAGAAGAGGAACTTAAATATACAGCTAACAAGACAGTACAGGACAGGTGAAAATCATAACCAGTTAACCACTCACAAGGATTTAGGGCAAACAAGGAACAAGTGTGGCATATTACCGCTAAACAGCACTGGAGACCAGGGAAAATGAACAAACACTAAAGCTTAAACAAGGAAAACTGAGCAAACAAGGGACAAGGAACAAAACAAAACAGATAAGGCTTGTTTTTAATGTCAATTAGTAGGGCCAAAACACAGAGTTTAAACTAAAGTGCAAATGCTTTAAAAAAAAAAGATATTTTTAAGTCACAGCTGTAATATAACCTTTACACGGTATACCAATCTCTGTTTAGCATGACAAAGTGGCATATAAACAAAGACCAACTGTCCCCTCCATATTAAGCTTGCCAACAATTATACTTCATACACCGGTGTACAGCAGTTTGAAAAGCAACACTATTGTGCTATTTTGAAATCATGGCAATAAAATTGGCCATGACAGGGAGGGGGGACGGCTTATTTTGTTGGCAAGATTTCAAAATACCGTGGAGTGCTCAACTTTAAAACTATTCAAAAAGTTTACCCACTTCACTACAGTACTTGTGCATGTTTGGTGCGATGCATCTGCCCTTGCTGTAGACATGTGCGCGATCGTCTGCGTCCACTGACAAATGAAGTACGTACACAAGAGTAACAGCACGCAGAAAAATGAAGCATGAACTAGGCTTAACTTCAGCGTTGCTGGGTGGTGACGTCACCATACCCAATTTACGCAGCAACCTGTAAAAATGCAACCAATGACAAAATTCGCTGTCAGAAGTTTTTTATTTTTATTAGTTGTTGCAACACATGCAGAAACATTTATCCCTCCGCAGTGCTCATCCAGTGCTCATCCAGTGATACATGCAGTGATCCTGGAGCCGATCCCAGGTAGCATGGGGCATGAGGCAGGGAACCCTCCAAACATGATCATAATATAGCACAGAGGACAGACGCACACAGTAACGGTAGTTTGGGGATGCCGTTTCATCCAAACCTACACACATAGAGGGAGAATATGGATGCTGCAAGCATCCAAGTCTACAGCAGGAAATAAATGCGTAATCCAAGAGAGAGGATGCAGTTCTACCATATTAAGAAGTAATTGATCTGAAATTGAATAATTATTTTTCCATCTTAGCTGCAAAGGCCCAGTATAAATATGGCAAAATTGCATTCTTGATGGTCTGAATAGACATTACTATGCCCCAAGGGTGATTAGCCCATAGTCCTTTTTATACCTTTGTACACACCAAAAATTAATGTTTTTCCACACACCAGACACTCAGGGGGTCTTATGAGTATTATTTTATAGCACAAATTGTTTCGCCCTATAATATTTGTCCAAGGTGGACAAGCGTTCACGTAACATTCAGTCAATAAACTTTTAGCAAATGTCATCTAAATAAATTATTCAACAGACTTCAAAGAGGGGAAAAATACCCAAGTGAACGTCATATTTGTTTGATCAAGTCATACTTAAAAATAACACTGGGGAGCTTCTAATTAAGTTTAGCAGACAAACACAGTATTGAGAGAACCAGATAAACTGAAAATAAGACGGTAAAGCCACTAAAAACAATTTTAAATGATAGATTGTATCATGTAAGCTATTTGTGCACGCAGGGAGAGTAACTGACTTAGTCCATTTAAATAATACAAATGCAAATAATAAAAAGCTATCCTATTTTAAAATATATGTGTAGAGTAGTAAGAGAGCCTGAACACGATCTGATCACATGATCAGATCACATGATCACTATTGAAAACGCTGATCTCACCTGATAGCATTGGTAAGCAAACGTGCATGCACCTTTACACTGAGCTACTGACAGCAGCGCCTTCAGCAGTAATGACCTTAAACAAATATCCTCTTCCTGTTAATCAATAGTGCTCATTGATTTGTAGGTATTTTGGCTCTTTCTTCCTTGGAGGACTGCTCTGACTAACTGAGATTGCCTTTCTTCAGCTCATTCCATAACACTTTAGACAGGCTGAGCTTGGCACTTTGTCTTGGCCGGTCCAAAGCATTACATGTCTTCTGTCTCAGAAACTCTTTTGTAGATTTACGTGTATGTTTGGGGTTGCCATCTTGTGTAACTCACTCTCTGTTTAGCTTCAGCTCACAAGCTACTATCCACAACATTTTTCTGGTATAATACAGAAGTCAGTTTATTGTTCTTCCAATGATTAAGAGGTACTATTATTGCAAATTGGCAAAACAGTATAATAGACTGCATGATGTTCTTATGGACCTGCATTTATTTATTTATTTATTTATCTATCTATCTATCTATCTATCTATCTATCTATCTATCTATCTATCTATTTATTTATTTGTTCATTCATATTTCTTATTTATCACATGCAATTCTACTTTTGTCTCAAATACATCCAGTTGCTTTCCAAATCATTTATCGGATGGGAATGTATTTGGAGAGTGATGGTCTCCTTCTGGTAGTCCTTCCAAGCATTCCACAGTTCAGCATTTTTCATATGGTGCACAATAAATTCAGCTGTTTCGATTTTGGTGGTTTTCAAATTTTGTCAATGGTGTTATCAAAGTGGCAAGTGATCAATTGATCGTCTTACTTTCATGACATCCCCATAATGAAGAATTCGGGGGGTAAAATTTTCCTCCTCTTCTCTATAGGAAAGGGAAGATTTTTCCGGTTACGACTACCAGCCTTGAACCTACTGGGCAGCAGCAAGCAGTCCCTTCCTCAGGAGGATCCGGATGCTGTGATGATAGATCTCCCCAAACGGAGTGACGAATCCATCACAATGAGGGATTTAAAGTCCCCCACCAAAGAGAGCTGCAGCCCCTCAGAAGTGGATGACACCAGGGCCCTCATTGGCTCAAGCCGGTGCCTGACGCCCGTCAATGTCTCAGGACCCCTTGATCACTCCTCTCCAAAGTGGCAGTGGGACCGATTATACCCTGACCCCCCCCAGGCCATCACCTTCCTAGCCCAGGGTACACTGCGGGATAGTCTCTACAGCATGAGACGGGCGTCTTCTGTCCAGGACATCGAGGGCTTCGGGTCCAGCACCAAGAGTGCATTCAGGGACCGTCATCCAAGTGAAGGTACCCATTTTTAACACTTTCCAAATAAGTACATTTTATAACCCATAATGTCTATGTGACTTAAAATCTTAATATAGTATAGAACCTTAATAGTCAGTAGCACAGCCCAGTTGATGTAATTAATCTGTAGATTGCGGAGAGTAATTACCACCCATAATGCATTGCACTGTTATGCCTTCTGTCCAGTGGGATCATAGTCTTGTACATTTACATGGCATAAAATAATCTTTCATTGCTCTTGTTGGAAATTCATTTCTTCTCCACCCTTTGCTCCTTTCACGATTACAAGGCTGCTCGTCAGACGACGGTCAGAATCTCAAAGGTAACGGCGTGCCATGCGTGCATGCCTGGAAGATAATTCCCTGCATGTGGCATTTTACCGTTAGTGTCAACCATCTCAGATAAAGAAGGCACCCATTAAAGGCTCGCCGCGGTTATTTTTAGATTTGTGAAAGTTTGAATTTTTTTTTTTTGTCGGCGGTACTGGAGATGAATGGGTGTGACTTTTGTGGCTCTGTCACCCAGCATAAAGGCATGAACACAAACAGAAAAACTCCTTTGTTTCATGTCATGTACTGAGACTCTCTGCCATGCAAACTCACCTTGCCATCTACCAAAGAAGCTGCTGAAGTCATTGTGACTCAGCGAGGGAAATTACATGGATCTTCCTCCCACTTACGATCTAGACTAGCCTTTCCATTACGATGTATTACAGTAGAGATTATCTGCCAGTCAGCTGCTGTTAAAATCTCACCTTCACTTACAGTACACTTCAGATCACAGTGTGTGGTGATATTGTGTAAAAGTGATTCACATTGTGCCATGGCGGTTTTTTTCCTTCATAGAAAATGCACACGTGCTTCACAACAGCCGCAAATCTCTCAGTGATGCTGTGCAAATGATGTCTGGATTCTAGCAGTGAAAAATAGTTGTATTATGGTATCTACAGGTTGTTTGTTTCTTGCTGGAACCAAATAGATGAACTTCAGAATAAGAAAGAACAACTGAAATTGTCCAAAGTATTAATAATTTATCATACAAACATTGATTCTGACTTATTAGGACCTTTTTAGCAATGAATCTTCTCAGATGATAAATTAGAGTTAAAGTAAAATAAAGTAAATAATGTAAAGTTAGAAATCATACATGCAAACAGAGTCTGACATCACTTTCAGTGTTTAGCCATTCAAAAGAAAAAAAAAATGATGGCTATATTTGGTAGCACTGAATAATTTGTTCGATTGCATATTTGTCTGTTTTACATGTCTAGGTCCATTCAACCATATAAAACCAAGCCTGCTAGGCTCTACTTCAGATTCCAACCTCAATAAGTACAGCACCATCAACAAAATCCCACTTATTAAGCTCAACTTCTCCGAAGCAAACAACGAGAAGAAGATGGCTTCCCCTCCGACGTCGGAGAAAACCATAATTGCACCAAAGGTCAAGGACCGAACGCACAATGTTACAGAGAAAGTTACACAGGTAGGATGGGTTGACAACTTGTCGTTGGCGGATTGCCTGTGGATCACAGTCATCATCATTTGTTTGTTGTGATGTGGTTCTGCTGGAAAAAATTCACTCCACTGATAAAGCCACACAAATCACCCCGCAGATGCCCCCAGTTTATAATTTTTAAACTTGCAGTCATATTTATTTCAGAATAGGAAATCAATTGAAAATATGTTTAATCTTTCTCCTTAAATCTAGTTTAAACTAGAAATATAAACTCTGCTTTTAAATTCCCCATTTAATTCCCAGGTGAACAACAAGAACATTATTTTAATAAATGTGCACATTAGGGCTTCCATTCAATTCTAAAAAGTCCTAAGTAAAAATATATTTGATTTCCTCTGGAGTAAGAGCAGTGTACAGATGTTACCATGTCAGAGCTATGGTTAAAAATTAAATTTATTTACTGCTTCTTGAGTAAATTTATGAATACTAATCTCATTTTCGTCCAGCTAAAATAAAACAGATGTCTTCTTTCATTTTTACAATTTTGTATGTTGATCATAATGAGGTGTTTTTTTTTTTTTAAAGTAATTCGGTGCTGTTTTTTTTTAAGCTTTACCGTACATTCATTATTCATCCATATGGAAAAGTCATTCGCAAGCTCTCCATCAATGCATGAAAGTGTAATAAAGTTTTGACAATCGATCCATTCAGACATCAGTCTTCCACAACTGCCAATCCAGTACAAGGTTGTGGTGAGCCTGGAGTCTATCCCAGAATGCACTGGGTACTAGGGGACATCCTGGGCTGCACACATACACATACAAGGGGTAATTTAGAGACACCAAGCCATCCACCTGCTTTTTGGATTGCCTAGTGTAGTAGTCACCATTTATTCATTTAATACTTTGAAGGTTATGTCACAGTGTATTCTCCTCCCCTACTTAAACCGATATATTATCCACTTCTGTGTCTAATCCTTCTGATATTATCAGTCTTTGTACAGGGCACAAGGATTGTATCACAATAGTCAATAACTCTTCTTCAATTTTATACTTTTATCCATTCTTTGGAAACGCAAGCGTATCAGACTTCCGAGTAACTTCCACCGGATATCAAACATGCACGGTCGACTAACTGCCAAGTCAGAGGAAATTGTTGTATTCCTCTGTGCACAGCAATACATGGAGCCGTCAGTGTTCAATGTGCTATTTATAAGCTAAAGGGCTTCTTTTCACAGCCCGTTTGCAGAGCTCATTAAATCCAGGCGAATACCACCGTTGTGGGATTCCAGAAAACCTGGGATAATTTTAACTGTAAACTAACACGTCCAGAAAAAAGCACACTGCAAGCAGACAAGTGATCTAACCTGAAGACAATACACGCTTTAATGACACAGAGTTGCTGAATTTTGCCCTCTTCAAGGTGCTGTGATAGGGAGAGAAATGATTTAAATATATAACCTCTCCTGGAATATACTTACATGCAAATGGATATTGTTTACTTCCTGGAATGATGCAATTATCGAGATATTAAATTCCTTGAAGGTTTGCACTCAAAACAGTTATATACAGATATTTAACCAGCATGCCACCTATCGTCCTAATGATCACAATTTTGAAGTGCTTCCGGAAGATTACCAGACGGTTTGGTTACTATTAGAGATGGACCGATCAACATTTCTGAAGTTGATAGAGAGTAACTCACACCACAGAAACCACTCTTCTCTAATATGCCTGAAACACCTCGTTGGAATTCCAGCCTTTACTTCCATGACATGGTGAGGTCACCTCATAAAACAATCCTTATTGGCCATCTACCTGCAAGGATCTGTCTGCAGACTACAAGACAGGGGCGGAACATGTAGGGCAAGCTGACCAATCGGGAAAGCTGACCAATCAGAGCACACTGAGCTTTTGGGGGTGTGGCTTAAAGCCCTAACAGTGTTTCAGGCAGTTATAGACAGAGTGGATAGAGATGTACAATATTAGACAAATTTTGTGCTTTTGGAACATTGAAGCATGTAAATCTATTCAAGTAAACCCTAAAAATAAAATTACGAACAGTGAAATGGAGCATAATAGGGCCCTTTTAAACAAGCCATTTATGATCAAAAAGTATTTCCAACTAGGAATAATATAATTTGGCTCTATGTGTGACACTAAACAGCAGAATCCAGTGTCCTCAACAATAGAAAACAGCTGATTATCTATAGCAATGAATTCCATTATGTTGGCTGCGATTTCACTCTGTTGCTGCTGTACCTCTGGTATCATTCAAGTAACCCCTGCACTACATATTGTCTGGTCATTGGATTAGTTTTTCCGTCTTCACTAACTCCATTAGCTTCCCATATTCACTGAACTCCTTTATGTGATTTGCTCTAGAAGTGCCTTATCAAGTGAGTATCAAGTTGTTTTGCTCGTGTCACACTGGTACTGTACACGAGGCACTCTGGTTTTGCAAACATTTGCAAACATCAGATATTTTAAAATCCTGCCATACCGAAGATGTTTTCGGCCAACACCGACTAACAGCCGATCAATCGATCCATGTCTCGTTACTATTAATAATCCCTCAAACCATTCAAATCACATTACTATGGGTATATTAGTAAATGCAACTATGTATTTTGTTTTAGTGTTCTTCTGCTTCAGGCTACAGCTGTCCCCAAGACAATATGCATCAGTAGACGACAACAGAAATCTGCCATTCCCAATAGTGGTGCAAGTGCATGCTCCTTGAAAGCTGTCCCAAATCCACGGCCCCAAATAACGCACACGTCACACATCCCATTCTAGCTGCTACTGGCATCTATCCACCTCCTCATCACCTCCTGCTGTGACCGCTTGGTTGTCCTATAAGAGGGGATTATCATCAGTCAAATAATGACAGGCGAAATCCCCCCTAGGACTCCAGACTATAAAAAAGCACCGCTGCACACTGATGCATGCAAGCGCAACAAAATGCACATAGTTTAATCCGCTATAGTTACGGAAGGCAGTCAAGAGACATATGGTCTATCGCATGAATATTTTCAATATTTGATATTTAGGTTATTAAGCTAGAGTAATGTTGTCTTATGCATAATCGTAAGTTAAGCACGAAGATGCAGGTACAATGTCATAATGAAGAACTTTCCTTCAGCTGCTTCTATTAATTTGCCCACAAATCATTAGCCGGTGAATAATGAATCGTTGCAACATGGAAGGCTTGGCACTATGCCAGATGATTAAGTTTACAGTTTTTCCATCCTTCACTTTGATTCCACCAGTAATATTGTGCCCTCAGGGGGAGTTTGTCTTCGGAAGTACCCTGCCCGTAAGTGCCACCGGGCAGATGCAACAAGTTCTGTTCACATGCGGGAGACCCCAAAGGGTGAGCAGCTATATACGCTGTTTAACTTAATCACTATGGCAAAATAACCGCATGAGAATCACCATCTTCTAAAAAGCATAAAGCATAAAAATGTTTTTACCCAGATAACAATATTAAACATTATGTCAGTCAATAAAGTGTCCAGAATTATTACCCCATACCCATGTAAATGTGTTAGCACTGTGGTATATAAAATCTGCAGTGCATCCCATTTAGGGTGTCTCCCTTCGCTTTTGTCTACAGTACATTAATTTTAAATCCTCTGGGGTGTTGATGAAACTGAGAGAGATTTTATTAAGCTATCATTATACTGAAGTGTCACAAGTTAACATAGTAGGTATCTCACACAAAGAAGCATGGTTACAGCAATAATAGTAATAACAGTGGTAGCCTACGATAAATTACCAAGCTAGCTATCCAAGTTGGCTAAAAATTGACTGCAAATAAAATTACATGTGTAATCTAGATAAGTGTTGGTGTCATTGACTATAGGAGCTTTACTTAGTGTATAACGTTCGTAGCACAAGGCTGAAGTTGGTTTCTTATTTGGCAGTTTTTTATTGACAAAATCCGTTCCACCGTATGTATACATAATGCATGTTCTGACATATTCATAGCAATTTATCTTGCCAATGTCAAAACATCTTTCGAAAGTTTAATGCCATCTGATGAATCAAGTATTACATTTATGATATCCAGAGACTGAAGGTTTTTTACTGTAGAATTTTAAACATACTGTAATGCCATCGGAAATTGGCATTCTTTTCCTATTAAGAACCATTGAAAAACAACATATGACATGATATATTCACAGCAATTTATCTGGGGAAAATCAAAAGCTGTTCAAAAGCTTAATAGCATCTGATACAATGACTATTACACTTACTCAATAGCTGTGGTCACAAGGCATGGAATAACCAACAATGAGGTGTCAGCTAGGGCTGCCACTAACTTTCTATGGATTAATCTATTGACAATGTTATCGATTGGTCGATTAATCGAAATGATTCATTTTCCTCCGGAAAATTAAATAGACTGTTTAATTTAAGTTAATTGTATTTTGACAACAATAAACTGTATGCTATTGCAGGGATTTACATAATAGATATGTACGCAAATTAGTAGCATGTCTAACAATTCAGCGTTTCCTTTTGCTTACAGTATTAAATTCGGTAAGCGGAACAGGCCACATGCGGCTGTTTTAGTAAATCATGGAAGAGGTAAGTCAAGAAAGAGACAGCTCAGCAAGCACAACATCCTTTAAAAGGAGATAATGTGGATGGACAAGGCAAAAGGTGTTGGTGGAGTGGTGCTGCTTTGCTGATGAAGTCCGGCGTGTTTCTTTTTGTAAATATAGTTTTCATTTTCATTTCGGTTCATGGATCATCATCTTTTGTTTAGTGTGCGTTTTCATTTCAGTTTTATTTTACGATAATAACAGCGGTCCTAACAAGCCCAATGCACACAAACACACACTAGCACCATCAATCCACTTAATATAAGCCCAGATTTTTTTCAAATTAACGTTTTCTGAAACACTTATTCAGTGGAGATTCTATGGTACTTGGCAACTTTATGGCTTTAATAATGAGTGTATTTAGCAGATACAAGGACAAAAGATTTTTTTCGCTTATTCTGGCGGTCCAGAATAGTGCCTGTGTGTTTTCTCTTCAGGCACTTGTGCATAGCACTAGTGCTTCTGTTGTATGCTAATGCCACCAAACTCTGCAGTGTAAAACCACCTTTTTGTTTTGTGATAATTTGAACTACTCCCATAATTATGTAGTGATATTCATGGAAAACATTTGTTATAATGAAGGGTTTTAGAAATCATGATGGTTCTCATTACAATAATAATAAAAATGTGTCAATTTAAAATATTGATGTTGACGTATTTTCAGCATTGATGTCATCGACTACGTCGACTAATCGCAACAGCCCTAGTGCCGACCCATCACAAGGAACACTGAACTATGACCAATTTGCTAACTCTAATATACCTTCACATACTTTTGGACTGTGAGTGTGTGTGTGTGGGGGGGGGGGTCACTGGAGTACCCAGTATCAGACAAGCAGATGTTTTGATTTTGCCCAGATAAATTGCTGTGAATATGGTGTGTCAATCAGTGTTTTTCAATGGGTCTTAATGGGAAAAATGCAACATTCAGAGGGCATTATTTTTAAAATTCTACAGTATGACATCTTACCGAAGGATACAATACTAAACACTGGATATAAGAAGTGTAATAGTTGCTGTACTAGGTGATGTGAAGCTTTCAAACAAACATTTTCACATTGGCAAGATAAATTGTTGTAATTAAGGCACAACATTAATTAAATTAGGAACCCGGTTACATTGGGAAAGTAGACACCGGACACACTTAAATAAATAAAGAGTAAACATGCTGTCTGAGCACTTCATATGTGCTCTTGAAAAAAGAACTTAAACTGGGTAAGAAAGTACAAATTCTGTATGAAAAAAAGACACACGGTTTCAGTAAGGAGAGTATGAGTAATTCGTTATTTACGCCCCGGAGCACATGCTTAAAAGTATCCTTTCTGTCATTTTAGGTACTGTCACTGGGTGCAGACGTGTTGCCTGAATATAAATTACAGACGCCACGTATCGAGAGGTTGACCATACTCCACTACAGCCCCTTCAAGGCTGTGTGGGATTGGCTCATCCTCCTGCTGGTCATCTACACGGCCATCTTCACGCCCTACTCCGCTGCCTTCCTCCTCAATGACCAGGAGGAGCAGAAGCGGCGTGAGTGCGGCTACTCCTGCAACCCGCTGAACCTGGTGGACCTCATAGTGGACATCATGTTCATCATAGACATCCTGATCAACTTCCGTACCACCTACGTCAACCTCAACGACGAGGTGGTGAGCCATTCTGGAAAGATCGCCATCCACTACTTCAAGGGCTGGTTCCTGATCGACATGGTTGCTGCCATCCCCTTCGACTTGCTCATATTCGGATCTGGGTCTGATGAAGTAAGCTGACACCAAAGTGTTTTTCTCTAATGCAGTGCTTCCCAATCCAGTACTCGGGGAAGCGCAGATGGTCCACATTTTTGCTCCCTCCGAGCTCCTTGCCAGACAGTGCACATTTTTGCTCCCTACCAGGAGCTAGAAGAGAGCAAAAACAGACTCTCTGTGGTTCTTCAAGGACCGGATTAGGAAACACTGCTCTTTCAGGGTGGCTCAGTATGCAGCACTGTGACCTCCAGCGGTAGCGATTCCAATCGCATCCCCGGCTCTGGTTACATACCCTCCTTGTGTTTGTGTAGGTGTCCTCCCACAGCCCAGTGACATGCAGTTTGGCAACCTGACATTTCTAAATTGTTAAATCCCATTGTATGTGTTCCCTGGCGATGGACTGGCACCCTGCCCAGGGAGCTACCCTGTTCTTCCTGTGATAGGCTACACCGCGACACTATATTGGACAAGTGACATTGGGGCATAAATGGCTGCTTCAGTTTACTTTGTCTTTGGGGTGGTTTTGGTTATTTTGCAATTTCTCAATTACTTTCTGCAAAGCCAAAGCCCTGAGCAGTCAGGGTTATAAATCAGTTAATTTCCTTTTCTTATTGTGGATTTTTTTTTTTTTATTTGTTTGATTAGCATTCTTCAGGAGGAGTTTTCTCACCGTTCCTTTGTTTGGAGCAGTAGCACAATACACCCAATCACAGTCTCTGAATTACAGTCGGGCACTGCTTTTTAAATGAGAGACAATCTGCTGTGACTGTGTTGCAAAGCAACAATAAGGCTGCAGGGATCGAAGCTGGTGACACTGACATTTTTCTCATGAACTGTGCCTAAAATGTCATCTCGCCTTAAGGGTGTAACTTTGGTTTAAACACTGGGAGGGGGCTGAGGTCTCTACCAATTTAGGGGGAGACATGATTATGGGGGGATTGGGTTGTATTAGCCAGTATTGATTATTGAGGGGGTTACAACCCCCCCGTAATTTACGCCTAATTGTTACCTTAACTGTGGACTAAGGCCTTGCATCATGAATAAGAAAACTATGGACTTCAGGGGGAATAAAAATGGTGAAAAAGGTTTAGTTGCATTTAAAAATATCCTCCTTAAGTATAACTTCCAACCATCCATTACCTCTTACCAGTGTCCATTAAGTATTGTATCAGACACACGTGTGCTTTACTTTATAATCTGTTATCTAACCAAAATTTGAATCATTTTATGAAAACAAAAAAAGTACTAGATTTGCTGTATCATAATAAGGGGTGAGAATTATTGAAATAAAATTCAAACACTACTTAAAATCACACATTTGCATGATATAAGAATTAATTAGTCTGATTTGCAGCTGTGTATATGAAAGTTCCTAGTTGCCACCTTTTTTTATTAGTAGTTAAGTGCAATTCTTGTTGATGGGTTTAATAGATCCAGGCTGTTACGTCGAATCCGTACAGCCTGAACATGGATTTCATTCTTAATGTCCCACTTAAATATTTTCGATTTTAAAAAACACTCCTCACTGCTGACAACGTGTGAACTTTAAAATCAGGGATCAGTTTATTAGGAAGAAGACATGTGGTGCCTTGGAGTGGCAACGGGTCAGAGACGTCGAAGGCCGCGGTGGATGGGATGTATTTTGTGCCCTCAGCTGCCGACTGGTTCAATCCACTTGCCAATGGCAAGTCGGGCAGCGACGGGGAGGGTGTGCTAATCCTGCGCTCCGTGCTTTCTAGACCCGCATTTCGCCCAAAGCTAATTTGGAATTTGTGGGCAGCTGAAGGACCCTGATCCGACTTTATTTCATACAGACAAACTCTTCTCACCCTGTGAAGAGTAGCTGTGATGTTGATATTAGCATCGCTTGAGATGTGGGAGATTGAAAGAGGGCCCATATTTTATTCATAATCTTTGAGAAGCTGTAATACAGAATGAGCCACTCCTACTTTCATGCTATGGGAAACTTGGATGTGCCAATTAGCCTGACTGCAGGAGAGGAACCCAGATACATATAGGAAACAAAGATGACATGGAGATACAAGCAAACTCCAAACGTCCAAAGAGAACAGCTGGAAATCAAACCCCAAGCTGCAGACATGTGAGCCAACGGCATATTTAATTTGTTCACTACGTCTTGACCTTTCTTATTCATAAACAAATAGAGCATTTCCCAAGATCTATGGTCATTTATGCGCTTGCTGCAGGTAATATAACATGCTAGGCCTGGCATAACCATTTATTTTCAGAAAGGCTATTTCCCTCCACTGTTAATAATTAATTGGTGATGATTATCTGTTCATTTTATTGATCGAACCATTCTGAGAAAATAGCGTGTATTCATCTCCACCAGCCAGGGTAATTAATTCACATTTACATTTATCAGGGCACAGCTGGGGTCTCAGAAAACAGAAGGGAATTGTATTTTACCATATGGGAGCTTTGTAAGCCTCGTGCCAATATTACCAGGGGTATAGGATAAGATATGCAATATATATCCTCTGTGGATGACCCAAGTCAAATTTTACACCGAAAGCTGGTTGTCTACCTAACCAGGCTTAATGATGTGAGACTTATGGGCAGGGATGGACATAACTACCACGCAAGTACGAATTCACCTTTAAAAACAATACGTGCAACAATCGATTGTGGTAACAGTGTAAATGCGTACTTATACAGTATTTAGTGTGCATTTGCGAAGATATGACAAACAAAATATAATGCATTTTAATCTTTATATGCTAACTCTACTTCATTTGCGGTATGCAAGTTAAAATGCACTGTATTTTCTTGTCATAACAGCATAAATGCAGATAAAATACGTACGCATTTCCGCTTTTACAAACAATTGATTGTCGCACGAATCATTTGTAAAGTTGAATGGGTACTTGCGTACCAGTTATGTCCATCCTTGCTTATGGGTCCTAATGTGCCCTGTACAGTGGAAAACAGGCAAAGACCATCAGACCTCATACAATAGTAGGCATCTGTAGCATGTGAACAAGCTATGGGTATCAGCGTTTTCCAATCATACTGTACAACGCTGCTGTAGTGAGAACTATCGAACCTCTGTTTAAATACCTCTAATGTTCACCATTCGATGCAAGATGCTGCTTCCATCAGTATAATTTCCTGTATATGCGAGGAGTTATTTATAGCCGACATAATGAGGTATCTGCTGTATGTACAAGGAAAGCCTGGGCAAATACTTGCAGCTGGTCTGATTTTATGTTACTACACATGCATTGTAACCAAAGAGGCCACACTGGGCAGAGAGACCCATTCGACACATAGATGACACACATGCATAGTGGGGGTGTGATTTGAACCCCTGGTGTTAGGGGGTGGGGGAAAACAGCGCTACACTAAGCTACCCTTCTTCCTCTATTTTGACATAATTTTATTACATTTTATAGATAGAATTTTATATAGATTTTTATCTGCAGGCATCTGAGGCTTTTTCGCCGGTCTGAAACGAATGGTCTCCGAATGGTGGAAATCACTGCACAGTATCTAGTTTGGAGTAGTTATTCAGCAGCAGTTTTTTCATGTACCACCGGAAAGTTCTTGTCATTATCATGCTGGCCACCCGCAACAGTCCGGCTGACATAACGGGAGCTTCGGCATCTCAAGGGAAAACTCCACATTTATTACAGCAGGGACAACAGTTTCAGCGCTTTGGTTTTCATTCAAAGGTTGATTGTTTTGGGGCAATAAAAGTGCAGGATTTTTTTTTGCGTAAGATAATCTTTCTGAGAATATCACATCCAAATCTCTATGCAGGGATTATATTTCTTGTTGTTATATTTTTAAAAGCTTTGTACGTTGTCCTTTTTCTGTGTGGTCCCCGGTGTCACCCATTAGATATGCAGAGGATAATTTTTAGGTGCCTTTCTGCCATTGGCTACAATAGTTTAAAATTGCAGGTTTACTAAAACCTCATTAGTCCCCGAGTCACCCGCCCCGCCTACCCTCGTGTTTCCAGACGACCACTTTGATTGGGCTGCTGAAGACGGCTCGTCTGCTACGGCTGGTCCGCGTGGCCCGGAAACTCGACCGCTACTCGGAGTACGGAGCCGCCGTGCTGATGCTGCTCATGTGCATCTTCGCCCTCATCGCCCACTGGCTGGCTTGCATCTGGTACGCCATCGGCAACGTGGAGAAGCCGTACCTGGAGCACAACATCGGCTGGCTGGACAACCTGGGCGTGTCCATCGGGAAGAACTACAATTACAGCGACCCCAACTCTGGGCCCTCCATCAAGGACAAGTACGTGACGGCGCTCTACTTCACCTTCAGCAGCCTGACCAGCGTCGGCTTTGGCAACGTCTCGCCCAACACCAACTCTGAGAAGATCTTCTCCATATGCGTCATGCTGATTGGCTGTGAGTCTGGTTTGCAGGCATTTTTTCCTCCTTTGGATATGAAAAAAATGAATGAGCGTTTCACAATGTTCTTCTTCTACTCTTGCCATTTAGTGGTCTCATTTTACACTTGGTGCAGATTATAATTCGGTTATGAAACGTCCATCCACCCACCTGCCTTCAAATACAGGGTCGCAGTGAGTCTTAGGAAATAAGGGCTCAAGGCAGAGGATATCCTGGATGGGGTGCCAGTCCATTATAGGCTACATGCTGACAGACACTCACCGCCGCACAAACTAAGGGCATTTTTGAGACAGCAGTTTTCCTAAACAGGAGTAGCTGGAGAAAAACTATACAAACAGGACGGTGTGTGGCTCTGGGTTCGCATACTGTACCCATGATCGGAAGGTCATGGGCTTCAGTCCCATGGTCAATAGAGTAATTTTGCTGTTGGGCGTCTGAGCAAGGCCCTTAACCCCCAATTGGTCCAGGGATTGCCTGACCCTGCTTTT
>JAODJW010000001.1:45843029-45869737 GCA_026777045.1 Hyperopisus bebe | reverse complement strand
TGTATGTCTCAAAGGAGGGTTAGGTTTAGGGTTGGTATTGGGCTATTTACACGTGTATGTCTCAAAGGAGGGTTAGGCTTAGGGTTTGTATTGGGCTATTGACACGTGTATGTCTCAAAGGAGGGTTAGGTTTACGGTTGGTATTGGGCTATTTACACGTGTATGTCTCAAAGGAGGGTTAGGTTTAGGGTTGGTATTGGGCTATTTACACGTGTATGTCTCAAAGGAGGGTTAGGTTTAGGGTTGGTATTGGGCTATTTACACCTGGTCCCCATGAAGGAATCACGCTTGAAGCCCTGGTGCATTTCATGCGGCTGCTTTCACACTGGGGCTCGTGCTCTTTTTTGGGTCCTATGTGTCACTTCTTGGTGGAGGGGGGGCACTTTGTGGGAGACACCTGCAGCTACAGTAGCACCCAGCTCCACCGGCACTGTTCAGATGGAGATCGCCATTTGGGACTTGACATTTCCCCTGACCTGGTATCAGTGAAAGGGCCCTCATATGGCCTTCTTCAAACGAGAGATCTGTGGCACGGCTGAATGCCTCCTCGTCCTCAGCCAAAGAGTTTTCTGTAAAGGTTTAGCGAAGACCTTTATTCATCCTTTATTCATCACTTCCTTTCTCTGAAGTAAATAGTGTGAAAGATAGGCATGGATCTGTTTAAATAATAAATCACTGGAGAACCTGACAGCCCAAACCACACCGCTAACAACCACATATCACTAATGACCACTAAGTGTTTTTTGTTATTATACATATACTTTTTGTTTATTTTTTATTCGTATCTTTTTTATTTACGTAATACTCTTTTTCATTTCTATGTTCACTTGTCTCCACTATGTTTACTGTCTTATGCTTTGTTTTGTTTTGTTTTGTATATTTGTTTGTCTGCACTTTACCTGTTTCTCTTGCTCCTGAATGCAAAATAATTTCCCCCTGGGGTCAATAAAGCTTATGTTATACCACTCACAGATGGGGAAGCTGACCAACCAGCATGACATTTTCCTCTCCCCCTCTTCCAGGAAAGAACGACATCTTCGGTGAAATGATCCACCAATACGCTAAGCCTGGGAAGTCCAACGCAGATGTCAGGGCACTGAGTTACTGTGACCTGCACACCATCCAGAGGGAAGACCTCCTGGAAGTGCTGGACATGTATCCAGAGTTTTCAGACCACTTCCTGACCAATCTGGAGCTCACGTTCAACCTGAGAGATGAACCGGCTAAGGTATCATCTTACCTGGGTGGGCATCCACACTGTTGCTTCCGACACCAAAATCATAAAATTGAAATGCTCCTTCTCTTTCTTATCGTGAAACCTGGACAAATAAAATCATGATCATACATTCTGGAAAGGAAATTTTTTTTGCAGTTATAATAATACAGTAATATCATAAAATATTTATTATTTCCATTTTTTATTGATTTGGATGTGGGTCAGGTATATACAGTATATTATGGTATATGGAAAACATCCAATGATATCATTTAACTTGTTTGAAATACACACAGTGATGAACCCAGCGAATCAAAACAGAATACAGGTACTGCAATATGTTTAATCTAAAGAGATTGATATTATATTTTGATTATAGTGAGTAATACTGTAATGGAGAGCATAACCTCAGTCAACCTAAATAAAAATATATGTAAGTAAACAACAATACTCAGTTGCACTTGGTTTGCAACATTTAAATTATATTTCAACAAGAGATTGATGCCCTAGTGTGTTTCTGGGTCTTTGACTTACACGTTAACGGTTGTTTGGCAGGCTAATTTTTCACACAGCAGTGAGTCGGATGGGGACAGTGTCAGATTCAGAAGAAATATTTCCTTTAAGCAAAAGCCATCGCATGGTAAGTGACAATCCATCTTGAGTTTGCCTTTGTAACACATTGGAGCCATATTGACACAATTGCTCAGAAATCATTTTTAGATAAGAATGTAAATGATTAATTTTGCATTGTAGAACTGAGCCCTTGTGTTTATTTTTGTTGTCCCATTTTCATTCAGGTTCACAATTGTACATGACTAGTTTGTCAGAAAGACCTGCACAAGTTTTATTTACGCAAGAAAGATCAAACAGAAACGTGTGAGAGAGTTGAGAGAGCGGTGACTGTTCTGTCCTCTCTGTTGCATTATAGTGGCTAGCTATATACTAGCAGCTAGCATTTATTGGTCTGTAAGGGACACTTGTGAGCAGGGAAAAAAAATCCCAGCATGCACTATGTGCAGTGGAACCATGCCGATGAAGTTCTGCCACTGTGGAGCAATTGTTAATGTAACTAAGATTTAAGCTACAATCACAAATGCTTGCCGCAACTGTGCTCAGGGAGAAATTGGCATCGGCATTCAGTTACATTTCTGGGGTTGCTGTTACTGCACAACTCTGTCACTACATAACAGTACTGTGAACATATTTAAGTACAAATGCTGATTTTTTTTTTTTAAAAGCTACCAATATTCACGGCAACCAAGGCAATTGGGGACTTCATAATTAAAAGATGAGTATGAGTCAGGACTGCCAACTTTGGTCAGCTGGTTGGACTGAGATTTTCAGTTAGAGACAAGTCAGATGTATGCAACAGTTTTATTACCATGTAAATAGTGTGGAGGGTTTGCAAACTACCCCAAGGCTTTTGATGTAGCTAATTTTAGGTTTATAAAGAATAATATAGATTTGCTGTAAGATTTCTTGCGCGAGTGTGAGAGTGTGAAAGCGTGAGTGTCACACCAAATGTGTGAGAGTTGGCAACCCTGGGAAAAGTAGATGTTTGACTGGTGACACAGATCATGCCTGAATTCGGGGGGGGGGGGGGGAGCACTGGATTGAGAATGATTGGCTCAACACTTAGTCATAATGCTGGATTGGTGAGGTTCATCCACACATGTGCTGGCTCCCATTCCTTAGGAGGAAACAAAGATGGACTGAGCGAGGCCGGTGCAGAGCAGTACTTCTACCCAAGGAGGGACTCCGAGGACAGAGGTGACACCGGCCAGGAGGAGGAGGAGGAGCAGAGGCCTCTGTGTACCGGGATCCAGGGCTACCCTTTAGTACGGGACCAGAGCCTTAGTCCGGACCTAAAGTACACCACTGACATCCATGCAAGACACCATCTGGAGCAGACTCAGTTATGCAAAGGTATCTTGTTCCCATTAATACTCAAAGTCAATTTCCCACGTTGAACACAAAAAGGACACTTGTTTCATGACTATCAAGGGTAACATTTGTTGTCTGCCTGAACATCTGGATCAACAACAGTATTATTACATCATTATATGGTTCTCAGACATCTACGTCCAATAAAAATGCAATTTAGCTGAAGATGTTACCCATTGATCTGCCGTACCTGTTTATCTAATACAGGGTCGCTGTGAGCCTGGAGCCTGTCCCTGGAACCACAGGGTACTAGGCTGGGCACACCTTGGATGGCATGCCAGCCCGTCAGAGGGCACTCATTCACACACCAAGGGTAATTTTAGAGATATCAATGCCCTCAGCATAATGCCTTTGGACCTTGGGAGGAAAATCAGATGATTAGAGAGAACATGCAATGTGTGTGTGTGCGTGTGTGTGTGTGTGTGTGTGTGTGTGTGTGTATATATATATATATATATATATATATACACACACACACACACAGGTTTGTAATTATATCCTTGTGGGGTCTCTCCATCCATTTCTATGGGGAAAACTCTAATCCCAACATGACAACCTTAATGCCTACCCAGCCCTAACCTTAACCATAAGTAGCCAAACAAAATACAGGACTTTTGGGATTTTTAGTTTTTTGTTTGCATTCACAGATCTTTGTGGTGACCTGAAAAATGGTCCCCTCCATGTCAAAATAACAGGCTTTTATTACATTGTGGGGGGACATTTGTTCCCTACAATGTAATATAAACATAATCCACACACATACACACACACCCAGCTGAGGGCAGAATTCAACCCACCAACTCTGCAGGCTTGAAGCCAATTCCCTATCCACTGAGCCGCTCTGCAGACTTCATCTTGCAGTAAATATATTTAACACAAAGTCCCAAAACCAAGCAAAGACTGCAGAGTTCGCCGATTGACTGAGATCAAGCTGGCCTCTGCATGCGGAATCATAAACCTCGGTACTGGGAGCCATCGGACAGATCAAACCCGCCGTTAAGCCATGGCAGAATCCCCAGCATCGCACGGTGAAGCGAAACGTGCACGCGGAAAATCCTCGTCAGAGTCGGCTCTTACGAAAGCTTAAGTCACCACACTCTCCCTTCAGAGGCTTTGACAGAATCTGCCATTTTGCCCCCCTGCATCAAAATCGCCCCTGATTTGTGCTGTCTGCCCCAATTCCATCTTATCTGGGGATGTTAATGTCGCATCGCCACAAACAAGCAGCGCTCCTCTCGCATGACAGCAAAATACAGAACTACCTTTGCAGTGGAGAAGTACAACCTATTCCCAAAAGACAGAGCACATCCTGCAAAATCTTTTGACCCCTTTCTAAACAGAATTAGTGGATATTAAAATGAGCACATTTACATATTTAGCAGACACTCTTGTCCAAAGCGACCTACAAGCAAGGAAAATAGCACATTGAATGGTGGCCATTGTGTTTTACGAGAAGCAGTGTTGTACCTGCTTATGCTAACCAAATCTGTCCTGTAAATCTAGTGTCATACTACTAATATTTCATCTGTACATTACATGCACAGGGTTGTAGGTTCGGATCCCGCACCCTGCTCTGTGTACATGAAGCTTGTGTGTTTCCCATGATCACCTGTGTCTCCTCCCACAGCCCAAGCACATGCTGGTGTGGTGCCCCTAAGTTGCTTTTAGCGTGCGGCTTGTGTGTGCGTGCCCTCCAGTGGACTGGCCTTAGTTCCCTGTAACTCCAGGACAGAACTTGAGCAGAACAATTAGCTGCTGCAGTATAAATAGGTCTTCAGAAGAACGAATCACCTTGACTACAAGCATGTGGTGAAGACCTAAAAATACGTACGCCATCTTGTCATTTAAGCGCGTTTGTAAATACCCTGAGGGCAGTGTCCCAGTGACGGCAGCTCCCTAGTTCAACTCCACCTGCATTGTCTTTTTTTATGTGCAGTATTCATACATCGAAGAAACTTACTTGCTTAAATCATGCCTAAAAGCCCCTCACTATGATACTATTATTATGTTCTCTAAAGGAAAAAAACACACACACATTTCATCTTAGGACTCAAGACAATTATTTTCTATCATCAGTTGAATACTGTTGTGTGAGTATATATAAGATTCTGAAACATGACTAATATCTCATTACATTATTGCATGCAACAATCTTTTACACAGTGTTGGGCTTTTCAGATCCAGAAACTACAAATCCAGACCAAGATTTTGTTTCTACCAACCAGGTCAGTACTCTGTGACTGTGATTTATTATACTCAACTGGTTAGTAGAAACAAAATCTTGGTCTGAATTTGCAGCCTCTGGACTTGAAATGCCCAACCCTGCCTTTGCATTGTAACACTGTAGGAACTTTGTATGCAGTAACTTTTTTATTAACGAGAGCAGTTGTAAGAAATTGGTGCCATTATAAGTTAATTTGTCCTCTGATCTACAATTTCGTGAATGTCTAAGTGTACCCAGGGAACTCCGTGCAGCTAGTCACTGTGTGATCAGTACTAACTCGAGCTGTTTTATTTATTTTTTTAATTTATTGGCACCACAAACAAGCCATGCAGTGAGCCATCAGTCACCAGCAGGGGGACAATTGATCCCATTGGTCATCGTGCGGTGACTGTTTACAGGTGTGTGGCAGAGATAACGACTCTGGTCTGTCCGTGGGACCACTGAGATTACACGGCAGCTCAAACTTTAATGAATTACCATCAGCTGACTAATATATAAAGCTGACAAGGGAAGATAAATCGCTTTCCATTGCTGTGGCATCCTGTTTGGTCATGAATCAGCCTGTATGCAAAGTGTTTTTGTGTGCCTCTCATTCGCTCTTGCGGAAGATCGTCGTGGTGAAGAATGGGCTTGTGAAAGGCTGATGGGCCGTATTGATGAGTTGGGGCAACCCCAAGACTCAAAGGGCGTGGACGAAACGGAGAGCGACATCACGTATGGGGAAGTGGAGCACCGACTGGACCTCCTGCAGGAGCACCTGAACAGGTGAGTGCCTGCTCCTCTTTCTCCTTTCTTCTGGGATTGGTACCCTCTTGTTGCTCGTGTGGCCGTTCTTTGTACTACCGTAAGCCTTTTTTTGTTTCACTGTGGTTATAGAAGATGGATGGACAATCACAACAACACAGTCCTTTGTTCATAGTTAATATTCACCAGCTCATCAAATATAATTTTCTCCATTTTTTGTGAAATCAGCTGAGTGCACATGTAACAGTAGATTCGTGACGGGACGCCTGGTGCTATTTTTAGCCAACGTGATTGCAGTGGAAGAGGCTGGAGGGGACCAGGCTTGTGCAGGGTCCTGACGTTCCAGTTGCATCCGTCCCCTCCCCCCTCCCTGCCCCACCGCCGTCTCTGACCAAATGCACCCATTTTGCTCTGGCAGAGGCTGTCCGCAATGGCTCCATTTAGCAACGTGTCCCCTTTTATTTGTCACCTCCGGAGGAATAATGGCCGGCGACGGTAAAAACGGCACCGTTGTGATTGCTCGCCCGGGCTGCTCCTCCGCCGTCCGCAGTCCAGAGTGAGGCCGTTCCTGCCTGCTTGTTTTAGTGCTCTGTCACAGCCAGCTAAATCATGGCCCAAAGCTCAATCTGTGGCCGCCGTAGAACGTAAATAACTGGATTGTATGTCAGTGAGAAAAAAGAAAGTAAACATGAGGAAAGCAATGAGGTCAATTACCAAGACCAATTGGCTACAGTGCTAACATGATGGTGTATTTTCTTATATATTCCCCAGTTTACACCGATCAGCTATAACATTAAAAGCAGTAACAGGTGAAGTGAACAACACTGATTATCCTGACAATGGCACATGTCAAGAGTATCACTATATATTAGACAAGGGAACAGTCAGTTCATGAAGTTGATATGTTGAAAGCAGGGAAAATGGGCAATTGTAAGGATCTGAGCAACTTTGACAAAGGCCAAATTGTGATGGGTAAACGACTGAGTCCAACCACTTCCAGAGCAGCAGGTCTTGTGGGGAGTTCCTGATACCTGGTGGTCAGTACCTACCAGAAGTGGTCCATGGAAGCTGGTGAACCAGCAGGGTCATGAATATCCTAGACTCACTGATACACATGGGGAGCGAAAGCTAGCTGTCTGTTCCAATCCCAAAGGAGAGCTACTGTAGAGCTAATAGCAGAAAACATTGATGTTGGCTATGATAGAATGGTGACATAGAATGGTCACATCATAGTGCATCACTGCATGCTGGGCATGTGAGTGCTAGAACTGGACCATGGAGCACTGGAAGAAGGTGGCCTGATGTGATGACCGGGTGCAGGTGCGTCGTTTACCTGGGGAGGAGATGGCACCAGAATGCACTATGGGAAGAAGGCAAACTAACAGAGGCGGAGTGATGCTCTGGACAATGTTCTGCTGGGAAACCTTGGGTCCTGGCATGGATGTTACTTTGACACGTACCACCTACCTAAACACTCCTGCAGACCAAGCTCACCCCTTCATGGCAACGGTATTCCTCAGTAACAGTGGCAATTGCTCAGGAATGGTTTGAGGAGCATGAAAAATGGTTCAAGGTGTTGACTTGGCCTCCAAATTCCTCGGATCTCAATCCGATTGAACATCTGTGGGATGTGCCGGACAAACAAGTCTGATCCATGGAGGGTCCCCCTCATATCTTGCAGGACATAAAGGATCTGCTGCTAACGTCATGGTGTCAGATACCACAGGACACCTTCAGAGGCCTTGTGGAGTCCATTCCATGCCTCGGCATGTCAGAGCTGGTTTGGCTGCACGAGGGGGACCTACTCAGTATTAGGCAGGTGGTTTTTAATGCAATGGCCGATTGGGGTACATTTAGTGCCTGTTTCTGTGAGTCTGTTTGGAGACAGACTGGTGTACCATCCAGGGCATTGGTAGATGGATGGATTTGCTTGTATGTAAATATAACTTTTAACTTTGGGTTACAATAAAATACACTCAGCACTGTTGTAAGTGAATCTGCCAAAAAACAGAATCACAGAACAGGGCATCTTCAATGGACAGAGAAGCCTGGGAAACTTTTAGAGCACTGGCTCCCCCTTGTGTTTATTTTTGATATCGACACAAGCTAGGGAACGGCTTGAATTGAGCAGCAATGTAAAAATAACTCCTTACTTTTTATTGAACAAATAATGATGGGTGACTGAGATATTTGCATTCTATGTTTTGTTCCTAACAATATTTAGGCTGGTTATGGATGTAAACGATATGCAATGTGGTGTCTTTAAGATCCACGAATTGTAACACATCGATTTCCCTTCCAAGGTCCGATAAAAAGCCTGAGCTTCTTGTACTTTCTCGCAAAAGAGAACTGTTATGAAATGTCCTAAGACGCGTAGCACCGAGGCACGTAGCACTGATCAGTGCACACATATGTGGTAACGGCAGGCTGGAGTCCCAGATGACGTCGGACATTCAGGCCATCCTGGAGATCCTGCAGAGACAGTCTGCCGTGGGACCCCCTGACTACAGTACTCTGACAGCCCGGGTGGAGCAGCAAAGGTCGGCCATCAGGGTCACACCAGTTACAGCCAGCCGGACTGAACACAGCAGCCACCTCGCCTCCTCTCAGGTACCTCATCTGCTCGACATTACTCTAAATCCTGAATCCAGAAATGTTTAAAATAATTATTATAATTTCTGTGGCAGTTGATTTCTATGAGTTCCTCATCCCCCCCCCACCCCAGAAGTGTCCAGCGAATCACAAAAAAACTTTTCCTTTCTTTTAATGCAGTTCTAATTTTGGTCGCATAGAACTTCATACTATAACAAACTACTAAATATATAAAACTACAATAATGGCTGAATGAGAAAGTCAAAAGGGACTGACTCAGGGACAGTTCTGGGGGATGGGGGCAGGAGGGGTCAGTGCCGCCATGACAACATGCATGCCCCCTGTGGCCCCCCCTAAATACGTATGCTACTTGTGTCTGAAATAAAAAAAATATTATTATTATTATTTATATTTATATATGTGTAATAAAATGATGCGCACTGGAAACAAGCGAAACACAAACGCAAGCAAATTTTCCTTGACGGACTCATAATGTGGGTGCACTGAGTAGTCGAGTATCTTCAGTCGATGAAAAGCAAACTTAATGACAGGGAAAAAAAAATATTCAAGTTTGTGGATGCAAGACTGAACAAGAAATCAGAGCGAGGTACATATTTGTAAAAACTGTAAAATGTGGCTGCAAAGCACTGGATTGATCCCCCCCCAACATACTATCAGGTATTTTATTTAACTCCCCATGTATGTCTTGCATCTTACTCTTTACAGACCTGTATCAATCCCAAAGGAACCACATAACCTCATTTAGTGTCCAAGTCCTAAAAGATGGTTTAAAACAAAACTTTTAAAATGACAGCAGTTAAAAGTGTAATTTTATAACAGGTAAATGTCTTAGACATGAATGTCCATTTCCTAACTGATAACAACCATGGCAGTAACTCCTCAGTATACACATATTTAAATTTTTGATTATACTTCATTGATCTCTATGGGGAAATTATCTCCATAGGTGAGAGTGAACTTGGCAGTGAAGGGAAGACACTTGTAGCGGCGTCCGGGGAGCTGGGGGTTAAGGGCCCTCTCTCAGGGGCCCACAGGCGTGCCGACAGCGGGCTTGAACTGGCGACCTTCCGATCACAGGCACACAGGCTTAGCCCGCAGAGAGCATAAAATATTTTTCATAAAATTTATGTTACAATATATTTCTGTTAATATCCTGGAAAGGGGCACATTTTAGGTTTTCAACTCAGCTTTTCCTACAGTCCCAGGTCCATGGAGAGACCAGGATAGGGTCAGGCCCATCCAGTCTCAAGCTTGACCAACACAAAGATTGGGCACATGCCAACCATTCACCGACATAGACTATTAAATACTGGTTAAATACTGGTTAAATCTAAACTTCATAAATTCTTTTCCACTATAGGGTTTTGATAAAAAAAAAGAACATTGGTCTTATCCTGCTAAACCCTGTATTATGGCTGACATCCCGTAAATAAGCTTTGCAATCCGTTCATGTTCAGGGACCCAATATGTAACAATTAAAGGGAAAAATCCATTTGTGGTGCATCTTTCTGCATGATTGCAACTGATTGCAAATTTGATGATCCTGACATTTATCTGCAATGTCCCGGAACAGGACAGCCACCCCTTATGGGAGACTCGTTTGAAATTTTGTCCCACCTCCATCAAAGCAGCGATGCAAGACGCGCCGTTTCCCAACACAGGCCGAGGGTATATGGCACCCAAAATCCAGAAGGGGCCACGGGGCCCGTCAAAAAAAAAAAAAGAATAAACACCTGTAGGTCTTGCTCAACCCGGTGTCCGAGGAAACACCTGCTGAACGGATTTGATTGGGTGCCACAGGATTCCCCAGGGACTCAGAAAACAGGCCGGCTGTGATCAGGACCCTCCTGTGGGAGTGGTATGGGGTCTCTATAGGTGGAGGAAACTGCACAAACCATACAACGCCTCTGCTGAGCAGGCAAGGAGACCCCCTCCCAACATTCACTATTACGGATACGACAATAACAGTGCAGTGAATGGCATAAAGACATAATGGCATATAGTGCTGCTTTGTTTTAGCTCTGAAGTATCACAGGAGACACAATGTTTGTATGTGGCATATATAAAGCCTTTAAAAGCTTCTTGGGACGGCAGAGAGCAGACTGTGGCCACAAATAACAGACCAGATTCTACCGCAAGTTCACACCCATCGTTGTTCAGGGTGGGAGTGAGAAGGAGGGATACCAGACGTAGGGAAGGCTTTAATCCTACACAATATATTTTTTTTTTCTCCACTGGCTCCATTTCCAAATTTTCAACATGAACGCTCCTGTTTTTCATTCAAATTCTTGATTTTTTTCGTTTGGCAAAATATTAAATTTTGACCGGCATATTTTGCAAAACAAGCGAACTTAGACTGGATACTTACCATCAGGACTTAGCGAAACTTCAACCGGCAACATCAAAAACGAGAACATTCTGGATTTCCACTGAATGACCCAGCAAAAGTAAGTTTCTAAACATGTTTTAGCTTTTTGGGTACCTTGTCATGTTTTTCTTTGTCCAGCATTATTTTTGTTGATTTTTACTTGTGATGTGTGTAAAAAAAGATCATCAGAGAAGATCATTGACTTGGGAAAACGAATAACAATGCCTTTTTCAAAGAACCAGGCCTCTCTGATACTGAGAAGCTAGCTATCGCGTTTGCTGCCACTGAGCACCCTGCAGAGAATACTAAGGCTTTGCATGTTTACACATATGTAAATTCTCACGAAATGTGAGGTATCTCCTCTCATTTGTATGACAGGCAAATAACATATAAAGCATACTCTCTATGGCTAAGTTAGCAAACATCTCCAGTGCAGTTGATGGTAATAATCCAGCCCTTGACATATCCCTGAAATAAATTCACTGAACTGGCTTGGAATCCCGCAGCAAATAATTAAAAATCACTTTACATAAAAGTGATGACATTGTGGATTTAACACCATATTTCTTAATATCAGAGAAAGGATCCAGAGTATATTAGCAGGACCTTACATTACCTGTCAGACCTGTTCTCCATGTCTTGCTAACACTTTACACATACTCAGCAGTTTGTCATATGTGTTTGCTACACTAATATATCTCACTACACTAATTACAAGTTAGTTGCTTACTTAGATGCAACTGGGACGTCAAGGTTCAAAGCCCTGCAGTGGCCCAGCACCCCCCTGCCCCTTCGACAGCAATCATCTACGTTTAACAGGAACATCCTTATCAGATAATGTAAGCACTGCCCTTAACCCTTAACCCTTAGATACATGGCCCATTCTGGTGGGGATACTTTCCAGTCTTTGGCCTTACCTGTTACTGGTTTGTTAATATAAATGCTGAGTCATGAAAATGTTAAGAGTCACCTATGACATTCCCCGAGGCAGTCTTGGTCACACTCTTCATATATCATCTTATATCCTATGTCATAGTGATATCATTCATAAATGTGTTGTTTGCTAATGAAGAAACAACTCTATGTATCCATCGCAGAAATGAATATGAATTCTTGACAAATGACAGGATGACAGAATTTAATTTTTCTCTAATAAGACAATAATGCTAGTGGACATACTGTCTAAAACTTGAAAATGATTCTGGATGCCATTTCGGTCAATGTGAAAACCTTAATAAGAACATTGGTGTTACAAGTGACAAGTTGATACTAGTCTATTGCATTAGAAATATATCAAGGTTTGCAAAATGCTGTCAATCAATGACATAGAAAAGCTGGTCCATCCATTGATTACACTGTAACACTCCACATTCTGGCTACACAAGTTCTTTGCTTAGGTGCCAAATGTTACAGAATGTAAACATATTAGATCTGTACCCGAATTTCTACACTGTCTAGTCATCAATTTTAGAACAGAATACAAGATAATATTATTCTCACCAGAGGTGGAACTTAAGAATTTTTGCTATAGACAACTGGACTAGTTTAGTAAAAAATGTATTCTGACATTCCGACACTTTTTTTTTTACTAGCCAGTGGGCTACTGTTCAGTTTTTTGTACTTGTCCTTCATATAAATAAGTTCCCTCAAGCCATAGATGAGCTTAATTTCCAGCCCAGCTTCTCACCTTTAAAACAGATCCACACCCCTGCTTCTTCGGGATTTACTTCTTCCATAGCCTGATGACTTCATTCGCAAAATGCTGCTCATCTTGTTCCAAGTATTAAGAACATACTGGCATAGGGAGTGAACTAAGCTCCATTCTGGCGTTGCAACAGGCTACATTGATGCCTAGAGAAGAGGCATGTCCTGATTTTACCGAGTTTGACAAGTCCCTGGGTCAGCAAGGGAGGGGTTTGCGTTTCACTTCTTTAACCAATCACAGTCTTTGTTGTATGACATCATCACATTAATTAAAACCAGAATTTTCTGTGAAGCAGCAAGGTAAAGTACCAGTTTTATTCTGTATGCTTTTTCTTAACAGACATGTCATAGATAGAAAAAATAGGAAAATGTTGACCTGTAAAGTTTGTGCAGAGCAATGTATGGGTGTATCTTTATTTCATGATAATAATAATAATAATTATAACAACAACAACAATGCTGAACCAGTAACCTGCTGCTCACAGACACAGAGGCTTAACCCCACTCAGCCACACAACACCCCTAGCTCAATGGGTAGAAGTCTTGAGTTTGAAAATGAGGGTGGAAAAAGGACCAGTGTGATGATGTCATACAATGAAGACTGTGATTGGTTAAAGAAGTTAAACTCAAGCCCTTCCGTTGTTGACCCAGGGTCACATCGAACTTGGCAAAATCAGGATGTCCTAGAGGATATACCCAGCTCTGCAGCGCCTCCTACACTCAAAGGCGCAGGTCAGACTATGGTTCCTGACCACTAAGCTGTCTGTGAGCTAAGCAGTGTGTGCTCTGATACTCACATTCCACGTTGCTACCCCTGGCAGGTGATCCCTGCTTTCCTTTGTTGACTTTCTTTGGTCTTCCTTGTGATTATATGTCTTCCATCTGCCACCATTTTAATATGCTATATTTCTGGGGAAATCATGATCAAGACAATACATAAGCTAATTCTGCTTTCCTTTCCGCTCAGGGTTATCCGGCCTCAAGGCAACAGGTCATCAGGATCCACAGATCACGCAGAAAAACGAGCAAATAATGGATCCACGTGTCGGCTCGATCCAATGTACTGACACATTCACTATCAATCTCCTCTCTCTAACAGCTGGATCAAGATATTAAAAATATTGCGTGTCTATGCTGAAAATTCGAGAAAGTGTGCAGCCTATGGTAGGATAGCATTCTGCCCAGGGTGCACCTTCCCTCATATTATGGGCCAGGCAGAAAGACTGCTCATCACCCTGCATTGGACAAATGGTTGTGGAAGACAGAAATGGAAACATATTAATACAATGTCCATTATAGAGGCCCATTTGAAAACTGACCTGCTGTTCTCCAGAAAACACAATCCCATCATTCCATCCATTAAGTTTCAAAAATAGAACAGGGATCAGTTCTGTAGATCATGAGATGGATTCATGGCACTACCTGGATGTTGTGTAGTGATCATTCTTTCCTCTCGACGGCAATATAGATTAATTAATAAGATGTCATAACTTTTTGTGACTATATTACCAAACCAATCATAATGTAGGATTTGTTAAGTTGAAAATCAACTATGAAATTAAATTGATTAAATAAAATCATTATTTGTTACAGAGTCGGGCTCCTTGTTTTCGCAACAAGCTTTAATGTCACAACTCAAAGGGCCTGATTCATAGAAAAACGACAGTAATGACTTTACAGAGTCAAGCTAAATGAGAACCGCGATAATCCAAGCACATTCCTAAAGCAAGCAGCACAGCAGTATCCGATGAATATGCCATTGTTGGTAAGGGGCATCGCATGTAAAAGCCCGGGCAGATTGCTGCGTTAATAAGCTGCGCTTTGTACTGCATCCTCTGCATTTTAAACTGTCAAAGGAAACTTCTCTTGTGCAGAGCTCCGCATTGTAAAAGACCAAGTTGACATAAATTGCTACCAACTGTTTGGCAAAAATGTAACATTTATTTATTAAACACTTTTCACAGACAAAACAGTCACGGAGTGCTGTAATAAACGAAAAAGCCAAAACACACAAAACAAAAAAAAAACAAAGAAAAATGTAAGAATACCCCTGTAAACACAGAGAACAATACGTAACAAAACACGATTTCACAAATATTTCACAAATGCTGAAAAGATTCCACTTCCAACTGTCATTCAAATAAACATAGTAACTGACTAAATGGGCATCGCTGTCAAATGTATCGATTACTAACACAACGTACCTATACACTAACACTAGCAATTACAATTAAAATATCCCCAGATGTCACACCACTGAAATTTGCCACCAGAATGAAACTGATCTTAATTTGTACGTAATGCTATCTTCTATGAATCGCTTTCCCAATACGTAAACAGGCAAATACCGTAGTAACACTTCTTTCTCTCTTATAAATGATGGACAATGGTGGTTTTACAGCATTAACCATTAAAGCTTAATGAATTATGCCTAAAATCTTTTTCAGTTGTCATAAATAATAATAATTCAGTATCAAGGATGATAGAATCGGCAATGGTCCTGGGCTGTGACTGTGAGAAATATTAATTATTGCCATAATCACAAGAACTGTAATTAGTGTCTGGAATATAGGAGTATGGAGACATGGTTTTGTAAATGTCCATTTGTCTGGTTCAGTTTCAACACAGTAACTCATTAAAAGAAACAGCACCGGCTTTTCTTTAGTTAATTTCACAACTTCTCTTACCGACTTCCCAGAGTCCTGCCCCTTTTACACCCACAGCTACCTTCCTTATTTCTGTTCTCAGTTTTTGTTAGCATCCAGAAGCCATGATTTAGTTCCATACCTACAGTAGATGGAACAAATTACATCTAGGTATGAGTCTGTTGTTGGTGTAATTTATCATAGAATTAAGATAAGACAAGATAAGATCTTTATTTATCCTGAGGGAAATTCTTTTGTCTTAAACATGCTCAGTGCAACAAACAGAACAGTAAAGAGACAGTAAAGAGCTTAAAAAAACAGCAGTAATAGTGCAAAACAAAACAACAAAATAAATATAACAAAGTAACAAACAACTATAACAGATTAAAATAACAGATGATTAGTGCAAGTGGTTATGAAAAGTGACTTAGTGTTTGTGCCCTGAATAAAATGAGGTAGCAGCTTATGATGAGGGGATGAAACAAACATTCAATAGCATACAGGTGAGTAAATAAAAAGCAGATGAGTAATATTGTACAATCTGAATGAGAACCTAATGACATAAATGCTGAGAAAGATCACCTACCGAAAGGGGAAGAGTTATACAGTCTTATTGCCACAGGTAGAAAGGATTTCCTGTGGCGTTTGGTTCTGCATTTGCAGGCAATGAGTCTTTTGCTGTGTGTGCTCTGATGATTCTATGATCATGGAGGTCTGCATGGGGTGAGAGGGGTTGTCCATGATACTGAGAAGCTTTTTCAGTATTCTCCTCTTAGACACCTCCGCCAGGTTCTCCAGTCTGACACCCAGGACAGAACCAGCCTTTTTAATCAGCTTGTTCAGCCTGTTGGCATCAGCTGTCTTCACAGTTCTGCCCCAGCACACAGCTGCAAAAAACACCACACTCTCTACTACAGTGTGTTAGAACATAGTCAGCATTTTACTACAGACATTGAAGGAAGGTAAAGCCGGCTCTGCCCTTTCTTGTAAACAGTGTTGGTGATCTTGGACCAGTCCAGTTTACTGTCAATGTGTACTCCTAGGTACCTGTAGTCCTCAACCACCTCCACATCCGTTCCTCTGATGGTTACTGTACAGGGGAGGGAGGAGGAGCCTGCCTCCTAAAGTCCACAATGTTAAGCTGTAAAAGTTCAGCTCACAACACTCAACAAGGCTGTCCACCACACTCCTGTATTCATCCTCCTGTCCATCCCCGATACAGGCCACAATGGCAGAGTCATCAGAGAATTTCTGCAGGTGACACGACTGAGACCTGCACCTGAAATCAGACGTGTGGTATACCTGTTACGTGCTTCATAACCAATAGTAAAACAATTTGGTCATTATAATCAGAAAAACTCAAAATCAACTGTCATATTTTACTCTTTTCTATATATGAATTGTGGAATATCCTAATAAATATTGATATTGTGAAAATCTGTGAAAATACCATGATGTTCCTTTTTGGGCCTATCACTCAGCTCTATGACGTCACGCAGTGACTCTAAACACCAGGCGCCTAGGCTTATAAATCCACTTAGCATTGTCTGCACTCATTAACAGCTCGTGCACACGTGTCGTGGCAGTATTTTACATTTCAGTTTCTGTTTTTACACTCTTGATTCCTCTTCCTGTGCTTTTCTGTGTTTCGGTGAACACTCAGCACCCCTGTTTAGCGCTGTTAGCTGAGACGAGTCTCACTGGATTCTCGAAAAGAGGGACCTGTGTGTTCTTAAGGATAATGGAAAATCCTGACCTGGATTTTTTTTTTTAAAACTAGTAAGTAGGAATTGCCCAGAAAAAAACACAGACATGCAGCAAAAGCATGTGTGTGTGTGTGTGTGTGTGTGTGTGTGTGCGTGTGGGGACAAAATCCACACTTAGAACATCAGGGGACATATCTATCCCCTACAGGTTCTACACCCATGGAAATAATCGTAAATTAATTTTGTAGTCCACGGTAGAGACCATGTCAGAGACTATGCTTACGTTTGTGTTTTTCAGGGCCTAGAATCCCACACCTTGGAGACGTCCATCAAGAAGCCCAAAGAATCTCTATCAGGTATGGACGATATGGAGGGAGCTTCAGGAGACAGCTTCCCAGCTCTGTCCCAGCTGCACGTAGAAGGAAGCAGCAGGAACCAGCAGAACCGACCATCTTCCCTCAACCAGCATCAGTCCAAATCCCAGTCACTTTCGATGCGACACCCTTCCTTGCCTGACTCACCGCTCACCACTGTAGGAACTGTGGGGCTCTACAGGCCAGTGTCAGATCCCGGTCTTCCCGGGAAGCAGGCCTGAGAATTATCATTATGCCTCCATTGCAACAAAAATCCTTTGATGTTTGACTCAGGGTCTAGAAGGAAACTGTATTGTCATATGCAATGAATACTGCAGCCCCCTTACCTGCCTCATTCATATACACAATTCTAGACAATTGATTCAACAAATAGTCGTTAAAGGGAACACAGTCTTTATATATCATGTGCACTGCCAGCAGCACAAGGCACCTTACCGTACTCGTCCCAAAAAAAAAATGCATGTTTAAAAACATTTTCCTTTTAGATGACGCTTACTCAGACAAACCTAAATGCAAAGCATGAACCTGTTAAACTATAAACTGCAGCATCAGAATAAGTGTTCATTCAATTTGACTGCAAAATGTAAACATACCACTAAAAATGCTTTAAGGTTCTGCGTAAAATACATCCATACACAGGCTCAGCATATTGTTCAATAACCAAGTCACACTGTAGTCCACACAATGCACACACACAATAGTTGTTTAAGTATAAGCAACTCTTCATTCTTTTCAAACACCACAAAATCTATACAAAATTTGGGATTGCTTTAAGGGGAAAATGCATACGAATAATATGTCTTGATCTAACAGCAATAATATCAACTTCAACATGTGATTTTGGATCAATATTTCAAAATTAAGTGTTTTTCCATCTGTCCATTTTCTCAGACATTTGTTTCAATTGTTTTTCCTATTGTTTTATCAAGTTTAATATATTTATCTACACAATCAAAACAACATACCTAATCTAAATTGATAATTTAGGGTTAAATATTTAGGGTATGTTTTTTACCCTTTTGATAGAGTACATGCACAGAGTTTTAATATGGATTTCTGTTTCATTTTAAAAGCTGCACTTTTAATTTGATATACAAACTGGATGGTGCATAGCTTGGGATTATTGTTACATAACTCATAATTACTGAACTGATATAAGTATAAAATCCAATAATAATTGAAAGAACTGTTATTAAAGCTTCCATCCTCAACAACAATAGCAGTAATAATATTATAGAGAAAATTTTACAAAATCATTATAGAGCATTTGCAATGGCTGTTGGGGGTCTGGGTTTAAAGTGAAATCCTTAGTTATTTATAAGCATTAGCAATTAAAAAAAAAAAAAAAAATCATCAGACACAATACATTTACGAAGGCAAGAAAATAGCTCTGTCATTTAAACATAATTAGTGCCATTTCATTTTCCCTCCAAATTTAATAGATTCACAATCTGATTCTCATCAACGGGCTTGTGTTCTGAAACTTATGGTCCAGTCGACATTCCAAAAAACAAATGCAAGACAAAGTCTGTTTCCAAAGTTACTGGTTAATAATGTTGAAAATGGACATTTGGTTCTCATTACTGGAAGTCGTTTATATTGTTGTACATTATATTGGGATGAGAAATGGGGTTTTTTTTGTAACCAACGTGTAACTGGAACATGGACTTGATAAGTGAGGTGTTGGGATATCGTGGTGGTTCCGTAACGTTCTCCTCGCGCCTGCAGTGATTGGGGGCTTGGATGGTGCCCTGCTCTGCGTGCGTAGCTTCCTGCAGTCATCTAGAGGTGAGGTTACCTGTACTGGCTTCTCTAAATTTCCCAATCTGTGTGATTGTTGGGTGCATTGTCTGCAATGGACTGGTATCACATCCAGGGTGCAGCCCTGTCTTGTGCCTTAAGCTGCCTGGGGTAGATTCCAGACTCCTTTATGACCTGAACCGGGAGAAGGAGCTTGAAGATGTATGGATGAATGGACAGACAGATTTGGTAATATTCACTAATTCAATTAAGGCACCATATGGAGAATGAGTTTAAACCAGTATTACAGTCAGACTTTTGCTTTTCCCCACTTTTCATTACACTGTTTTTACAAAGAGCAACACTGTCTAATGTATTGAATTCCCCTCCTCGCTTACACATCCTCATACTTTTTCTTGTTACTTCTTGGTCAGACTTTGTTTCTCCGTCGCAGTATATAAAAAGCTGTAAATTCAACTTGCGTAGTAATTAAAAGACAAAAAAAAAATGTACATCTGTACTATTTATACTGAAAACCAAGCTACTTTAAATTATTTTCACAGCCTTCTCAGAGCAATTAATACACGGTTGATAAAACTTAAAGCCAAGAAATCCTCAATGTAACTTTCTTACATGCCTCTTAACGATTGTCCAGAGGGGAAGATGTCAATTCTTATTCTCCTGTTTCATTGTTATTTTTATGCATTTAAAGTTTGCCACTATATTTTATACAATGCAAAATGCTTTATGGCAGATATGAATGTTCCTCTTACAAATATTAATATACATACAGTGTACATAAAGCTGGTTTATGATTTAGGATATATAGAAGTTGTACAAATTAAAGCAATAAAAGCTTGGCAAATACAAAGGACTTTTAATATTTTGTATAATCAAAGAAACATACAGGGACAGAGCAAAGCACACATCCGACAGAAGATTAATATACAATCTCTGAAAATTGTCCAATTTCAATGAAACAATGCACTGTTGGCAATATTAATCTTAATACTATTTTGCTTAAGAGACATCAGTCAAATGTCAGACATCAGTCGATGCAACGGATGAAATGTTTCCTTATAATGCATATGAACTACTCCAAAATGTATGTGTATGCGTGTGTGTGTGTGTGTGTGTGGGGCACGGAACTCTTCCGTCAAAATGAAATATGTCAATTTATGGCTTAAATTTTGAAGCAAAACATTCTTAGCACTGTAACTGATTATGCTACAAAAATGCCACAGCACCCTGTGTTGGCAGAAGACACATATTTCATGACAGTATTATGTCACGATGGCCAAAATTCATTAAAAATTGACTTGCCATACGTGCATGACACACAGAATTCAAACATACAGTTTTCGTGAAGACTTTTCCTTTAAATGAGTGCACACAGCCAAGTGTTGTACTTTTATGCACCTACAATATTTCCTGGGTAAACACAACCACTGGACTAACTTTGGCACTTGCATTTACCTGCTTACATCCTACACAAATCTCATACTACTATCCCTGGATGTAGAGCAAATCTACGCTGATTTTTATACTCAGGTTACAGGATACTAAAGCACGTTTGGCTTTTGTTAAAGAGAATGTAGGAATTTAATCACTAAAATTTCTGCAAACCTTACAGGACATCACATCCAGGAAACACTAGCAGGTCAGTCAGTAAGTAACCTTTGGCTTTAAAATCTTCTTTATCGAGTATTCTTTTAAGTGTCATACCTTTTTAGGTAATACCCATTGTATCATCACTGCCTTAATGGGAAGATACTAATCTGGGATTAAAGGGAGATCAAATGGTCTTGGGCAGAAATATTCAAAGTTAGCACACAGGTATGTGTGTCCATCTTAACACCAAAGGTTACTACACACTGTTCAATATGCTATTTACATTTTCAATTACATTTTCATATTTCCATTGCAATTAACCAATTTTAGTACGGTGAAGCTAAACCTAAGATTACACTTTCAAATGCAAGGTTATTATAATGCAAGGTGGTGACACAGCCGCTTATTACAGTTAATGTGCTTATTAATACATCAATATTTAAAAATTCTGAAATCTGGATCTGCAATGTGGGAAAAATCTCTCTTGTTCCTGCAGCCAAGGAGTAGCTAAAATATCCTGAAATGCCCTTTCGTCAATTCTTGCTTCCACACAAATTCCTCCACAGGTGATTCAGATGGTCATTGTGCACTGGAGAAACTTTAACCACCAAAAAAGGAGAGGGGACAATTGCACATTTATGCAAGTCAGAATGAATTTTGCAACAAGTTGTTAAAATGAAGGGGAACTCGGGATCTCTGCTACTTACATCATCATACTGGAAGCTCACCGCACCCTGCTGCATGGCGTCTCTCCTCCTAAACGCATCTGAAAGGATGGTATTAGAACTCAGTCCCGCGCTCAGCCAATTAGCCAATGGGAGAGGAGAGCACCGTACCTGTGAGAGACCGCAGCTTAATGCAGCAGGCCACATAATCGTCAAAAGAAATCCTGCCACCCTTACTATAGCGCTTAATGATGCCATTCAGCGTATTAGGGCTTATCCTGTAGCCTGTAACCAGAGGTGAGAGGATTGCACGTTAGCAGGCAGTGTGAAAGGCAGCATCAATAAACAATGAGCTGGACAGCACTTCAGTCACCTACCCATGGCAGAGACGGCCTGAGCCATTTCATGGGGCTCCACGGTGCCGCTCCGATCCTGATCGAACATCATGAAATTTTGCTTCCAGCCATTAAGAGCTGCGAAGAGCTCTTTAAACTCATTGAATCCCATCTTCCCAGTCATATCCACCTGGAGGATGCCAGTTAAGTACGTCCACAGACAGGGAATCCTTCACAAGTTATTCAGATTTTTTAAAAAATCATTCCCAAGTTGGCCTACCCTCATTCAGGGCCCACATTTTTGCAAGAGAAAAGCAGGAATAGGCAATTTTAGCGTTGCTCAACTTAGCATGTTGCAATTGCAGTATGCAGCTAAAACTTATGTGGGCAGAACTGTCAAGCATCGAATAACAAGGCATATCGGTAACACAGAAAATTAAAGATGCAACTGCAACATGGTTAGGGTACCTGGAGAGAAAGGGAATTACACAGGTTACTTCCCAGCCATTTCTGGAATCGTTCACTTCCAAGTTCCTCAAGAACAAAACTCTTCTATTGTGAAGGATACATCCAGCATAGCAATCATGATTCTGCAGGTCTCCAAACTAAATGCTATTGGTCAAGGGGAAAAAAAATAAATATCTAAGCATACAAATTAATTAAATACCATTAATAGGGCTGGGTGATATGGCTGAAAAACCATCTCTGTATTTTTCAGCAGAATACCAATACACAATATAGATCTTAGATATATACCTTGGGCTAAATGTTCAGTTGTAGGTCAAAACCATGTCTTATTAAAATAGAGTGTGGTCAAAACAAAAGGCAAACAGTGTTTCCTTCCTCATGTGGAAATATAAAACTGCATTATTCAGCATATATATTTATTTTATTCTTAACAGAAGTCTCAAAAAACAAAAAAAACACAAAAATAAATTATACCTGCATCTGTGTCTCATGAGTCAAATGAAGCAGCTACGACAAGCAAGTGTAAACCAAACTATGTCCACCCACAGACTTTCAGTTTATGGTATTGCTCTGAAAGCAGAAGGTGAAAGTTTTTTTCCCTCTCTTTTTTAAGAAGAAAAAAAAAAAAAAAAAAAAACTCATTTGGTTTTTCTAAAACTTATTTCCCAAATGACTCTAAACACAGAAGCCTGACAACCACTGAACGCTTAACTGGAAAGATCAGCTTCCATCAGCTTCCCTGTGAGATGCTAACTAAATGTTTTGATCTGTAATTTTTGGGATTCTGTGCAACTGTGAAGCTCTCATGCCATTTACAGTCAGGAAGGAATAATATCAGTCTCTATTAAAAATATTAATAGAATGCGCAATAAAAATACATCAAACAGTATTGTGTCATCCTACATCTCATTATGAAAATATATCGATATACTGTAAAAGTTTGATATACCACCCAGCCCTAACCATTGATAATATTTAATCATGCAAATACACTACTTGTGGAGCATAACTTACGAGTGTAAGTCCCACTGACACCGGTCTGTGTCAAGCACCTCTGAAGTTCCTCTGAATCAATTTCACCATCCTGTAATGCAACACCTCAGTAACTTAATGTTTAAAGAAAAGGCCAAAGGCAAGAACATAAATTTCCAATTACAAAAAAAAACATGCCTAACAATTAACGTCAAACACATCTACTCAGCCGTTAACCCACTAGATTCACTAATACGTTTGAAACTTTGCTCGAATTTCTGACAGCGCTGTTTTCCTGTTATTTCACTGATTAACAGAGAGGCTCCTTGGAATCCATCCTAGCTGCCTCAGAGATGCCTTTCCTGAGAAAGCATGTCTTATTTTACATCTCCTCATGGTTCTTCCCAGCAACCACCCAAGACCAAACCTTCAGCCAGATACACCTCATTTAACATCACACCCTAGTTTGCCTCATCTATTTCTCAAGAAACATGCAGTCAAAAACAAAACTACATTTGATTTTAGACAGTTTTGCCCAACATTTGCTAAAGACCGCGGTCCTTTGGTACAGAGAAGCTATCGGAATTATAACAAAACAGTATTTCACAGAAATAACTGATACTTCAACAGATTACAGGCTGCAATACTTGTAAAGACAATGGGACAAGTACTCACCTGCCCTGCTATTGCTCTGAAATAACTCCACATTGGGTCATTGACGGGGGGAGGGGCAAAATTTCCAGGATAGGCACCATAGCCAGGGAATCCAGCAGGACCCGCCCCCCCCATTGGGCCTCCCATGGGGCCTCCAGGCATAGACATTCCTTGGACTGGGACACCTGGTGGTGGACCCCCATACTAAAAAGGAACAAATGCAGCCATGTTGTTACAATGTCGAGAACTCCAACGAAAGCCATGATTTATTATACATGATGCAGGAAAAACAAGTGGCCATTAACTAATCACACTCTTATGTCTTGTTGTATAACAGCCACAACAGCTTTTCAGTAAAAGGACCCCCGGTAACAGTTTTATTTCATACTGTCCCAAGTTGAGGGAACACGCCTACTGTGATTTCACAACATTAACCAAGAAATTACAAATTTCCCTATACATGCTTCCTTATAGACAAAAATAAGTATATATATATATATATATATATATATATCCTTAATCGGTAATACACCTGCATCAAATTGGAAACAATAAAAACGTTTCCCTTTATGAAACACGCGGGAGTTAAATCTGAGAGCGTACTTCTGTGTCTTTATTCACGTCGTTAGTAACGCTGGCCAGTTAAACTACCGAGTAGCTAAAAAAAATTATTCACCAGAGGCATAAACATATCTTAGAAGAAGCTTAAATTAGTAACTCACCATTTTTCATAACCCAGAGGAAGCATTGCCAACAGTAAGTTAACAACCCTGTATAACCCCAGGAATGATTTTAAGATCATAAAAGCACACCAAATGCCATACACGGACTATTCTATTCACAGAAGCAACGCTTCCTGTAACACGTACAGCCGCAATGTGCCTGATGCAAATATACATTTTTCTCAAAGACAGAGTAAAATACGTATTGATTTACGTAGCGCACGCATTCGATCTAAGAGCTGCATCCAGCATTTTGCCAGTCATCCTAACAGAAGTCGGCGATCGCAGTTATTACATGTAAATATAGTAAATCGGTTGTACAAAATATAAACCGGTTACTGAATTCCGACTTCCCAGCTACAGAACGTTATATGGTGTTTTTGTTTTCACTTGGAAATCTGCTCGCGTCCCCTGGAAAGTGCACTTACTCCGCCGTATCCTGGGTATGCCATCTTAAGCTCCGGCTGTCGCAGCTAAAGAAGATCGGATCAAATGGAAGACGAGTTTTTTTTTCCCCAAATGTTCTAGCTGTAGCTATATGGAGACAGGCGCTATCTGAGCATGTAACTTCCTACACTTCCTTGTATCCAGTGTGTAGCACCAGTGTGTAGCGCGCGTACGTGATCACTTAAAGCGGAAGTCAGTGACTGATTGTCGGCTCATCCAATAGAAACACGCTTTTATGCCTAACTGGATTTGGGATCGCATACGTCTGTATATTAAATGTCATATTTTGCACTAGTATTGCTTAATATGACAATAGTTGTGTTTGGAATCGTTCTATATAATTTTGTGTTTTTTTTAATGCACTGGCTTGACTACATGTATATACTGTCATGTGACATTCGTGCTGCGCTTTAAATACGACTATTTCCTTGGGTCTTCAGGGGAAATAGAAAAAAAAAAAACATAGTTTCACTTTACATAAACTATACGTAAGGACTAGCAAACAGACAATGAAATAAATTGATTGCCTTAAATGTAAGGGAAACTCCACGCTAATTTTGTCGTTTTCCTTACTTGGGTGAGGTTAGGGATCGAAAACGAAAGGAAAACCGAAACCTATCCAGCCGATGGTATTTTAGGCCTGTTTGCAGAGAGATCATTTCATTCCGTGAGCAGACTTTATTGGTAATACGCGCTGTGGAGAAAAATAACACACGACAATGGAGAGTTCGGCGGATGAACGATTTCTTTGGCTTATATATGACTGTTTTCGTAATAGACTTAGGTCTCTAATTCAAATCGAACCTGTTTTAGATCGTTTGACTTTCATTGAGCGTGACCAGAAAGATTTCATCTTAAATAAAGCGAAAAAGGACAGCAACCAATTAGCAGTGGACCTTTTAATCGATACGATTTATAGAGGCCCCCGGCCAGCGGGCTGGTGCAGGGAACTTACTGATGCACTCAATGCTGCTGGATGCCAACATGCTGCCATGTATATGGAAGCAGAAACTCTACCAAGTGCTTCGTCGGAGGCTGTAAATGATTACTGCGTTAAACTGATTGATCTCCTCGCTCCCAGTCTTCAGCAGATGAAAACACCTGACGTCTGTACAATGAGTTTTACACACAAAATTTTGACTGAAGATGACAGGGAAATTGTAAGTGGATAAAAATTAAAACAGTTAAATGCATTATTTGATATTTCAACATTCGCTGAAATGTTTGTCCGTATGCCTGGTTACGATATGAAGCAGTTTAGTTTTGCTGTTGTGTTTACTTCTGATATCAGGAATCGGATATGAGATGTATCAACAAACAACAGTACCTCTTGTATTGTTTAATGATTGTTTGCAATAGGATATAAAAACGCAGTGTGATTGCGTTGTGAGTTTAATGCATGTGCAACTATTATTACAAATGATATTTATTATTGTTGCTGTTGTCGTTTATGTATATGTATGTAAAGGCCTATATATGTAGGCTATATATATGCACGCCCTGATTTTAAGTTTGACGCGTCCCTGGATCAGCAAGGGAGGGACTTGGGTTTCACT
>JAODJW010000001.1:45823499-45833828 GCA_026777045.1 Hyperopisus bebe | reverse complement strand
CTTTCACTCCCTTGCCCCCATAACCTCATTTCCTGTCTCATTAAGTCTATACTCTGTCTACCCCCACCCAGCAAAACCCACACACCTACTGGTTCTCTGCCTGTCTCCTGCGGTTCCACTGAGCCATAAACCACATAGTGCCCACAGTTCTCTGAAGCCAAGTGTCGAATAATGAACATTGCTTATTTAGCACATTTTTTATAGGATTTAAGTGCTGAGTAACTCCATACAGGCCTTGAGTCCAGTTGGTAGATTGTTCATAAAGTACAAATAACAAATAGAAGGAGACAAGAAAACAGTTTAGATAAACACCCAACAAAAATCAGTTATGCAACACTGCCTCTTGTATTAAATCTTTTTTTCCACCCTCCTCTCCCAAGCTAATGCCAAAGCAGTTTCATAACCACCCTTACTGTAAGAGAACTGGACAAATACTGCAGCAGCTGACTAACATCTGACAGTTTCTAAGGACCAACGTGGTGCCAGAAGCAGTGGATGCATAGATCTGTTGGGGAAGTAAAGATGGGGCACCATCCATGATCCGCTAGCTTAGTGCGAGAGTGTTTCTCACGTACTCCATTTATCGGCAGATATGTGCCAATTTGGACGCATTCCGAATCATGACCAGCTCCCTGGGAGAACACAGGAAGGAGCCATACAAGAGGATTGCGACCGCTGCAGAAAGGAAAGAGGTATCTCTGCCCACGGCAGTGTTTACGTTTCGCTGGTCGCTTCCGTTTCTCAGATGTAATTTTCACATCAGGAATGTAGACTCCACCCTCCTCTAGGAAACCTCATGCTAGGGGTGGCCAATCTTATCCACAAAGGGCCGGTGTATATACAGGTTTTCGCTGCAAATGCCTAATTGGATTACTAATTAGAGGACTGATTGTCTGAAGAGTCCTCACACCTGGGTTTGAACAGCTGACCTAAAGGTTACCCCAAAAACCTGCATACACACCAGCCCTTTGTGGATAAGACTGACCACCCCTGACCTATGGGCTCTTCCAAAAGGCTGACTGCATCTAACTACAAGATTGACATTAGGCAACAGCTTTTATTTCCCATCATTCTGTGCTACTTTTAATGCCTCTACAGTAAAAATGTAGCGGAATCGGGATGGATGGTATTTTAATAGTGTTATGTCATATTTACACCACACTGTATCACATTTAAAGCAGGATAGGAACAGTTATAAGGTCATATGAGTCTCGTTTCTCAATAGCTATGTGGCCCTATAGTTCCACACTGATAGGCAAGGTGCATTGTAGGCATATGCAGTATCTCTGAGAGCCCTTTACCTGTGCATTTCAGGACCCATTTGGTGATGTCATTAAAGGAATCATGAATGCCATCCACACACATGCCAACCTGGACCCCTCTTGTGACCTGGGTACCCAGAACTATGAGCAATGGGTGGTCCAGAAAGAGCAGAATGGTGAGTATATGTGGTATTAAAGATCTGTGATCTGTTGTGATCTATGCGATGGCTTTATAAGCGTTCTTGTCACACTTCGAACCTCGATTTCCAGTGTGCGAGATGCAGGGAGCGGTAGGGTCATGGAAAAACGCCCCTCTGTTCACATGATATAAGATGGTAGCTGTATTATGGAAGTGTGTAGAGGAAGAGAGTTCTGGAGTAGTGGTCTAGCTCTTGTTGGTTTGTGTTTTTCTTGTGTGCACCCATCGTATCCTGGGGGGGCTTCCCATCTACCCAATCCCCTTTGACTCTCAGATCCGTTCTCCGTCACAAGGACAAATTTTTTTCACACGGTAGCTCGTATTCACGCTCGCAGAGTCGTTTGCATGGTAACCAGGCTACTGAAGACCTGTCGTCATTGTCCCTCGCAGCGGCCAAAGAGGAAAACCAGAAAGTACGGGTTTGCGCCGCACATCTCCGGCAGTACAATGAAGCCCTCCACCAGAGCAACACCATACGGATGTCGGACGCTTGCAGCTTCCTCGAGAAGTTCTACAATGAGGAGCTCGAGAAGAAGACGGCTCCAGATGAGGTGCCCGTCCAAATCACAGACACGGACAGGTTCCTCTTCCAGTTGTTCAAAGGTATTCTTCTAACGGCGGCACACGTTTCCCGGTGAACCTCGGCCCTTTGTAGACACCATTGACATGACTCGTTCCTGGCTGTTTGCCCTAAACGTCGTCTTGTTTTGTGTTGCGTCAAGATAACCGGGCAAAGCTGCAAGAGCTGGCAAAGCACCCCGAGTACGAAAATAAAACCCTCGCTGAGCTGAGGAGACTCATCATGCAGGAGTTCACTGGCAGAGTAGAGGCAAGGGGCATCGTTTTCACCAAGACGCGCCTCAGTGCCATTGCCCTGAGTCAGTGGATCCAGGAAAACAGGAAGTTTGAGGAGGTCGGAGTACGAGCCAGCCACCTGATTGGAGGGGGAGATCAGAGCATCGTGAAACCGATGACTCCTGTGAGTCAAACCAGTAAAACATTCAAAAAGCAACAACGGAAGTAAACACGTTATTAATTTCACTTCTTTGTCACTGTGATACTCTATTGAACAGAAAGAGCAAAAGGAAGTTTTGGCGAAGTTCCGCACAGGCGAGATCAACTTACTAATCGCGACAACCGTCGCCGAAGAGGGCTTGGATATCACGCAGTGTAATTTGGTCATCCGTTACTGCCTGGTCACCAATGAGATCGCCATGATTCAGGTGAGTGATCTAACACAAAATCAAAAAAGGCCTTTAGGACAGGGGTGGCCAGTCTTATCCGCAAAGGGCCGGTGTGTAAGCAGGTTGTTGGGATAACCTTTAGGTCAGCTATTCAAACCCAGGTGTGAGGACTCTTCAGCCAATCAGTCCTCTAATTAGTGACCTAATTAGGGAGTTGCAGCGAAAACCTGCATATACACAGGCCCTTTATGAAGAAGATTGGCCACCCCTGCTTTAGGACAAGTACCTCCCATTTCAACCTTAACCAAAAAGTGGAGTATTCAGAACACTGGAAACTTTATTACTAAAATCCATTCAGAATCTGATAGGGAAGATACTGTTCGTTTCAAAGTTCATTAAAGCTTTATCCCATAGTTTCAGACTTTCCATTACCACAAAACAATAGGGTATACAGAGATCTTGTGATCATCTGCTTCTTCTTAAGTATTAGACGGTGGTATATGAAAAGCAAAATAAACAAAAATACTGTTGTGAAAAAAACTATTATATGATTGTCAGTTTCAGTTCAGCAACTTATCACCACAATGAATTGGGTATAATATTGTCATTTATGAGGTTTTATATATTTTGTTTACTGTGTTTCACGTAATCTTCAGGCCAGAGGGCGTGGAAGAGCAGAGGATAGCAGCTACACTGTACTGCAAGTAGAAGGATCTGGGGTGGCTGAGCGTGAAATTGTGAACGAGTATCGGGAGAAAATGATGGGCAAAGCCATCGAGAAAATCCAGAAATTAGATCAAGCGGAATATGAGAGAAAGGTACGCTCTAAACCTGCACAGGATGTAAGCTGATACTGGATTATCAGAAGCAAAATCAGAAGAGTTTTATTATCCTGAATGACATTGTTTCATTATATAGCCAAAGGTATGTGGACACTCCCTATTAATTAGTGGAATTGCTTATTTAACTTACACTTATAACACACAATCTCCTGCAACAAACATTAGCAGCAGAATGGGTGGTTGTACAAAAGAGACTTTCCACTTGGCGCCATCATAGGACGCCATCTTTCCAACAAATCACTTCACCACTTTTCTGTCCCACTAGAGCTGCCCTGGTCAACTGTAAGAGAAATGATTGTGAAGGTCAAAACATCTGAGAAGTGTTCAGTTGTGAAGTGTTTGGCCACATGAGCTCACAGAAAGAAACCTGAACACTCAACATCAATACCCAACCTGAATGGCAACAAATCCCACCTGCTATGTACAGCCTTCCTAGAAGAGCAGATGTTATCAAGAATGGACAAACTTCATATTGATACCCCTGGTTTCAGAATGAGATATTTTTGGCTATATAATGTCAACCCAGTGGCCAGTTTATCTATCCTGCTTGTTGACAAGGCTGAGAGGTTCACTTACTGTGTGGTTAAGCAGCAAATGGCCATGATGCATTACCCAAGCAATTTTGTAAATTATGTGACTGCTGGTGCCAGACGTGGTGGTTCCAGAATCTGAAAAATAACCACCCCCCAGGGATGTTTATATAGTGCAGCGTCTAGAATTTACAGGTAATGGTGTGATGAACAAAAAACAGCGAGTCAATTGCATTTCTGTGGCCAAGACCACTATGTTAATGAGAGAGGTCTGTGCAGAAGTCGTTAAAGCTAATAGCAAGACCACAAGCACCAAATAATAGCTCAGTTCAATAGTGTTGTGCAGAAAGGCTTCTGTGAATGCAAGGGTGTGGACGGTAGGCACATGTCCCTACTGATATTGTGGGAGTAATAGTGTGTTTAGGGGGGGGGTTGGAGGCTGATTTGGTCCCTGTCAGTGTTGAAACCTAACCCTAACCCTAACCCTTGTCTGAATGCACAATTCATCTATTCTTAAAGCAGATCTGGAGGCAAAAGTAGCCGGATGCTGGATGTATCTAATAAAGTGGCCACTGGGTGTATATACAGCTCTGCGAAAAATTAAGAGACCACAGCACAATTTTTGCTTCACTCATTTCTCAATTTATGGGTATACGCCTATGTAAAACACATTTTTTATGCAAACTCCAGCCTGGCACCATTAATGAAGGGCTTCTTCTATGCTTTACGGGATTTTACACCTGCACTTAATGTTTCCCATTCCTTTTGAAGTTCACTTGATGTCGTCCTACGATACACAAGGAGCCGTTGAATAAGCTGACAGTCATCTCTGGCATTAGAAAGTCGCTTCTGCCCTCTATCTGGCTGGTTTTTGGTCGTTCCCAGTGTCTCCTGTTTCACCTTGTTCTTGTGTAGTGTGGTCTTAGAAACTTCGAGCCTGGAAGCAGCCTGCCTCAGTATAGTCCTCTGCCACAGTATAGCCTTCTGCCAGCAGAACCAGGACTAAGCCAGGATTCAACAATGCAGATTTTTTTTTAAGTTGACTAATTTTTTTTCCTGAGCTGTATATGTAAACTATGCACTCATGCATTTATAAATTATTGTACATACTCTCACATTTGTCTAATGATGAAAAAATGCATTCTGTTTCTTGGTTAGAAAAGGGAATTTCAGTTGTGGACAATAATGGAAAAAAAAGTTCGCAAGAAAAAGAAGCAACAAAAATTAATGCAGAAACTAGATCCTGGTGAAGTGAGTTTCAGCTGTCGAAACTGCAGCAAACCAGTCTGCTCTGGGAAAGATATTGAAATCATAGGAGCCATGCACCATGTCAACGTTTCAGAAGAATTCAGGTGGGTCTCTCAAAAGCTCTGAATTAAACACAAATGAATTAAATACAAAATACACCAGCCAGACAACCTACAGCAGTTCATAATAATTCCACACTCTTTTATAGGGATTTGTTTACAGTCCGAAAAAACCCAACACTACAGGAAAGACAACTGGACTTTGAAGCAAACGGTGCCATCGCTTGCAAAGACTGTGGATCTGTAAGTTTCAACCTGAAGTGTTTTCTCTGGATCCATTTGCCACTACTGTCCTTGACTACATATATGAATAAATTTTGAATTGAATTTGAATTAAATTTGAGTTCAATATATAATGGTGCATAAAAATAATTAAAAATCAATGTCACCCCAACATTATATGTATTCGGTAAAACTGTTACTACTGTTGACTTTTTTCTGATTTAATTAATTAATGGGTATTTCCTGAGTATTGAGTTGTCCCATATAAGTAATTTTCAGAAGAGCTTAACAGAAAGGTTACTAAACCTACTATTGTTGAAGGCCTGTAAAGATAATTGTCTTTTTTTTCCTGCCTAGACGTGGGGCTCTATGATGCTGTACCGGGGGATCGACTGCCCTTGTCTCCACATTAAACACTTTACTGTGAAGCTTGGGGACAGACAGAAAGTGTTCCACAACTGGAGTGAGCTGGCCGTCAGGTTCCCTGCCTTCGACTATGCGGAACACGCTCACCTGGTTGCCGGCGACTCTGACTCTGACGATTAGTCGCAGTGTGAAATGCTAAGAGAAATGAACAGGGTGGAGTCAAGACTGGATACATAACCTTTTTTCAATCTTGTTTCTTTAAGAAATGTCACTTGATGTTCCAAAGCAAATGCAGAGCATCTGGATGTGTCAGGAGTGGTCGACCGCCAGCAAGCCACAGGTTGCCAGAGTGCCTCAGATCTGCTGTCAGATTGATTTAACATTTGCATATATGAAATCAGAACATCAGCCACGTAGTCAGGAGCTGGGTAAAGGGGGTGAAAGGTCGGAGGGTTCGAAGGATCCGAGTGACTGACAGCTTTTAGAACCGCATGGAATGTGTTGGTGCAGATTGAGACATATATTACAGGATGTTATTTCACACTTTTAAGATATTGATTATTTGGTTGATCAATCATTGATTATAAATCATTGACTATGTGTTAGGTACTAAGTAAAGTGAATTAATTGGTGCTGGCCAAGAAAAAAAAAAACAACAGAGATCAATAAATATACAATAAAGGTGATTTGGTTGCAATACCTGCTCCAGCGTGTTTTTTTTTTTTTTGTGTGTGGGAACAAGCTAACGGTGTGATGATCCTACTAAGGAGTGTTGCTAGGATCTAAAGGCACCCAGTTCTCAAACTCAGAGGATGGTTGTTAAAATAGGCTATTTGATGTAAACAGAGCCTCCTAGCCCATGCAGGCCCTAGGCGAGCATCAACACCAGCGCCTCTTAGCTCATCTGGCGCCTATTGGGACAAGGTAAGAAATAACCCAGTACAAAGGCCCAACCCACTGTTGTGTAACATTTTATATAATGAACCAATTAAGTAAATCATTTCACACAATATTAATTACATTGGCAGCATGGTTAGCACAGTTGCCTCATACCATTGTGACCGGGTTCTGCTAGGGTTCTGTGTGTGTGGAGTTTGCATGTTCTACCCATGTCACCATGGGATCTACTCCAGGTACTCCAGTTACCCCTCACAGTCCAAAAACGTGCTGAGGCTACCAAATTAGCACTAGGCATGAGTGTGCCTTATCATGGGGTCGGTCATAGTTTCCAGAATAGACTCCAGACCCTCTCCACAACCCTGAATAGGACTGGATGGATGGAATAATTATGTATCATCATGGTTTTCCCTTCTGAGTCAGTCAGCAACCACCTGCAAAGTCCTTCAGCTGTCAGTCTGTATTGTAACCACAGAGGTACAAAGAAAGATGAGCATCCTGCAGTTGTGCCCCGGACACGTTTATTGATTTTGCTAATTATCGCAGTGCATGATGGGTATGATTTTTGGGAGCTACTTCAATTTCATCATCTGCAAGTGCTGCAACTGGCGTATGCAGGCCCTAGGTGTTAATGCCATGGTCCATTTTCGTCCCCAGGGCCCAGTGTACAGTTGTTCTGCCACTGCATCGCTATTCTATTTTTTATATATTTAAAGATTACAAATGATTCTGCCATACTAGGGACTTAGTTTTACACTGTTGATCTATTTTTTTACGTATATGGTGAATGCTCGGTGCAGGTAACACAGTGCAATAGCAAATTCTTTCTAAAGCTATAATCTTTAAGTTTACATACATTGCATGAGTACATGTTTTCTACATTTACATTCTTTAAGTTCTTATAGGATATGAAATTACATGGGAATATATACCACAATATCTTTGTAGTATCTATAAAATATGTGAAGAGTCATAGCACTTTATTACATTACATTATTTCTTTGATCTCATTAACTTTAACTGTGTTGATTATGCTAATACAATTTAATCTATAGGCCTAGTGAATATACAGACTACAAAATCTTTTTTATATATATAAAGTAGGCCTATTGGAACATGGTTGCATGTGCCGCACATACGAGAAATCAGCTGGTTAAGTTGGCGCCCCTCGGAAGTTTGCGCCCTAGGCAGCAGCCTCTGTTGCCTATAGGATTGCTAAACATATCATATGGGACTTCGACCCCAAATGCCCCAATCTAGAGCCGCCTCGTGCAATCCTACTCATGACAAGGTAATCGAGTCCCTGTGGAGCTACACCCACCGAGTACCGTTAGGCTGTGGGTACTGATGAGTTTTTATATTCAAGTAATTTCATTATACGGACAATAGACGGCAAACGATGTATCTGACTCGATGAAGTTAGTTAGCAGTGTAATTTATGCCATACAGCGCATTATAAGGACTTAATTTCAACATACAACCTTATATCCTCATGTCATTTGAATGATTTCATTTTGTGAATTGATGGAACCTGGCAAGACTTTCCGTAAAATACAAGCATGCATATTGTGGTTTTCAGAAACGCCCATTCCACTTAGTCCATCCCATAACAAAATATCATGTTGAAGTACGCAACAGGTCGTGTAAAAATTCTTTTAAATCATTTTTATATGACCCCATAACCCAGCATAATTTACATACATCTAAATGCATTTTAGAAAAGAAAAAAATGCTTTGTTAGTAAGTTGATGATTCTTGCAATAAATAACTAAGAATAAATCGATGGCCCTGGATTTCTAAGCAGTCTGTTGTGGAATTTTTGAGTCGTCTTCTTGCGGAGGGCTGATTAACTCAGAACGCTTTCAGAAGTTTGGTCGCTTCAAGTTAAAATAACCAGGCAAAGAGGCGGAATTGTGCGGCTTTAAAGTCAAGATATGCGGGTCCAGGACTCCAAAGGTGTACATTTTTTAGTTTTGTTGGCTTGACTACATAAGAAGAAAATACTCATCGGCCCAACAATCGCGAAACACGGGCTTCCCCGCCATCGGATTTAAAAGTCTTTTCATCTGGGAATATCCGCCGTCCCGGTACAATAATGCCGGTCAGTACCTGGTCTTTTAACCTTTTTATTGGCATAGACCCCGTAACAAGCTTGTGTGTTAACAATGAAAATAAATGATAATTTCCCGAGTTTGTTTTACCAGTTCAAATTCACTCAGATGTTGCTCCGCAATTATAGTGTATTCAGTCGTTTTTATTATACCGTGAAGATACTCCTACTTACATCGCGTACGGGCAATTGGGATTATAATGTGTGTGAGTGTGTTTATTTTTTCGACCTCTTTTTTGCATTAATCGTAACTTTAGAGCAGTGGAAAAGTGCTCCTGGCGTTGGTTGGAGTCGCTGTCGTCGTCACATTAACAGCAATCCTTGCTACAATAATTGCAAACAGTAAGTATATATGGTCTTTGTGGGTCTCTATATAATCTACATTTACTATTGTAATCCTTACAGTTAATAATTCATGTTCAGATGTTTTGACTATAACAACTATGACACACCCGATAATGAAACTAAATGTCAACATTATCTGACATGCCCTGGGTGATTTTATATTATTTTAATTATAGTCTGATCATGTTCCGACATGTACAATCCTGGAAGCAAGAAGCTCTTCACCTTTACTTACAAAATACTTCAAACTGAACGTAATTTTGAACTGCAAGAATTTTAGCAAATTATTAGATATAGTAGATAGTGGATTATTATGAATCATAGGTAGTTTCTTCCACCGTTTAAATCCAGAAAACAACATTGCAGAATTAATTCAGACCCGAGGCATTTGTCGAATGATTGCACTGGTGCGTGATATTGACTTGGCGCCACCAAGTGACAACTTTTAGTTATTGAAATATTATTAGTATATACGGCGACAACAATTATTTTAGTACCATATACTGCTACGAATGCATATTTTTTAAGATGGCCTATTTCACTAGCAGGCTGCTAAAATTCAGCATATTCTTTAGACCATGTTACAAATGGTTCATCTATTACCGCATGGCACTAATGATGGGAGTGATTTTCAGGTTTAATTAAGACATGTAATATGTGAAGTATTATTATTACTTCAGAAGACAGTGAAAGGAACTCCAAGAGAACATTCACACTCGAAGACTACTTCAATGACACCATCAGATATAAGGCCTACAATCTGCGATGGATATCAGGTAATGTGATAGGACAGCGCTTTAATGAACGTGACCAGTGTAAGCCTTAGCTGCTCTCATCTAAATCATCATCCAAATCGCATCTATTAACATGATTTATTTTGACAGACTATGAATATCTACATAAAACAAGAGAAGGCCATGTTTTTCTCCACAATGTCAACACAAGAAATGCCACAGAATTTTTGAACAACAAAACATTTGTAAGCTGTTTATTATTATTATTATTATTATTATTATTATTATTATTAACAATAATTGTGAATTATTATTATTATCTAAATGTCGG